>CM044431.1:64597712-64682492 GCA_024363595.1 Xenopus borealis
AGCTTGTTAAGCCTAGAAAGGTCCGGACTTGTTTCTTGGTGGAAGGGCGTGGCCAGCTCCGAATAGATTCTACCTTTGTGACTTGTGGTTTAACTAGACCCCTTCCAAGTATTTGGCTTCCTCAAGCCCAATAGTAAATTTTTTTGGATTGGCCGTTAAGACAGCCTCCTAACTGAATCTATAATGGCTTGAACTTTTGGGAGGTGGGATTCCCAATCTGTGCTGTGAATGACTATGTCATCAAGGTAAGCAGCAGCATACCGACCATGGGGCTTTAGAATTTGATTTATCATTCTTTGAAAAGTTGCTGGTGTCCCATGCAAACCAAAAGGTAACACTTTATACTGGAATAACCCCTCAGCGGTGGAGAATGCAATTTTCTCTTTTGTTTGTTTAGTAAGAGGAACCTGCCAATAACCTTTAGTCAGGTCAATAGTTGTAAGGTACCTTGCTTTCCCTAACTGCTCTACCAGTTCATCAACTCTGGGCATGGGATAAGCATCAAATTTTGATATAACATTCAACTTGCGGTTATCATTGCAAAATCTAATTTCCCCATTGGGTTTCGGGAGAAGGACAATGGGACTGCACCATTCACTGTGGGATTCCTCAATCACATCAAGCTCTAGCATTTTCTGCACCTCCCTATTAACAACCTCTCTTCGAGCTTCTGGTATTCTATATGGTTTAAGATGCACCCTCTTCCCTGGGTCTGTAACAATGTCATGTTCAATTATTTTAGTTTGCCCTGGCATTGCTGAGAACACATCTTTATTACGGTTCACAAAATATTTGACTATTGACAGGGTATCAGCTATGTTTACCTCTGGTGCTTTTTCCACTTCAACAGGAGACTGGGATGCCATTTACACTTCCCTGTTTTTCCATGGCTTTAGCAGGTTAACGTGATATATCTGTTGTGGCGTCCTTCTACCAGGTTGCCGTACTTTATAATTGACCTCTCCAATTCTCTCCATTACTTCATATGGGCCATGCCAAGTTGCTAGAAATCTATTTTCTACAGTAGGGACTAGGACAAGTACCCTGTCCCCTGGCTGAAATACATGCAACCTAGCATTCTTATTGTATGAGTCTCTTTGAGATCTCTGGGCTTTTAGCAAATGCTCACGTACAATAGGCAGAACGGCCTCAATCCTATCCTGCATCTGAACCACATGTTCTATCACACTACGGAAAGGAGTCGCGCGTTGTTTTTGACGCGACGCGTCGGTTAGAATCTACTTTGGAGAACCCACCCTACTAAACATTAACATTAACTCCTTTGCAATGGTCTTTGCTGATGTATTGTGTAGGGGAATAGCCTCGGGGTACCGTGTAGCATAGTCCACAATGACTACCATATATAGATGACCCCTAGAAGATTTTATAAGTGGGCCAACTAGGTCCATGCCTATCCTATCAAAAGGAACATCAATTATTGGTAGAGGCACAAGTGGACTTCTATAAACCTTCAAGGGGTTTGTATGCTGGCAATCAGGGCATGAGGAACAATAGTTGCTAATGGAAGCAAATACACCAGGCCAGTAAAACCTCCTTAAAACATGTTCCTTTGTTTCTCAACCCCTAAATGCCCTCCTAACACGTGACTATGTGCCAGCCTTAGTACAGTATTATGGAAGGCCTGGGGAACCAGCAACTGTTTATGTATATCATCATTTCTCTTTTCCACACGATACAGGAGGTCATTATACACTTCAAAGTAGGGATATGACAGTGAGCCAACTGGTTTATTCGCAACCCCATTTGTCACCTGAACATTATGCCTTGGTTCCACCAAAGTGGGATCCTCCCACTGAGCACTCTTAAAATTAATAGGACTGACTTCTAAGTCAACTAATTCCTTATTTGGCTCATTAGCAGTATGGGGCTCACTATCACTACTTGTGTTATCCCCTATCAAAGCAGGAAGAGGCATTAGGGCCTCATCACACTGTAACTCAGCAAAGGGAAATGCATACTCAAGGGCAGTTGTATCCCCTAAGGGTTCTTGCGGTTAACTATTAACAGATGACCATAAACCAAGAAAATAAGGGAAATCTCTTCCCAACACAACTTCATGTGCAAGCTGGAGAACCACTCTGACTTGGTACTCCACAGACCCACATGGAGTTGCCAGGGTGACTTGTGCAGTAGGATAATCTTGTCTATCCCAATGAACACAGAGAACTCCCACTCTTTTTGTATGATCAATTTTACACTGGGGTACAAGGGAACGGGTTACTAAGGTTACCATACTTCCTGAATCCAGTAAAGCTTTTACCTCTTTCCCGTTTACTTTTACAGTACACCATTGTGGTTTATTGAAACAACAGCATCTGCATCTGCTTCTACCCTTTTTGAAAGCAAAGAGTAAGGTTTACCCATGCTACTCATGTCACATTGCATAGGTTCAACATTTAAAGGACAATCTTTAGACATGTGTCCATACTCAAAATATTTAAAACATTTTACTGTATTATCAGACCACTGTCTATTGTCTTTGCTACACCGATCTTCATCGCCCCTAAACCTTGGGACAATCTTAACAGACCTTTGGAGCTGGAGGAATACTCAACACTCAGTGGATTAACCAGCTCGCCGGCAGCAACATATCTTTCAACCAAGGCAACAAGCTGGTCAACATCCTGGGGGTCACTATGACTTACCCACCGTCGCAATGAAGCTGGTAAAGCCCTTAGGAAACGATCCATTACAAGCGACTCTACCACGTGTACAGCGGAATTGAGGTCAGGCTGCAACCACTTCCGCGCCAAATTTGAAAAAATGCAATGTTCGAATAAAATTTTGAAAAAACCATAGGAAATATTCACTAGTTTTGAGTGCTAATCGATTTTTTAATGAAATCAGATCAAACATCTGTGACCGGACAGCCTTTTCTGAAACATAAACCCACAAATGGAACCTTTGGGCCCAAACAGCAGCTGTCACTCCCAAGCGTGCAAGTATTTCCGCCTTTAACTTGCTGTAGTCGCTGGCATCTGCTGGTTCCAAATCATGATATGCCTTTTGTGGTTCCCCACTCAGAAAAGGGGCCAGTAAACTTGCCCATTCAGCAGTTGGCCAGCTTTCTCGCTCAGCAGTGCGTTCAAAGGCAAGTAGATATGCCTCAACATCATCAGTAGCCGCCATCTTTTGCAGGTAATGGCTTGCACGGATCAGCTTCTTTCCATGCTGGGTGATCTCAAGGTTTACAATTACTTTTTCTGACAAGGCCTGTATTTCCTGCTGCACCATTATCATAGCTGCATGCTGTTCCTGACGGGCCTCGGCCTGTACCTCTGCCAGCTGTTGCACTAGGGTTTCAGTGCTTTCTTGCTGGATTTTGGCAAGGGTAGCAACACTTTCTTCTTGTTGTAGAACCAGCTGCTGTAAAGCAGCAACATTCTGAGAAGCATGCCTGTTTGTTTCTTGCATTCTCTGCAGTGTGTCTGTGCGTTTCTTGCTGCACTGCAGTAGACTGAAGGAGAGCTTTTATCACATCCTCCATTTTAGAAACTGCTATACTTTTACCCTCAGACTTTAGTGTGGTGCCAATTGAATCCTCCACCATGTGTGACAACTAGACCTATAGGGGTACCTGGGTCAGCGCTTGGGGCCGCTTTCCACAGTCTGTTATGGTAAACAAAGCAGTCATAGGAATCACTCTTCTTAAAGGCAAGTGCCTGCAGTTTATTCCGTTACACAGTCTTACAAACCCTTGCACCCGAGCGCTGGCTAAACACAGTTGGCATCCTTACAGTTGGGTGGCTTTCCCAACTCCAACTTCAGAGAAAACACCAAAATATAACATAATCACTGGTAATCAGTACCTTGCCTGTGCAGTGCAGCTCCTGCTCTCTCTCACTCTGAGGTGGGAGGGGTCCCTCCTCCCCGGGTCAGTCAGGTACTTTAGCTGCAGCAATTACCTTGCAGCTTTGGTGTGTATTAATTATTCCATGTTCCAGGGTGTTGTATTATATAACACCCTGGGAGAAATATATTGCCCATCTATAACTAATCCAGCTGCTTTGTTACAATATATGTAAATCCCAAGGGCACTGCACACGCTTGCCAACAGGATATATACCCCGGTGCTACCAGTGTTTCAAAATATAGATAAGCAGATGCTGGTGCAGACAAGGAATTTTTAGCTGAATTCTACTTTATTGAATCGGCGTTTCGGTCCTCTGTTGGGACCTTTCTCAAGAGGGCTTTTAGCCCTCATATTTGTCAAAAATTCGAATAAAATTTTGAAAAAACTGTAGGAAATATTCATTAGTTTTGAGTGCTAATCGATTTTTTGATAAAATCGTATGATCGAATGATTTTATGAAAAAAAATCGAAAAAATGATAAAATTTGAACGATCAAAGAGTTCGATTGTAGGATTTCTATTCAAACAGGTAACATAAAAAAAAGCCTACGGGGGATTCCCATAAACTTCTATTACAATTCGGTATCTTTAATCTGGCGTAGTAGGCAGTAGAATTACATTTTAGAGGGCAAGCGATTTGACCATCGAATAATCGAATAGTCGAATAGGTTTTTATTCGATCTATTCGATCTATTTCATGTGATAGAATTTGTAAAATTTGATGGTCGAATTGAGCTAATTTGCATATTCGAAAATGCATACAATCTAAATTTTTCAATTCGATCGAATTTCGAATCCTTCACACGGATTTGATAATTCTGTCCCTAAATCTACATTCTTTAAATATTTGGATTGACAAGTCTACCCTAATGTCACATCTGTAGCAATGAGCAATTTGTGGAGTGACTTGGGAATTAACACACAAGAATGGGAAACCTGTGAACTACTTCAAAAATGTCAAACTGATGTACAAATATGGTTTTATTTATTTATATATTTCTTATTAGAAACAATCATAATATAATATTTACTGACAATTAATGCATATTACAGTTCAAAAACAATAAAGATAAATCTTCTGGTCTATTAAATTTTAATGTATTTTTTTTCAAAAATATGATTAAATTTTCATCAAAGTTCCCCATATCCCATGAAAATAAAAACGAACATAGAATGTTGTTTACAATAACATCAAGAAGTACAATGAAAAAGATTGATTTTCTTTTATAAGAGCATGGTAAAAAGTCTTACAATTTCTTCTGGTTGTATGCTGTGCATGCCATAGTCTAGCATTTAAGGTTGTTAACTGCTGCCAGACTGAAACTTATGAATTCATACTAGTCCCCAGAAAAGTTACAGCAGTAAATAATAAAAGAGGAAGTACATTGTACAAGAAATAATCAAGTGAGAATAAGTTGGATATTCACAGTACAGTAAGTAATCTATAAAAGCAATAGTATGAAGAGAGGTGGCAGGCAGTTACAAAAGATTAGGGTAAACTGACCCACCATATTGCATCACTGATTAATGGTAAGTGGCCTCACTTTGTGCATTGCAATATTGGCAACTCATCGATCCAGACCAGGCGAAGTTCAATACAATAGATAGGAGTTTGAAAAGTCCCAAAAATATGATGGCGTGTTTTACCATTCTAGGGTGATAGTCTGAAAAAGATTTTTTTTTTGGGGGGGGGGGTTACCCTCCTTCCCCCTATATTTCCTAACATATGGCAACACAACAATATAGGGGGCACATGTAGGGCAATAGGACAACTTTATTTAATTTATTAAAGGTTTCCTGGGCTTGTGTAGTGGAATGTCGTGGCTGTAAAATATACTTCTATTATACGCTTAAGTTCCCGCCCTATGCAAATTAGGCATCGCTTGCGTAACTGCGCTTTGCCTGTGAAGTAATACTAGTGCAACTACACTACCATTAGCCGACCTGAGCGTAACTTCGCACTTTAGTGAATTTGCGTAGCGCTGGCGAAAATTCCCCTAGAGAAGTGCAGCGAACACTAGCAAAGCCAACGCTAGCGAATTTTCAGATTTTAATGTATTTGCCCCTTGGGATCAATAATTACACAAATTGACCCACTTATTCTCTATCAAAGGTATCAATAGTTTCCCCTTTTTTCAAAAGGAATTTCAAATACTAACTCAGGAGACTGCTGGAGATGGATACCCACCTGTGTAACAGGGAAACCCCTGTTAACCCTGGTCATTGCCAATGCCCATTTGAAGCCCAAAAGCTTTTTGTAGCAGTGCAGACAGGAAACCTGAACACTTCCAAGTCAAATGCTGTACCATCAAGAAGGAGGGAGAGATGTAAACAGAAAAAGGTCCAGGCCAAGAAAGACAGCAAGCATCAGATTTAGTAGCCAAACAGGAGTCAAAAACCAAATTATCAACAAACACAGGTGTAGGGGACCAGAGAAATCTTTGCCATTTTTCTGCCTGTGACATCACTCAGCCTCATTACAGGCTGGAGATCCATCCGATTGGCTGGGCACCGCAGTGCATCCTTGAGAGAGAGGGTGTGCCTGACTTTGGAGCCAAATGTAAGGGGTCTCCAACAGAGCTGAACAGGGCCAACACAAGTTGGTGTGAGGCTGTCAAGTGGAGAGAAGCTGCTGTATCTGCGGAAGTACAGAGAGAGCTCACCCTGTTCCCTGCCAAGCTGCTACAGGTGAAAGGTGCCACTGAGGTGCCACTGGTGAGATTGATCCTGCTGTAGAGCTACCTGTAATCTCCAGTGTGACTGCCTCTGAGAGAACCCCAGTGAGTGAACCATTCAATGTAGGATACTGGCAAGACTACAAGTGTGGGGCCCCAATTTGAAGACAGGTTTTGTGTATTTACTTGCTAATTGGGAGCGGCTGCTAAGTTCCAAAGGGAAAGGTACTTTTGGGAAAGGAAGTGCTACCTGGGGTATAAGAGCTCTTGGGAAGGGACATTTCAATTGAATTGAACTGTGTGGTTATTAACACTTTCCAGAGGACTACTGTTTATATTAAGTATATATTTGTTTAATTTGCAAACTGTGTGTGTTTTATTATTCCTAGTGGAATATATATTATAATATATATTATGTATGTATTATGTATGTATATATAGTTCAATATATAGTTCAATAGACAAAAAAGACCAGCACCAAGGGACTTTGCAGCAACAAAATTTTTTTTTTCTTTTTCAAGGTCCCAATTGGGACCGAAACGTCGTTGTTACATAATATGTCATAATACAAAAAAAATTTTTGTTACTGCAAAGTCCCTTGGTGCTGGTCGTTTTTGTCTATTGAACTACATACTCATTGAGTCCGTGCACAGGGGCAGCCAACTTCAGGCTTTTTTGGAGCAAAGTGCTGTCACATATCCAAGTTTATATATAATAATATGTATATTTATTTTTATATGGTGTGTAGTCTCTTCATTGTTCTCCATGTATGGTCAATATAAAAAAATTGTGAACCATATAAAAGGCAACACCTAGAAAAGTTGAATGACTAAAAGATATGTCCCATATAAGTGTGCAGTGTATTTGAAAACCAACAATACTGGGAAATTATACATCTAAAAATACTGTAGTGAAAGTAAATTAGCAACTCTGTATGAACACAAAAATGGTAAACTGGAAACTTCATGTGAACACATTATATAGAACCATTATTACTAACAATGAATTTGTATAAATTGACAAAGATTAATTTTGTTTCCCGTGTTCCATGGCTTTGAAGCTGGTCTCAATACAGGGAGGCCAATTTACTAAAGGCTGAATTTGAGTGGTATTAGAGCTTTTTGAAACCTTGATTAAAGTTTATTTCATGAATGCCATGAAAGTTATGAAAAGATCTGAATAAAAAAGTATGAATGGAATAATATGCTGAACAATGAAATGCTGAAAAATGCAAATATCTCTAATACCTCTAAAATTTTCTAAAGTTTTATGGACAATCATTAGTGAAAAAATATCCAAAAACCTCTAAAAGTGCGAATGGTTAAAAAAGGTCCAATAGTAAATCTCCCATTGACTTCTATGGGACTTAGTCTACTTTTACTTGGCGCAGTTTAGTTTTGTATTAGATATTTTTGTGGATTTTACACTTAGGGGCAGATTTATTAAGGATCTAAATAAAAATTCGAAGTAAAAAATTCGAATTTCAAGCAATTTTTGTGTACTTCAAATAATTTGGAGTCCAAATTCTATTTGAATTTACAAAAAATTCAAAAATTCAGATATCAAAATTTATCATGTACCGTTTCTTAAAAATTTTTAACGTCATGTATTTGCCATCTAAAACCTGCCGAATTTTTTTTTTTAATCCTTCTAATCGATTGGAACAATTCAAATACAGCCTATTCACCTGAAGTTAAAACCATTTAATACATTTTGATTGGTCTTTTTTTATTCGAATTTCAAAATTATTGGAGTTCAAGAAAACTCCCATTAATTTGAAATTGAACCCTTGCTAAATCTGCCCTTGATTAAATCTCGAATTTAGGAAAACCAAATTTTAGTAAATTGTCCCCTAAGGTTATATTATTAAGTTTATAAAGTTACATTCACATTTTAAGAAATTAGAGAAAAATATTGTATTGTAAGGGACAAAACAAATATTTTTAGATATTAGAAAGGGGATGTGATATTCTTTGATATTCACATTCTCATGGATTTAATTAACAAAGTTTAAAAATTTACATTTTACTACACATCAGGTTTAACATGAAGTTTTGTGAGTTCTTTTTGAAGTTTAACATTTTTAATTTGCATTTATTCCTTCCATGGCTTTTAGTACTGAAAGCTTTAAAAGAAAAAGATATTCAAGGGGTGCCATAGTAAGGATAAAGTCTAACAGCTTTAAATGGGTATGCAAAAAAGCTAAGTAGACATCAGCATGAAGAAAATAAAGATTCTTTGATGTGTGTCGTATTTTCATTTTAGCAATTAAAATGCCTTTTGAAGCTATTTGGCATGTAATTTAAACCCACTGAGTATAAAACCATGAATTTCCTTACAGAATGTCCCATATTTAACACAAACAAGGTCATAAGGATCAAGAGGATTTTTTTAATGATAATGTGAGTATTTAATAGATAAATTGAATTCAATTTATTTAGGCTGTCCAAATGAAAGAAACTGCATATTTTCTTAATAACATGCAAAATCATTTTGAGAGAGAGAGAAGTTAAACATTTTGCCTTAGTTTTTTTAAATAGGCACAAGAAGAGAGCAAGAACACATTTCTAAGAGAAAATGATATTTTTAACATGATCAATGTGCTTTACCCTTCATTGTATTAAGTTAATGAACATGTTTAAATTTAAAAAGATCTTAAGAACAAGGAATTGGCAGATATTATTCAGGAGACTTTGATATAACCTTATCAAATGCAAATTATATTATTGCATTTTCAACATTATTTCCACAATATCATGTATAATGTAACAAACAGCAACATACATATTCCAAAGTATTCCTTCTTCTTGTCATATTGTATAGCAAGCAAAAGCCTTGTAATATTTCACTGTGCTTTTACATTCAAGAGAGCAAATATCCAAGTATTGATACATTTCATGATCGTCATCAATGTATTTATTAATGTAGTGTCAGCAAACTAGTGAACAGGTTCACACAAAGAAAATCACCTTTCATATAAAAGGTGAAAACATTAAAATAATTACATTTTAAAGTCCATTTAATTATGTTAAATAAAAATACATATTTTTTACATTAGCTCAGTCGGGCTAGAGTCAGATTCATTTGGGTGTAAATTAACAGAATTTTCAAAAATATGTATGTATATAATTGTTTTTAACACAAACATACTCAGATTAAGAAAAACCTCATAATTGACTCCTGACTCAGTGGGATTATTTGCATAACCCTTTATGCTCATTCAACACGTTTTACCTTGTTCCTAGATCAAGTGATGGATTCTAGGTGTTTTGTCCTCACTACATTGTTACCCTGATTTCGTATGTTGTTTGACATGCAGATACACCTTTCCACACTCCAGATGGTAGAAGTTTGTAAATTTTATTTAAGTGTTAGTCTGAGGTGAAACTGGAGTATGCAAATAAGATCATGGAGTTATGACAAGTTCAATAACAAGTGCTAGAAAAGAAAAAGGAACAAAGTTGAAGGGAAAAGAATTGATGATTGCTGAAGCTGCTTTTAGTAAGGGCCCATCTACAGATAATTACGATCAGATGCATAAAGCTCAAAGGGACTTTGCAATGACACAACTGATTATATTAAAAAAGAGCTCCTTTTTGAAGCTCAGAAAGCCATTGAACTTGGGGCTGGGGTGGGGGGGGGGAAATGCTATCTTATGTGATCAAGTCAAAAGTACCCTTTACATAAACATTTGGAATAGTTACCCTATTATTGTTATTATTATAAACATATATTTATATAGCGCCAACAGAGGTATTACAAATAGAGTGTTGGAAATAATAGGTATGATATGGAATTGTATATGATTAATTTACAGGTATCTAATACTTCGAATACAGGACAGCTATAGCATTGTGCTGATTTGTTATTTGGAAACAACTGTAACTACAGAATGGTATGTCTATTCATAACTATGATTTCTTCTTTTTTGCATAAAACCCTAAAGGAAGCCTTTCTCAATATACCAAAGTCTGTGACTCATACAGGCCACTTATTAAACTATTAGCAATAATTAATAATGAGTTAATTTTTTACCAGTCATGGATTTGTAGAAAAAATCTGCATTTCATCTGTGATTTTTTTTAGTGAAACTGGGGCAAAAATTCACCATGGAAAAATTTGCTGCAATACAAAAGTTGCCACGAGAAAAATGTCACAGGGCCATAAGAAAAATGGCCTTTGACTGTAGTGTATTTGGACAAAAAAGTTACAGACAAAAAAAGTTGCCACAAGAAGAAATTCCCATTGACTGTAATGCATTTGGAGTGAGAAGAATTGTCTGATAAATAAGATCACGCCCACTGACTTCAATGCATTTTGCAAATTTTTCGTCGTTTCACAGATTTTTCCACAGTTTTGCAAAGTGTTTGTCATAAAAGGACAGTTTAAATCATCACAAGCAATATTATTGACTATTCTTTTAGGAGCTGTGCTTTGTGACTTTGGTTCGTGCAGACCAGTCTACTGTAGATGTATG
Organism: Xenopus borealis; assembly: GCA_024363595.1. Classification (NCBI taxonomy): domain Eukaryota; kingdom Metazoa; phylum Chordata; class Amphibia; order Anura; family Pipidae; genus Xenopus; species Xenopus borealis. The sequence continues at coordinate 64,608,738 of CM044431.1, forward strand.
CCAAAATAATCAACAGCATATAGTTTAAAAAGACTACATTATACAACACAAAAATATAACCTTATGTACTTCTTTCACTGGACATAGAGAAAGCATTTTACTGAATGAATTGAACAAAGCTAGCCAAAGCCTTACCAGGTCCAATTTGCCACCTGGGCTAATCATATCTTTTTAAGCATTATATGATAAAACACCAGCACAAGTAAATACCAACCAATCTCTGTCTTCTCCATTCGATATAACCAATAGCATCTTCCAAGGCTGTCAACTTCACACTTCTGTCCACCAGGGCATCTAACAGGTGACTATATCTAGTTACATCCCATAGGTGGGTCACTTGCAAATGATCTCTTCCTAAATATATGAAACCACCAGCACAAGTAAATACCAACAAAATTCTGTCTTCTCCATTCAATATAACCAATAGCATCTTGCAAGGCTGTCCACTTCATACTTCTGTCCACCAGGGCATCAAACGGGTGAAAATCTCTAGTTATATCCCATAGGTGGGCCACATACAAACAATACCTTCCTAAATATATTACACCATTCTTTCATTGGACACAGATAAGGCATTTGACTGAGTGCATTGAACAAAGCTAGCCATAGCCTTACCAGGTCCAATTTGCCACCTGGGATCATCATATCTATTTAACCACCAGCACAAGTAAATACCGACAAATCTCTGTCTTCTCAGTTTGATATAACCAATATCATCTTCCAAGGCTGTCAACTTCACACTTCTGTCCACCAGGGCAAATGGGTGAACAAGAAACCCTTGATAAAAGATTTTGATCCAAAATGTTTGCTCCTGGTGTAATAAACTCCAAATACCAATCAACCATATGGTCTTTTGCATGTAGAATAATATTATCATGTTTTTCTGAATTATTATACAGGCATGGGACCTGTTATCCAGAATGCTCAGGACCTGGGGTTTTAAAGATAATAGATTAATGGACATTAAAGGGATACTGTCATGGGTAATTTTTTTTTTTCAAAACGCATCAGTTAATAGTGCTGCTCCAGAAGAATTCTGCACTGAAATACATTTCTCAAAAGAGCAAACAGATTTTTTTACATTTCATTTTGAAATCTGACATGGGGCTTGACATATTGTCAATTTCCCAGCTGCCCCAAGTCATGTGACTTGTGCTCTGATAATCTTCAATCACTCTTTACTGCTGTACTGCAAGTTGGAGTGATATCACCCCCTCCCTTTACCCCAACCAGCAGCCTAACAACAGAACAATGGGAAGGTAACCAGATAACAGCTCCCTAACACAAGATAACAGCTGCCTGGTAGATCTAAGAACAGCACTCAATAGTTAGACCCATGTCCCACTGCGTATATATATATATATATATATAAAAAAATCTTTTTGCTCTTTTGAGAAATGGATTTCAGCGCAGAAGTCTACTGGAGCAGCACTATTAACTGATGTGTTTTGGAAAAAACATGTTTTCCCATGACAAGATCCCTTTTAATAAACCCAATAAGATGGTTTTGATTCCAATAAGGATTAATTATATCTTAGTTTGGACCAAATACAATGTACTGCTTTATTATTACAGAGAAAAAGTTAATAATTTTTACAAATTTGGATTACTTGAATAAAATGAAGTCTATGGGAGACAGCCTTTCCATAATTTGGGGCATTCTGGATAAAAGGTTTCCGGGTAACGGATCCCATACCTATACTTGAAGCAAATGTTGCTCCTGCTGTTCTATTTTTCCTGGGAAGAGACATTTTGTTCAAATTATGTGGTCTAAGATTTTTTGAAGCAGCACCCTGAGCACACCAACACACCTCTTTCTCTTTACCCCCACCAAGCAAAAAATATTTTCTGCTGCCATTGATACAACTGTTTCATAACTATAATAGCTGTACTGTATTTATAAATAATCTACATCTCATTTGTCTTAAACAATCATCAATCACAATCATCAATTATCACAGGTCAAAGAAAGACTTTATATACAGTACCTTTAAAGAGAATTCTCTCTTTCTTGATTATATGTATGTATCTTTTTGACCTGCTGGTGCAAAGTCATTTTAAAGAACAGGAGAAAACAAAGAGAAGCAATCTGCAAAATAATAATAGAAAATGAGCAAACAAACATTGCCCAATGATTTCAGTGAAGCAGTAATTGTCTTATAGAATTTCATGATTGCTCTACAATATATTTAGTATGAGAATAAATACTTAAACCTATAACTCACAGTGCCTGTAGATCAGTTCTTAGATGGAAAACTGCATTGGTCAAACTGTCTCTAACCTCCTGTCAAAGCTTCCCATAATACAATATGAGTAATGTTTGTGATATTGCAGACCTTTTGTGGTCACAGGCGGTCACACATGGATAACAACTCAGACATCCTGGCTTCGGATTTGTCATCTGAAAAAGATATCTGTATGGTAAGCAGGGACATGCCTTTAAAATACTTGGTATGCCATCAGTCTAATGGGTGTATGTTTTCATGTGGTTCAATTCAAAAGCAAAATGAAATGGCAAATTATGGTGTAACTATGACAGTTTTCTTATATTTTTTTCCTGTGTATTTAAAGGGGATGTTCACCTTCCAATACTTTGTTCAAGTCAGTTGTTTTCAAATAGTTCACTAGAATACTTTTAAAGAAATACTTTCTATTATCTATTTAATGCAGTTTTTCTAATATTGATGTTTACTTGTTCACCTTAGTATGCCTTTCTGGAGCAGCTCTGGGAGGGGGTCACCTACTCTGTAACTGTTCTAAATCGCTGTATTTAGTTGGTACATTTCTTGTCATTGTCCCTGATGAGCAGAATCCCTGAGTTTCATTTAATGCAGCTGTTATAATTGATACAATAGTTACTAATACTCCAGAGATGCTGAGAAATTAATCAACTATTATAGCAAATTGTAACAGTTTAGAATTCACACCTGAACTGCCAGACTGAAACACCAGAGAAACAAAATGGAAAACAATCGGAACATTGAAAACAACTGAACAACTATCTGAAAAAAGTGAAAAAGTGTTGGGATGTTGAGCAACCCCTTGATGATGTACATATATATATGATTACAAAGAAAAACACATTCTTAAAAACTTAGAAAAATTTTTGTTTAAAAAGACTTTATAGTAAACTGCATTCCAGGGTTTTTTTTGGATAAAGGGATTTCCTTATAAAAGATGTCATAGATCTTATGCAGTGAACCGGTGTCTTGAAAAAGAAACTATAAAATTCAGTTACTTTTAAAAAAAAAACCCAATGTTTTGGGCATGTTATGACCTTTCTTCAGGACATAAGTTTCGTCATACCAATACAAAGTTTATTTATATGTAATATTTAAATCACAAATTAGACCTGTTAATCAAATTCTGTATAAAGTATGATTAAATGGTTTTAAATGTGGTAACTGGCCTATATGAAAGGAAATACACCTCTTTATAACTTATACTGTAAGTATCCATTGACTCTATGACGGGTTCATAATCAATAGGTTAAATACATGCCATGCAGCCAGTAATATAGAATACAATTTGGAATAAGAACTTGGAATATCTAGTATAAGTAATTCTAAAACAACTGGACTTGCTGAGTAATCTTTGAAGACATTTAACATACCAGCACATACTCAGCAAGTCCAGTTGTTTTAGAATTACTTATATTAGATATACCATGACCTGAATGAATGAAAATCTTCATAGTTATATAACTTGGAGTAATGTTTCTTCCTATGAATATGTATTGTTATATATACACCCTAGAAAATATTAAAATAAAAATGGCAAACATGAAAGTTTAGAAAAGCTTGCTTTGTATAATGTTTATGTACAGTAGGTTTCTCACATACAATATCCTGACAATGAATTTTCCAACATTAGTTCACTTATTTATGCTTTGATTCATGGTCATGTATGGTTGCCATTCAGTAAAACACGAAGATCAATTTGTCTGTGATGTTCTACAGCACTTTGAGGAGTCTTATGTCCTCAGAAATGCCGCTGTAGTCAGTTATAGAGGGCCTCTAAAAGCATTAAATATTTTATTCTAACAGTATTTCAGCAGAAGGAAACAAATCTAAATTTTCAAATTAAAAAATGCTTTTATTTGGTATATAGATCTGTATTTCCCCTAACAAACAAACATGAAGGAACACACAATCTAAAAAATATGGGTGGATAGTGGAGGAAAACGGCTTACATATTAAATACAATTGCAGGACTCACAATAAATTCTAAGTATACCAATTATTGCCCACGTACAATGTACCTCATCCAGCAGCTTGTTTCCTGCACACCGGGGAAAAGGCTATTTGTCTGATATGTATTATTGTAATGAATGCATTTTAAGAGTGCTCACCATTTGTTCTTTTGTTTACTGTCTTTTTAGTATCTGGGGGACTTGCACCTCAGAAGGGCCAGATCCCTTTAAAGGAATGCACCGCTAACATGATTATAATATAGAGGCAGCACTGGAAACTGTACAGATTTACACATTTCTGCATTTTCAGAGCTTTCGGTCTAGCTTAGTTTTCTCTTACAAGTGAATTAATGAATGGAAGTTCAATGTATATTTTCCTTTGAAGAAACCATGAAGTTACTCTATTATTGGTGATATATTTTTTTATTGTTAGTATCCCTTTTATTTTTCCAATACATCAAGAATTGTCAGTACTTGTAGACTGCCATTTGTGTATATTTGTGTTAGTCGTCTTTAATCACATTTTGTTTATGTCCTAGCGTAAAAGTAGAGATTTTGTTTAACAAATATTTGTGCAGATGCTTATTCTATGGTACAACTTCAACTTTTTGTAAGAGGAGTTAGATATCTGCACCTATTGGAAGGGAAACCACTGCTCTATACTCTTTGCATAATTAGAAAGGTAGCTTGAAAAGATCTGAATACCACAGGTTTCCTGGTGGAGTGTTTGAACTTTTCTAGAATTCCCTATTCAATAGATAAAATAGGCAGTTTTGTTCAATATATTTATTCTCCATAATCTTGAAATAATCAACCTCCAGACAGCTACATATGAACATGTTTTTCCCCTGAGATCTGAATGACATCAATTCTGAATTATATAGATTCAGAGTGATCTGTTCTAATGTTTAATTTTTTCAAATCAATAACATTATGAGTTGAGCCTGAAATAAATTTTGATTATACATTTCAACTGTAATCACTGGAGTTTCTATCACATATTTGTGCCAAAGTCTATAGATCAGGAACATACAAGAGCTGCTTACTACAATACAATGTGTTATTTCATTTGTTTGTGTGGCATTTATTTAAAAAAAAATTTGCACCTACCAACCAACACGTTTTATTTGGTGTATAAGATCCTTCAAAAACCATGAAACACCAAGAATGTCACAAAATATATTGCCTTTTATGTGAAAACTTCAACGGCCAGGGTGTGCAAGCGCAAGTATCTTTTGTTTCAAATGCATTAGATCATATAAATATACAAGTTTGACAGTATAATGTAAACATATATACATGTATGTTGAAGGCAAAATCCACTATGGCTTCATAGTAACTAAAAAGGTATACAATAAATAATTTTTTTATAAAAATTTAGAACACTGTAAGGGCTTCGAAAAACTGCAGTGGCCAAAGCACCCAAAATACGTGTTTCGTGCTCCACCCAGGGCACATAATCAATCCAGTATCCTGGGGGCACAAAATGTGTAGGGCCTATGTTGGTGGCCCTTGTGGAGTTTTTCTGATTGCCTGGAAATATATAAATGCTGCAATGTTGACTTTGAATACCCCCCTTATGTAATAAAAGGCCCACAATTTAGGTGAATCTACCTATAGCAATGTCATGTTTTCTTTTAAACAGTTCAGCAGTAAATGCTACCTGCTGATTGGCTGCTATAGGTCATTAGACCTGTAGCAAAATCTGCACATTTCATTACCTTACCCCATTACTAATTATTATACTCTATACTACTGCATTATTTTCACACTGTATTGTAGCAATAGATAACAGTTCAAACTGAATGCAGGCTAGGGACACATTTATAACAGAAAGAAATAAACATGTATGCATAATTTGTATTCTGACGAGCATTGAGTTGATCTGAAATATTGTTTTTTCTGAATTATTTATAATTTTCATGAAAGCACAAAGCCAAATCAAGCTGCCATCAAGGCAGCAGGCTGTCAGGGAATGGCCATCTGTTAGAGACTCTCTACATGTGTATTTGGAAGGGCTAAAGACCCCCAGTTCCCAACAGTACATTATGTAAAAAGCTGACAGGAAAATTAAATTGTTTTTTACATTGCACTCCAGAAGAAATGAAATTTTTTTTTTCAAATGAAACAACAAGATATTACAGTGAGGTTATTGTCATAGAGCACTATTGTAGCAATACTGTGTATCTAGCTATCAAGGGATATATGAACCTGTCTGGGAAGCATGCTTGTTGTTCAAGCATTTTCTGTACGGTATACTGTGTTCTCAATTGAGTTGATAGCTTTAATCATAAATAATGAATCACTGTTAAGGTTATAATGTAATAAAATCGTCTGATTCGAAAAAAATGATGCCCCCCCCGGCTCTTGTGGGCCCTGCTGGCCCTGATCTGCACCCAGATCTGAGATTTGCAGGCTGCTTCCTGACACACCAATCCAAAAATGTAGTGTGCTGCAGCACAGCAGTGCAGCAGGGTGGGAAATACATAGAGGGGCCCTGGAGAGCAGCAATGGTGGGCCTCCCCCCCCCCAGTTTGACTCTGTATAACAATGACAATTCACTGTGCCTTGCAGAAATTTGATTTTTTAAAGGGATACTATCATGGGAAAACATTTTTTTTCAAAACGAATTAGTTAGTGCTGCTCCAGAGAATTCTGCACTGAAATCTGTTTCTCAAAAGAGCAAAGAGATTTTTTATATTTAATTTTGAAATCTTAAATGGGGCTACACATATTGTCAGTTTCCCAGCTGCCCCAGTCATGTGCTTTGTGCTCTGATAAACTTCAGTCACTCCTTACTGCTCTACTGCAAGTTGGAGTGATAGGACCCCCTCCCTAGTAGCCTAACAACAGAACAATGAGAAGGTAACCAGATATCAGCTCCCTAACACAAGATAAAAGCTCTCTGGTAGATCTAAGAATAGCACTCAGGTTCAACTAAGACACATTCAGTTACACTAAGTAGGAGAAACAATAGCCTGCCAGAAAGCAATTCCATCCTAAAGTGCTGGCTCTTTCTAAAAGCACATGACCAAGTGAAATAACCTAAGATAGCTGCCTACACACTAATATTACAAACTACAACAAAATACACTTGTTGGGTGAGAAATTCAATTTTACATGGTAGAGTGAAGTAAATGCAGTGTAAACAGTGTAATTTATGAATAAAAAAATACACCATAAATATCATGACAAAATCCCTTTTATTATGTAAGATAATAAGATTTGTATAAATTCATGTGAAATCTAGTAATTTATCAGTAAATATATTATCATAATAGATATTTCTATCTATAGCTTGTGTGATCAAAACACAATAAACACTGGGGCAAATTCACTAAAGCAGCCATTGCAACACTTTGCCAGGTGTAAAATGCTAATTCGCTAAAGTGCGAAGTTGTGTCCAGGGCGCCAAGCGTTGACAAATTATCTCTAGCGTTACTTCAGCAGAGCGAGCAAATCAAAGCGAAGCTGCGCTAGTGTTCAATTCTGCCTAGCACAACTTTGCAAGAGATCTTGTGCTCAGGCTGATTTGCATATGGCGGGCAATTTAAAGTGGAATGGAGCTATTTATGTTACATGGTGCATCTACTACATTACATTTACACTGATAAATAGACATGCCATGGGAACCTCAATAAAGTCAAGAGGCTTGTTTTGATATCCTACAGATAATCCCACTGTTAAATAATGTGCCATATGGTAGAAAATGTATGGGGAAACCGGGTGCCTCGAAACTTTTTTTATGCTTTTTGCAGCCTAACACCCTGAAAAATTGGAGGCCAGGTTTTTTTGGACTTAGAAGATATTACACTCAAAAACTGTTATGTAAGTTACTGAAGATTGAGGATGTTCTATGCACATCAATGCACTTTGCTAAATCAGAGCTGGCGAAGGTAAGTCTGGCAAAAGAGGTTAAGTAAAATCCACATCTTAGTGAATTTGCGGATTTACGTCCATTTGCCAGATGGAAAAATCCCCTGGCAAAGCAAAGCAATCCTAGCCTCTATCTCCTTCGCTAGTGAAGGAATGCCTGTGCTCATTAGTAAATCGGCGAAGTAATGAAATAACATCATGCTGGCTAGCATTAGTCACTTCGCTCTTAAGTGAATCTGCCCTATAGAATGAAGAGAAAGAAAACACTAGTTTGAATATTAGTTGATTGCTGAAAATCAAAATATTTCAAAATATAATTGGAAACATTTTGTAAAATGTGTTTTATTATAATGCCAAGAATGCAAATAATCAAAATAATGAAATCACCAACGGTGCTTGGCTGCATGGCAGAGGAGTAAGACATGTCTGCCGAGCTCCACAGCATCACTGAAATAAGAAGCTGATCCCGTTTCTATCAACAAGATGGTGAATCTAAAGAAGTTCTACACACCCGCAGGATCCTCCAAACTGAAAGACCCGATATCATTCGGCGGTATTATCTTTCTTTCGTCACCAGAGACTAACGAACAACAACGGGAACTAGTGATGGGCGAATTTATTCGCCAGGGGCGAATTTGCGGCGAATTCCCGCGATTCGCCGCTGGCGAATAAATTCGCGAAACTACCAAAAAAATTCGGGCAAAAAAATTCGCCGCGCAAAAACGAGTCGCGCGTCGTTTTTGACGCGACGCGTCGAAAACGTTGCGACGCGCGCCGAAAATGACGCGACAAAAACGACGCAACGCGCGTCAAAAACGACGCGACGAGCGTCAAAAAATGACGCGTGACTCGTTTCGCGAATCGGCGAAAAATTCGCGAATTTCTCTGGAAATTCGCGAATTTTTCGGCGAAGCGAAACGCGGCCGTTTCGCCCATCACTAACGGGAACACATTATGGTGGGTGTGCCTACAACCAACCCGATTGATGGTGCAGGGACTGAGAACACTCCTGAGGTAAGCTGAAACCTTGAGGGAATTCTGGCTATATTATCCCAATTACCACGAAAGACAGACTTATAAAGCTGGTGCACTGATCTCAAAAATTCAATACACTCTGAGACAGCTGCACTAAAGCAGGACATTACCTCCATACAAGACTGATTAAAAGAGTTGGAGGACAGAATAACAAGCTTGAGCACTGACACTCACTCCAATACCAAGTCTATTAACAAACATAACTAAGCCATATTAGACTTAAGATGCCATACAGATGATTAAGAGAATAGGAGCAGGAGAAGCAATATTTGTATTCGTGGCATCCCTGAAAGCATACCAAGTAAAGAGCTACGTGAATTAGCTACGAAATTGTTCTCAGAAGTATTAAATGACGCAGCTAAACATGATATAGCAATTGAACGTATACACAGAGGAACACAGAGGGGGACAACTCCCAGAGACGTTCTTTGCTGCTTAGCACGTTTTGAACTCAAAGAACGGATACTACAAAAATCAAGAGATGTGGATGGCATTCACTTCGAGGAGAATACCATACACTTATATCAGGATATTGCAACATCCACTATTAACCAAAGGCGCCTCTTAAAACCAATTACTACATCTTTGAGGGAATGAGGCATCTCCTACAAATGGGGATATCCCTTTGCACTCTTGGCACTCAAGGGAGGCAAGGGATCTGCTCTATGCTACCCAGTGGATGCCCCCTTATTTTGTCAGAAACTAGATATTCCTATCGTAGATGTTACAGAGTGGCGCAATTATATCTTAAGTGCACCGGAAGACACAACAACAAATATAGCTACAGATGGCCCACCTTCTCCCCTGCCCTCAAGAGACTGCACTCCATCCAGGTCATGGCAGAAAAGAATCAATACCCAATCTCCTGCCAAGCTCCCCTCCAACTAAAAGGCAACAGTAACAGAAAACTTTATACCTACAACCACTAAAATGGCCAGTTACTAGTCTGTCCCTATATAGACACTATTGTTATACCTTTTATCAGATGTGTCATGATTCTAATGTTTTGTTTTTATCATGTTGTTGTAATGTGTATAAGATGAACACACTCAAGACCTTTTTTCTCAATTCTCCAAATGATTTCTTTAGCGGTGTCATTGATTGAGTTCATGTTAGCAATCTGTTTAATGTAAGAATATTGAGCAAGCTAAAATACAAGGTTTAGTCTATCTTACAACCACGATTTGACCTCCGATATAAAACAAACTTTCAACTTTCAGGATAAAGAAACAAAGGGACTTGATTTACGGACAGACAAAGGATGATCTCCTATCTGACCACACATACTAGATCTACCTATCTGACAGAATCCAGAGAAGGATCTAAGAGTTTTAGATACTAAATCAAGCAGAAGTGACCGGACGATTTGGGTAACTAGTCAACCTCCTACAACATCATCACCCCCCAAAGGAGATTACTCTATACACCACTTTCCTTTATATATAGGCAGGCTTTAGGGCTTCCCTGTGGTTAATTTATTGTATATAGTTTTCATTAAGAACTTTGATTTATTATTGAAGTTTGGCCGTGTTAACTCAGGGCTTAAAAGTAAGATCAAATTGAGCTTAAACTTGCACAACTCCACTTCTGAGAAATGCACCCAGACACTTAATTTCTACACGATTAATACGAATGGCCTCAACTCACCCTGGAATAGGAAAGCATTATTACAAGAGATGAGGGCAAAAAAAGTACGTCACACTACTGCAGGAGATGCACTTTAAAACAAACTACGTACCAAAGTGGTATGATACTCGATTCTCACGCATAATTTATAGTGCCCCACAACCCACAAGAGTTAGAGGCACTGCAATTGTTCTAGCAAATGACTAAAATTGAGAACACAGAAATAGATGTATCAGGTAACTACACTTTTATCAAAGGGATCATATACTCTAATAAATATACCTTGCCTCAATACATGCCTGAATATACTTACTTAACAGTGAGCAAAGTAAAGTTAAGGAACAACTATAGAACAAACTTCTGTTATTTACAGAAGGCACATTGGTTATAGACTGCTCCTCTGGCAAATCCTCCCTACCATATAAACAAATTAAAAAACTTAAATCACTACTCCCCTCGCTACAAATAGTTGATGGCTTGAGAGTGATCAGTCCAACTGTAAAGTATTACACATAGTTTTCCGACAGTCAAAATACACATAGGGGGAAATTCGTTAGAGAGTGAATCGTCTAACGCTAGCAATATTCACCAGAATGATGTCAATTCGTAACTTCTCAAATTTACTAACGCCAACTCTGGCGAATTTTCGCTAGCGAAGTAGATAGATTAGCACAGCTTTGCACTCTTACGCCAGGCGAAGTTGCGCACTGATGAAGGATCGTAATTACACAAATTCACTAAGATGACCATTTTCCTGAATGTTACCACTTACGCTTGACGTTACTTCACCAGGTCAGACATTTTGTCTAAGTCCCAAAGAAACGCTGGCGTGTTTTACCTTTCTAGGGTGACAGTCTGAAAAAGAGCTAAATTTTTTTTGGGGGGTTACCCCTCCTTCCCCCCACATTTCCTAACATATGCCAACACAACTACTGTATATAGGGGGCACATGTAGGGCAATAGGACAACTTTATTTTTTTATTAAAGGTAGTGATGGGCGAATCTGTCCCGTTTCATGAATTGGTGAAAAATTTGCGAATGAGTCACGTCACGTTTTTGACGCGCGTCGCTTTCGACGCATGTCGCGTAATTAATATCTATTAGACTTTGACATTCGCACCGTATGCAAATTAGGCATTGCTAGCGTAAATGCGCTTTGCCTGGCGCAGTAACGCTAGTGCAACTACGCTACTGTTTGCGTAACTTTGCACGTTAGTGAATTTGCGTAGCGAATCGAACGTTAGCGAAGGCAACACTACCGAATTTTCGCCACTTTGTGAATTTCCCCCATAGGATAAATATCCTTTTATCACATGATGGTTTAGATAATATCAGGCAATCAACTATTAGACCAATTTTGTGGTCTGACCACACAAAACAGTCACACACTCAAAACAGTTCTCATGGAAAATGAATGGGAATCTTTTAAGAAATCCAGAGATACTCAACACCCTGATTAAAAAAATGAAATAATATTTCCGACAAAACACCAACTTGGCCACGAATGCTATTATTGAATGGGAGGCTCATAAATGTTTCATAAGGGACATCCTAATACAACAAGGGGCAAAAGCTAAGAGACATAAAGCTCAAAAGAAGCATGATATAATACATAGAATACAACAAATAGATACAGTCCATAAAGCATCACGTTCATCCCAATTACTGAGAGGGTTGACACAAGCAAGATTGGAGCTTAAAACTATAATCCAAGGAGGAACTGAAGCTCTACTAAGAACATGGTAACAAATGTGGCCATTAACTAGCCAGGGCACTAAAAACTAGAGAATACAAGAACCACATATTCCAAATGAAAGCTACAAAAAGATCCTTACACAACTAGCCTAAGGGAATACATAAAGTTCTGGTCGATTTTTATAAAGATACATAACATAACAGCAGGACTGGACTGAGAATTAAAATAGGCCCTGGCATTTCAGGTACACAAGAGGCCCATCAGCCCACATAGAGGCCCAAACAGCCCCCACCAGCCCACTAAACACTGACTTTCTATGGGACCTTATAGCAGCCCCTCTGGCATTTGATTGAGGGTTAGATGGGATTGTATGTTTCAATGTTTTAAATGGCTTGGGTCCAAATGCTGTAAATTGGATCATGGCCTTGTATACTTCCCACACAGTTTCAGAACTTATTCCACTGTATAATGGCACTAGACAGGGTTGCCCACTGTCACCCCTGCTGTTTATCTTGACTTTAGAGCCCTGTCTATGTAGGATTAGAGATAACCCAAACATACATGGAATAACATCTGGGAACATCCAATATAAGATCTGTGCATATGCAGATGATTTACTTTTTACACTGACACAACCGACTGTTACTTTACCTAACCTGATGCAAGAAATAAAACATTTCAGCCTATTGATTGACTTTAAGATTAATTACGACAAATCTAGTGCATTGAATATCAGTTCATCTCACAATGTATGCATGAGACTTGCAGACCACTTCCCTTTAAATGGGCAAAAGGCAAACTGTTGTACTTGGGTATCTATCTGACCCCAAACTGGGCTAAATGGGGCCAGATTAACTATCTTTCTCTCCTACAAGAATTAAAAAATTACTTAAGTGTTTTGACTAACAAGACATTGTCATGGTTTGGCAGAGTTAATACCATAAAAATGAACATTCTCCCGAGGCTACTATATGTATTCCATGCACTCCCAATGAAACCTCCGATTGACTTTTTTAAGATACTGAACAAGCTGATCCGGAATTTTGTCTGGAATAATAAACAGCCCTGGATAAAATTTGAGATTCTTACATGCCTTAAATCCAAAGGGGGCATTGGACTGCCAGATTTCACTCTTTACCACCAGGCAAGTGTTTTACAACGGATAATAGATTGGACTTACCATGGCCACACCATAGCTTGGGTTAACATGGAACAAACGTACTCAGCCCAACCACTGCAATTTCTTCCCTGGCTATGCCCCAAATCTCGAGATCTTTCACACCACATCTTTTACTTTCCTATGCTCTCAACCTATGAGACACTCTTAAAAAAACAAAAGAACTCATGTCGACAAAATCTTTGATAACACCATTGATATATAACTCAGACTTTCCGCCAGGCTTTTCTAAAGGCTACCTATCCCAGTGGAAGCACGGTATAATTACACAAATTTTCCATCTGTGCCCCAGAGGAATTCTCCCTCAGTGGGAACTAATCAAGGAATCTCTTCAACTACCACTACCAGAATATTTTAAATTCCAACAAATTGCAAGTTTCATTCAGACTACATTAACAACCTCTACAGATGCACAGAATTTCACTGAATTTGAATCTCTTTGGTGCCACTCATCACCTCCCAGACGCAACATCTCGTCCATATATCATTTGCTGTTAAATCATCCAAGAGAATAGGGATGGCGCGAACGTCGGAACTTGCGTCAAAAATGCGAACGGTTCGCGAACGTCGCGAACCCCATAGACTTCAATGGGAAGGCGAACTTTAACAGCTAAAAAAGACATTTCTGGCCAGAAAAATTATTTTAAAGTTGTTTAAAGGGTGCAACGACCTGGACAGTGGCATGCCAGAGGGGAATCAAGGGCAAAAATGTATTATAAATGGTTATTACAGCAGTCAGCACACAGATGAGAATGAGATCAGAAGAGATCAGTGCCCACAGCAGCTACATACAGAGCACTGCAGTAGAAGGTAGATTACTAGCCAGCAAAGCTACCTAACCTAAAATGTCCCTCAAATCCCTGCAGACTTGGCCAGTTCATGTATAAATACCCCTAGCGTTCACAAAAGATGGCCAGTTCATGTATAAATACCTCAGAGTTCACACAAAGATGTTAAAGTGGCCAGTTCAGGTATAAATACCCCTAGAACTCATAGCAGAATGGCACAGTTATTTTCCATGATTTACTACATTCACAGCTCCCTGGCTTTGACTGGAAAGTGGACCAGTAGCCAGCACATCATCCAGGCACAACTAAAATACAAAAGCAGAGCCACTGACCATGTGGGTGGGAGGGTGGTGAGCAGACTGCAGGCTGCAGTATTTGTGTTATAGCAGCTCCTTCCTTTTTCTTTTTCCCTGTGCTGAAATCAGGGAACTGTCCATTGGAAGGGGAGTGGTCCAGGGGGTGTGGGGGTGGTCCAGGAGGTCGAGCTTCCTGATTGGCTGCCATGTATCTGCTGGTCTGAGAGGTGAGAGGGCAAAAAAAAAGCGCCAACTAACGCGACGTTCGCGAACTTCCGGCGAGCGCGAACAGCCGATGTTCGCGCGAACAAGTTCGCGCCATCCATACAAGAGAACAACTACTAGTGCAACCACACCTTATTAAATGGGGCAATGTCCTGCAACAAGCTTTTACAATACAGGAACAAGAAGCCATTATACTCAAATCATGCACTGGACCCAGGAGCTACCCAATACTCGAAAAGCAACTATAAGACTTTAACCAAGTGGTACAATACACCCACCAAATTGTGCAAAATCTTCTCTGGAGTATTGGATAAATGCTGGCACTGTGAACTTGGTCAGTGCACGCTACAACATATCCTATGGGACTGTATCGCAATACAAAAATATTGGTCCGAGATCTTAAGCATTTGCAATGACAAGCTACAACTTAATATTGAGGCCACACCAGCTGAGGTCTTGCTGCTCCATAATACTACCCTACAATACCTCTACAATAAATCTCTGACACAATATGCTCTGAATGGAGCAAAAATCCGAATTACCTGAAAGGAAGATAGAAATGGAGGAAATACGTAAATTTGAAGAGATGCATGCTGAATCACAAACAGCCATCCAGAAACATTGGGCCCCTTGGACACCATGGATTCAATATATGGAAGAAGAGGTACATTAAAATATTAGGGAGGGTTCTCTGCCACACCATGATACTAAGGGTTCAGCTGAGCTATAAGTTATCTATCAATGTCTGCTTTGTAAGTAATATGCTATCTGTGTGAGGATAGTTAACTTAAATACCACTATGGAAATGTCTATTCATTGCATGCAAGATATGTCTCTAGATCAAAGAATTTCAAACCTGGTACTTTCCTCTCTCTGTTATATTATAACTTTCTCCAAACTAGCTCCGATTAGACATTTGCACTATATACAGATACTTATACTTTGACTATGCACTGAAACTAGGTATAGTAAGATATTTGATATATGCATATCTCAGTTGAATTAACCTAGATAATGAAACATGGAAATACATATTGTATCTATGAGAATTTACAATATTTTTGATTATGCAAAATGTTATCGGGATTTTGTGCAACCCGAATGTTAATTTTAATTTGAATCTGAATAGAACACTTTGTTAAAATGTGACAAAAATAAAGATTAAAAAAAAAAAAAAGAAATCACCCACAGTATAATAAAGTAACAGTAACACCAAATAATGCAAGTGTTTAAAAGTAATTAAGATATAATGTCCTGTTGCTCTGCACTGGTACAATGATGCGTTTGCTTCAAAAAGACTGCTATAGTTTATATAAACAAGATGCTGCGTCACCATGGGGCCGCCATTTAACGTAAGCTCTGTTAGATAAGCTTTGTAGAATATAATAGGATTGTGCAGAGCTTATTTGTTATTAATTATGTAACCGTGCCTTTTTCATATTTGAATGGTTGTCCCCATATCTACAAAGCAGCTTTATATATGGTTTATTAAGTATAAAACCCCTGATAACCCCCCTTCAGAAGTCAATGGAGGTTTCTATATTTATATTTGGATCTTTTAATACATTTCATGACATTCTTGGTTTTAGAGAAAATGAGTTTATTTGTGGTTTCAAACACCTCTAAAACCACAAGAGTATTATAAAATAGGCCTCTTATTGTTTAAATTAATTTTAAGGCTGATGCTTTCTAATAATTTCTAGATCAATATAAAAATATATTTAGATTTTGTTCCTTATGCTTTTTCTTAAATGATTCTGCTCAATAAGGGACATCTGGTTGAACACTACTGGCATGAATCACCTCCTGTCATTGCTAGATATGATAAACATTCTGGAATATTGTTATTCAAGAGCTGAGCCAGTATTTTGTAAGCTATCCTTCTGTTTCATTCTTTCATGCCTTAACTTGTTAGATGTAACACTAATGAATTTTTTGTATGCTGGTGTCCGTTTTCTGGACGCTGGTGCATTTTTGCCGCCGAATCCAAAAACAGACACCAGGGTTTAAAAAAACAGATGCAGGCCTGAAAAACTAGATGCCGGTGCCGTTTCGCGAATTTCACTGGAAATTTGTGAATTTTTGGGGGGAACGGGACAAATTTGCGCACCACTACATAGCACATAGTAACCATAGTAAAACCTAGTTCTGTCATGCCTCTCTACCTATGTTGCTCTTCTATAAGATAGACACCTCTACCTATGTTTATTATCTTCCAGACAGGGAGGTGTGGCATGAGTGGATCAGATGTAGCAGCAGTTGGCTTATCAGGAACTAATCTTGGACAAATGTACTTGGAGGTCTTTTGAGGTATTGCATTTTGTCAATTTGTATTCAGCCATAGAGCATTTAATTCACAAATCAAGGAGGCTTCATTTGTACATTTTAAAAATACACAGTTGCTGTATTGGGTTAGAGTTTAATAACTTCACATAAAGTTTTGGGGGAGAACGATCAAGCAGTTGCTTTTTAATTTGTGAAACAGGAGAGCCTGAAATTGCTTTTTCCAGATGCCTCTTATATTTTCAGTAGTGATGGGCGAATAAATTCGCGAAACGCCAGCAAAAATTCACGTTTTTGACGCGCGCCAAAAATGACGCAATGGAAATGACGCGATGTGCGTCAAAAAACGGCGCGCGACTCTTTACGCAAATTTTTTCGCCAATTCGCGAATTTCGCTGGAAATTCGCAAATTTTTCGGAGAAGCGAAACGGGTGAGATTCGCCCATCACTAATTTTCAGTGCTGTGGTCACTAAGATAAAACATAGTACAGAGAAGGATCTGACAATATTGTGGTCAAGGTCAGGCAATATGTTAGGGTAGGTGGCAAGAAAAGCACATGCAAGGAATCAATTACCAGAAAGACAAACATTACAATAAGGTTTAGCCTATGAATTCTAAATCCAGAGCCAATTTAGGTAAAGTGTATATAACAGCAAATGAGATAAATGAAATAATGTGGCTGTATAGGGCTTGTATGGTGCATGTATATATTATTTACTAATGATATACAAACTCAGTGAAAACTTGTAGCAGGCCATGCATGTTGACCAATGTTCATTGTTAAATTATTTTGCATACATCTGTATGATTGTGCAACTTGGTACAGGGTGGCAAAAATTCTTTCTTATGTTCAACACTTCACTTGCATTTTCTGGAAAAAGACAGATTTGCATTTGTTTGTTTTATAGAGGCCTGCTATTCAAATTAGTAGCTTTTCCAAAGTCTCACTTTCACTAAGGGGTTGGTTTATTAAAGAGACATTTTCAATAACCTTCTTATTCAGGTATATGATTAAACTTTCCTCAAACTATGTAATGATGCAGAAAAAAATGTTTTGATTGGATTTTACCTGCTAAAATTGTCATTATATCAGAGCTCTCAGTTCAGCTGTCCTATGCTGTTGCCTGATTTTTCTTTTTGGATTTGTGTGCTAGCTAGAAAATACAAGGTGCTGAAATTTTAACATGTTCTTACATTCACAAATACATTTCTGAATACAGAACAGTGGATTTATAATGATGACCAACCCAACAACTCTTTTGTATGCAAAACCAATCACTTTTATTTTATTGTCATGTCCATGGAAGCTGTTACACTCACCCACAGGGGTTTAAAGCACAACTGGGATTAAGTGCTGAGTAGATCCCAGTTATATATTGGCTTTGTCGGTCAACTGGGTGCCGCTTTTATTTTAAACATATGTGGTTGCTAGGGTGCCACTTACCCTAACAAAAAGGGAAAGGATTGAATGACAGGAAGACGAACAGCCAACAGTTCAAAGCAAATAATGAAAACCTAGCCTCAAACTGAATTTTATCTGGTTGCCAGGAACTGATAATAAGAACTTCACTTTTCAGAATACAAAAGCAAATAATTGAAAAATGGAGACAGAATATTCACTACAAATTGTTTCACAAAATCAATGTCTACATCATGCTAAATGTTAAGGTGAAGGTGCCGTCTAAGCACTGCACAAAAGCCAGACAGATAATTGGTCAAAGACACATATGGCAGCACACCCATAATTGATGAGAGGATCTATTGGGTTGCATGAATGGTCCCCAAGTGCTAAGATGTTCACATTGCTCTGTGTATGGCCATCTTGGAGTTGGAGTATGGAAAGGTAGCACAACCCATTATTACCAATACAGTCTATTTGTAGAGCTGCCACATTGTACTATAAGGGAGCAATATTCATGCTAATAACTTTGCCTAAAAATATTGTTTTTCTTGTTAATATTTAAGTCAGAGAAAGTCTGCACATATTTTGTGCCAGAACAAGGCTCCACAGAGCTGCCTAGCTATATTTAGTGCTTTTCTGTGAAGGTCTCTTTAGCAATGAATCTTTCAAAGTGACAACAGAATCCAAGGGGGGGGGTGGGATTGGCTCATCAGCGTCTGACGTTCCTCACATGCTGGAGTAAATTTATTCCCCTTACTTTTATTGGTGGACAGTGGTAAAGGCAGAAAGGCAGTGCGTATCAAATTCAGCAGGCAGACAGGAAAGCTCATGGAAGTCACAGGCTCACTAACATGCAGCAGTCTGAGGTGCAGAGGACAAGCACAGCAGTCCTTTTCCTGGGGACCGCTCCCTTGCAGCAGTCTGTAGGCACACAGTGTATGTGCTAGAGACACTTGCTTGTTCACAGAAGAAGCTGGGCAGGGACAAGTGCAGCAGCCCTGAGAAGGACCCAGGCGTGATTGACGTGGTGCCAAAATTACATCAGAAAGCAGCACCTCCTATGTCTGCATACCCAGTCCCTCTCAGAGGCTGTGGCTTGCTGGAAAAAAGAGATAGAAAAAAAAAGATAGCCAGCGGTTCCTCTGGCAAGCTGCATTGATTGGTGCACAGGAAATAAAGACAAAGGCAGGAGTGACATAATAAATGAAAGGATTGCAAGGAAAGTGGACCCAAAACGTATATAAGACATGTTATATTCAATTTTATTGCAAAAGGAATGGATTAAGCAAGAGTAAAAAAGTATATCATATGTACCTCCCATCTTGAGCTTCTGTATCTGGTCCCTGCAACCATTGGTGACTTCCTAAAGTTGTGCACAGTTCTTCATACAAAATACCTTGGGGTGCTGCCATTCAGTTTTATCACCCTGACAAAAAAATAAAAAGCTTGGCAGGTGCCAAGCTTTTATTTTTTAAAAAAAATCAACTTGGGTGCAAAAATGAGCATCAGCAGCAAGCTAAAGTATTCAGATGCATAAACCACACATGACTTTAGGAACTCACACATGGTTTTAGGAGTCAAAAGCGCAAGGCTGGAAGTTTGAGCATGAATAAATCAGACCCATAGCCATCTTGATTCTACAATCAGCAATAAAATGCTATGCCTGTATATCTATTACTTGTTGTCTGCTCATATATTTTTTACAAGCTGTCTCTTTAAAAAAAAAACCTCTTCGTTATTCAATGCAGTAACAACTGTTTTTTTTTTTGTTTACTGTATCTATTAATATTCAAGAAATTTATTGGAAACAAACTGTTACTGACCAAAATGCCATATCCTGTTCCTAATGAATATTCATTGTATTAAGTTGCTGCTTCTTGACATCATTAGCAAGAAACAGGAATTAAATAGTATTATATTCTATTTATGCATTGGGAGAGGGTTAAATATCAAAATGATCAACATTTAACAAGAAGTATGTTCTGAATTCAGCTTAAAAAATAATTGGTGCCTGTGCAGCTTACAGTATTGTCTTCAGAATGTGTTGGCACTTTTGAAATGAAAATAATATGTTTGCATATTGGTTATGATTAGAGAATCTTAATGAGAGCAGTGTAGAGGAGCCTCTGTGATGATTCCTACAGACCTGGTGCCCCTTCAAGACTACAGGTTATCTTTATTGTGTTTGTAGTTAATTAGCTAGACTTTCTACATTCATATTTACATTTAGATTTTCTTAACCTGATATCCTATTTTATATGCCTATAATACAACATATTACTATTTAGAAAGCATTGCAATGCTGCATGAAACAGAAAAAAAGTTGTGACTGATTTTTAAAGTGTCAGTACATTTTTACTGTACCCTTGGAAAAAGTTTATTCAATGTTTTGGATTTTATAATTTATTTTCCATGCTCAAATGATTCACTTAGCCATGGAAAATAATTGTCCATATCTTTTCCTTCTGCAATACATGTCTGAGAGCAAAGATAAGAAGAGGTGCTAGTGATTGGAACTGCTGCTCAGCAGAGTTGAGCACTATTATTATTATTATTATTATTATTATTAACATGTATTTCCATACCGCCAACATATTTCGTAGCGCTGTAAAGTGAATGTGATTATATAACTAAATCACATGAATTACATACATAGAACAAATGGAGTGACATACATCACAATAAATATGGAGTTACATACATCACAATAAATGCCAGTACAGAAGGTGAGGAAGGCCCTGTGCAGACAGAGCTTACAATCTAAAGGTAAGGGAATGATACACAAGGTGTGGGAGTGGGTAAGATCAGAGTTAAGTGGGTGAGAGATGTGGTACTGTAAGTGGTATTGCATTCGGTAGTTAAAAGTGGGGGTAGGCTTCTCTAAATACAAAAAGTATACCAGATATGCTTCTTTAAGCAGCTGCTGGTTCCACTGCTTGAAATACGCAAAGGTTAAATTTTGCACCATTTGAAGTAACACGCGTTTTCACACGCGTTTTCGCATTTATAATGCGTTTTTGATGCGACATCACGCATTTGGTCTAGCGGTGCAATTGCGCAAATATTACGCATTAAAATACGCATTACGCGTTTATTGGTGCCTATTGTTATTAGTAACATTAATCAGATAACGAAATCTAGTTATACAATTCAAAATCTCAGAAGTGATTATCTGCACTTTAATAAAAATAGGATCTATGTTTATCTGTATTGTTTTCAAGAAAACACTGATATGATTATGCTATATCATATATTGTATTATTATTATGGTCAATAAGCATTAATGTAAAAATTATACAAAATAAAAATGTTTGACTTTTTATTTTATTCAAAAGTCTGTAAAATAACTTTCTTGAAAAGCAGAATAGTTGGGAGAAAGTCGGACAGACCGTGGGAGAGAATTCCAAAGGAGGGGTGCAGCCCTTGCAAAGTCTTGAATGTGAGCATGTGAGGAGGGAATGAGAGAAGATTAGAGTAGCAGGTCAGTAGAGGACCGTAGTAAGAGGTTGGGTGTGTATATAGAGTTCAGAGATGTAGGCATGAGCAGAGTTATGAAGTGCTTTGAATGTCAGGGTCATTAATTTGAATTTAATTCTAAAGGGCAGTGGAAGCCAGTGCAGGGATTGGCAGAATGGCATGGCAGAGTTGCTGAGGTGTATAAGCCTGGTGGCAGTATTCATTATGGACTGCAGTCTCTGGCGGAGAAGGCCAATTAAAAGAGAGTTACAATAGTCTAGATGTGATATGACGAGAAAGTGAATAAGAATTTTGGCAGCATCTTGGGTGACTGTTTTATTTAATGAGGAACCCAGCTGTGAGTGTCAGGCAGGAGAGCGGAGCGCTGCGGGAGTCAGGCAGTAGAGTGCGAGCTACTGGTATCAGGCAGGAGAGTGGGTGGAAACGCCAGCTGCATGCAATGTAC
Source organism: Xenopus borealis (assembly GCA_024363595.1). Lineage (NCBI taxonomy): Eukaryota > Metazoa > Chordata > Amphibia > Anura > Pipidae > Xenopus > Xenopus borealis. The sequence continues at coordinate 64,631,257 of CM044431.1, forward strand.
CGCGACTGAGAAAGGGAGAGAGCTGCTTCAGGTACTGCACCGTAATTGGTGCTAGCGAAAGGAGCCGACTGCCGGTCTTGGAGCCGAATGTTCCCGGGGTCTAGAACAACTGAAAACAACTGCCTGCGGCCAAATAACACACCGGACTGAGTTATGAATGCGCAACTGCTTAGGTAGCGAGAGTACCCCCTTTAACCATGTGGAAATAGCAATTGTACTAGCAACTGGCTCATCTGTGTGTATCACTTAAGTAACCTCCCACAGCCGCTGATTGGCCCTCAGTCTGTCTCACTTAACTCCTGCTTTACTGGACCGAATTCGTAACAGTGACAAATGATCGTATTTTGGATATGTTCCTTAGGTGGAAGTGACATGATTTAACAAGTGATTGGATGTAAGGAGTGAATGACAGGTTAGAATTTAGGATAACCCCAAGGCAGCAGGCCTGGTGAGTCGGGGTGATAATGGAAGTGTTGTGACATCCAAGTAGAGATATTGCTACATGCAACAGAATGACCAAAGTACATTGTCACTAATTGACACATGATTATAAATAAGTAACTCCTATCTTCTACAATCTACTACACTGCATAGCTAACACTCTGAGTAAGTGGAAAATGGAAATGGCAGCACCTAGATGAATTTTAGGGGACTCATCAAATAAAATCACATTTTCTTCATACTTGATCTTCGAGGGGCCTTCAGTCTCTTTCAGGTCTATGAAGTGGACACTCTTTACCACCAGACTTAGCATTACCAACACCTGATGGCCATTGGGCTCTGAATTGCCTCAGCTATCTTTCAGAAATTTGTTAATATATTCCAGAACTTTTTAGATAATTTTGTAGTCATCTACCTTCAGTAGATGACATCTTAGTCTAAACAAGCCATTCTGATATATTGGCTTTGCAAATATTTTAGTTTATTAAGGATTCTCTTTGCATATTGTATTTGCATCTTATCCAGATTTGCAAGGGAGGCAAACCTAGTTCCTGGTCCCATAAAGCCCTGGAGGCATTTGCATCCCTGAACGTAGCCAACCCATCAGTCCCCCATTCCAAAATGTCTGGAAACATTCTGACCTTTTTCTTTTAGATGAATGGTATGTTGATGCAGGTGCTATTATCTGCCTCAAACAGAATGTGATGGTTAAACCTTAGAGCTCACTTTTGAAAGAAATTTTCACCATCAGAGCAAAACAATGATATTGTCAAAATAGTATTATTGGACATTGAATCAGCTGTAAGGGAGTTATGTTATCTCAACCAATCACCTACTTCACATATCACAAATTCTAAAATACATTTAAAATCCTAGACAAGCTCAAGATGTACTCTTTTTTCTTATATAATGTCACCAAGTATTAGCAGACACCCTATATAAAACTTTTGCTTATAAGTATAAGGATCCTCATTCCCTCTAATAAAATGATTGCCTCTTTTCTTCCTCACATTGTCTCCTGGATTTAGACCACTTAGCCCTCTGTTCAGATTCCATTTCTTATTTATTGTAACTGAAAACAAAGTAATTAAAAAAATTAATTGTGAATTTCTGTGATTTTAAATTAAAAAGTAGGATTTTCTATTCATAAAATAAGTGAATTGGTCAACGGTCATTTTTAACAAGTCTCAATATACTGTACCTTCAATATCAAGGAGACTGTGAACATTATTAGAGATGGGAGCACATAAATTTTTTACTACCTACCAGTCCAATTGCCAGTTCAGTTCAATATCCCTCATTACAACTATCAGGATAGTTGTCTGCACAACATTTTTCTTTCCTGGCAGCTCAACTGATCAATCTTTAGTAAAGGGATCCAACAGTACAGGCTTTTGTTAAGATCTTATTGCTCTAAATTACTTAATTTGTATAATCTAGTTTACATTTCTCCATGATTACTTTTTCTACATGTATACTTTATGTTTTGTATATGAATGCACATGTTGTCAAGAATTATCAGAAAGGGATAACTTAATATAAAAATCAAAAGCTGACTACACAATATAGGAAAGCATCATTATAAATGTTATAAATGACCTCCAGGCAAATAGAATGACACAGTCCCCAGAGAGGATCAGCCAGCTATCAAAATACTATGATTTGCCTGTTTTGTAGCTTTGTATTTTTTCAGCAGTTTAAGTTTAGTAATATTATACTTGATTTTCATTATTGTTTGTGTTATATAATCATTTTTGTTTTCACAGTAATTTTTACTGCCTTGTGCTTCCATTAGGAATGCTCAGAGAATTGTGGAAAGTGTAGACCTGTGTCAAAATGCAAATGATTTTAGGAAACATAAATAAACCAGGTATGGTGGCATTTTATTTTTTTTTCTCTAAATTTCTTTTATGGATAGAATAAAAACTGAAATATGAATTCAAAGAACACCTACAACAACTGTGGAGAAATAAAGCAAAATAGAGTTCTTGGGATATTAATAAAAGTTAGGGCTTTTTGTGAATTCCAGTACATGTTGTCCATTTAGTTTTACTGTAAACAGTAAGAGGACCTTGATAAAGACTATATAAGCCATCTGTATTAGTTAGCAATGTATTGTGAAAAAAGTTCTTCTTAACTCATTGCCCAAAGGTTTATTATTTTACTCTCGGTGGATAGCATTTCTTTTAATGAAAAATAAACACATTAAAATAGAAACAACCAGGATGTCATTCTACATAAAATCTACTTGAAAAATTTACATTTATCGGTACATTTCAGTAAATCCTTATTTTTTTTACATGTTTATTGTTTGCTTGTGTTTAAAATCGCTGCTGTACGATTAGGATGGCTCCCCAGGCATTTCTGACTGAGTGTAATGTCAATATATTTTCTTAGTACTCTGGAAATAGTTATCTGCCTTTCCCAATTACTGTAAATGGTTTCCCTGTATTTACTAAACCTTGCTTTTTAGTGCCCTTCAGCAAAGTGAATCTCCAATGGATTGTAAGGCCCTGTAGGAGCACATCATTTAAAACTAGGAAAAGTTCAATACATAAGAATAACATTTCTGTAAAACAGCATGAAAGTAACTAATAGACCACAATTAAAAAGTAAGGGGCCTTCAATGGAGTGCAGCATCTCATATAACTGGGCAGGGATAAAAAAACAATCTTTAACAGACAAAAAGCTAAAAAAAATCAATTTACCCAATATTAGATTTTTCCAGAATGTTATACCATTTTTTCTGTTGCCCTGAAAAATGTAAAATGGGGGTCCTACTGCATTACACATTTTTTCAGAAAAAAAAGACTGGTCATTCTATTGGGGATCCTACAAACATACATACTATAGCTTAAATATGAAAAAACTTCAAATTCTTTAGGTCCTGTGGCCCTTCATAAACCTGCATTGCAGTATGCATAACTACAGGGGAACTAAATTTAAGGTTCAGCATATCCCATGAAATTGCATTTGTTAGCTAAATTGTCTAAGTGGAAATAATAGAGAAATATATTATGCATGCGTGGTAAATTTGGAACAATGGATTTTATTTTGCATTGCATATATAAAGCTCTACACAATATGTTGGCGCTATAGAAATACATGTTAATAATAATACAAAATAAAATACAAAATTCATTCATTTAATACATGTATAAGAAAATACATAATAATTTCAATGACAGAAATAAAAACATTTTAATTGAATTGGAACACCATTTAGTATTTAACTTTTTGTCTGTGCTTTAACTGGCAATTTTACTTTCTGACAAATGTTAGTTAATTTCTGGTAGGAAACTAAACTCTAACAAAAAGCTGTCCCCTTAGATCACTTAAGAATAACTTAACTAAGACATGAAAAGAAATTCACCAATATGAATTTTATAGATAATAAACAATTATACAGTAAATCCAATTCACTAATCTGAATGCTGATTACCAGCGCTATTGCAGCCACATTTATGATATATGACAAATGAAGATTATGGTGTCATGTTGCCTTCATTACTATATATTACAGATCAAACTTTTGTTAAGTTAGCCCCTAAGGATTTTTCTAAGGGTTTTTCTTATGTACAATATTGTATCAATTCTACAATTCAATTCTATCAATTCTACTAAAGACATTGTCATGATACAGGCCTGTAATAGCTAATAAAACAGGCCAAGGTATCATGAAAAGCATTTCTGACTAAATTAGACAGATAACAGGCCTCTCTTCACTAAGGTCTGGAGTTAGCCATGTGTGATCACAACATCTGCCCTTCTCCAAGCCCTGGCTTGAGCCATAAAATAACAGGAGGGACAGCCCAAGGAGGGAGAACTTAAAGTTCACACAAAGGCTTCTCACAGGTGAAGGGAAGGTCACAAATAATACAACCCAAAACATATTCATCCTCCCAGAACCCAGACCTGTTGTACCAACAGTGTTAAAAACTGGTGATGGGTTCAAAGTAATATTGGGTTTCAGATGAGACCAAACATGACTAGGTTTGGTACTCTGTGTATCAGATGTGAATATCAGGGCAGGGGCAGGTCACACAGTATTGATGTTTATTATCTATGGAATCCAGGAGAGAATTCATAACCAATGAATGTAATATCATATCTCTCCTATGTTCCCATAGGGAGTTATGATCATTGTATTCTTGGTCCAGTTGCTTCTCCCAGGAGGTCATAAAAACTCAGTCTGTGTCCTGCTAGGCCACACCCCCTTACATTCCTGAGGGAGGGGGAGTGTGCAGTTACCTGATGCCCTGAAATCACTGATAAATAGTCAGCTCTTCTGACTAAGAGGGGGATTTACTTTGGAGGACCAATTGCGATTGGAAGTTTCCCCGTTTGTTTCCCCTTGCCTCCAGGACCAGGAATTCTATATCTTGAAGCTAAGTATAGGTTTTCCATGTTTTCCCTTTTTATTTTATAACTGTTTGTAATATTGATTGTATGTCTCTTTTTGTAATATCATTTTTGTTAACTGCACTGTTATACCTTTGATAATATTAAAATTATAACTTAATAAGTTTGTCTCTGGTGCTCTAAAAGAACCTAGCCTGAAAGAGAGTAATTGTGAGCCTTAACCCTCTGCATGCTGAATGGGAATGCTAGTCTGTATGTATGCTAGTTAACCATTTGAGTGCTGGTAGGAAGTGTGTGTTTGACTTAACCCCTTCACTACTAGAAGACCTGGTTTCTCTCAACACCAGTGTGAAGTTGAGAGTGGTGGCAGCAAGTTGTGTGTGTTTGTGGGTGTTGGTTGGTGTTTGGGGTGCTGTTCTGCTAGTCTAACCTGTGCGCAAGGTGGGTGAGAGACTGAGTGAGTGACCCCTGACAGCCACACCTGAAGTCACGTGCGGTTGGGGAGTACCGTCTCCGTGACAGACATGTATTCCTTTATACATATTAATATATAAAGGAATAAAGGACATAAAGGAAAAAATGTCCGCTTTTCGGCATGAGCTTGAGCTCATTCAGTTGGGTGCACCAACACCATAAGCCCAACAGAAAAAGCTCATGCCAAAAAGTGGGGCATATTACATTTTAAGCATTATATTGAAACATATATTCTAAAACATTTTTTTCAAATCCTTTTATATAAACCAATAACTGAACTCTATAGCATATTGTCTGAAAACTTGTAAGTAATAATAAGTATTAATTATTTCATTATTTTGTTATTCTAGTAAATTATGTAAAATAATATAAAACTACACACATTTGGCAAATTTACAAAATTCGATCGAATTGGATTGAATTCTGATCGTATGATTTTTTCGGATATTCCAATATGCAAATTTGGCCAATTCGATCATCGAATACTCAAAACTCGAATGTATCAAATAAACTGAATGATCGAATATTCGATCATTCGACCATTCGATGATTGAAGGACTTTAACTTTAAAATTTTATTCGACTGCCTACTTCGCCAGATTGAACCTACTGAATTGCAATAGAAGCCTATGGGAATCCCCCCCATAGGCTTCTTTTTCAAACACCTGCTCGAATGCCATTCGTACGATCGAATACCTTGATCATTCAAATTGTACAAAAATTTTTCAAGTGTTCAAATTAAATTTTACAATTTTATCGTGAAATCGAACAATCAGTATTCGATCGTACGATTTCATCGAGAAATCGAATATCAAGGAAAAAATTGCCTAAAACTATTCGATAAGCATTCGATAGTCAAATGCTTATCGAATTTCGAACAGATTCAAGGGATTTTTGGGTGAATAATAGTAAATTTGCCCCAGAGTGTATATTACTAAAATATAAGAACATAATGACAGGGTGATTCCTTAGGTGTATTTCACCAGTAACATGCTTTCAGACAACTTTTCCATGCTCAATAACAGTTATGCAACACTACATAACAACGATGTACTAGAGGCACATAATGCAAAACTGTGCTGCAAATCTTGTTTTATTGACACAACATACAGGGGCAGATTTACAAAATTCACATATATTCACATGATGGATTCGAATATTTGATCAAATTTTCAAAAAGATTTGAATTCGAATTTTGAATATGCAAATTAGGAAAATTCAACCATTGAATATTTGAATTTTAATGATTCGAATATTCAAATTAAATTTTATTTGAATATTCGAAAATTCGATGGTCGAATACTTCCCCTTTAAATTTTAATTCGATCACCTACTTCGCCATATTAAACCTACCGAAATGGGGATCATTCCCTAAGATCGAATAAGAAAAATTCGATTGATCGCTTAAAAATCTTTCGAATATTAATTTCGAATTCAATATGAATTCTATCGATTCGAATTGAGCTAAAAAAATTCAAATTTGAGTTCGAATTTTTTAAATTCCCCACTATTCCCTGGTCAAATTTAGAATTTTTTACAGTATTTCTACCTCATGTGATGTGGAGGGTAAGCCAAACTTAAAGAATACGATTTATAAAAATCATAATATTTATTATAAATGACTAACGTTTCAGCTAGGTCCCTAAGGCTAGGGACCTACCGAAACATTAGTTATTTATAATAAATATTATGATTTTTATAAGTCCTGAGAGTGCGGACCTTTTTGTAGGAGTTCTGGATAATTCACTTGCACTGCACCCAGGCAAATTCAAGCAACTTTATCGAGAGTGCTGGCATCCCTTGGACTTATATATATATATATATATATATATATATATATATATATACTTCCTTCAATAATGCCTATGGAGTGGGCAAGTCCCACCTGTGGATTATGAGTAAACTGTTTCCACAACACCTTTATCTGTTACTAGTCAGCCCTTTACTGCTGTTTCATGCAGGGATGGATAATTTGTAGTGAATAGTTTTTTGGGATTTTTCAGACCGTAATAGTGTGTATGTCTAAGCATGGTGCTCTTGGGATGGCTCAGGGAAAAGTTTACAATTTATCATTTGTGTTTCTAATAGGAGACACAGGCTGAGTTTTTCTTGTGGTTGATAACTTCAGTAATATATATAGTAAGATATCGCCGCGAATTCGCGCCTGGCGAGTAAATTCACCCATCACTATTTACCACCAGTCTTTGTAGACTATATTTTAGCCAGTTCTCTATCCATGTACAAATACTATGTTCCAGGCCAACATTTAACCAGTAACCTTCTGTGTGGCACTGTATCAATTGCTTTAGCAAAGTCTAAGTAAATCACATCCATTTCCATTCCTGAATCGAGGTCCCTGCTCGCTTTCTTATAAAAAGAAAGTAAGTTAGTCTGGTAAAAGCTATTACTTAAAAAACCATGCTGGCGCAAACTTATAGTAATATGATTTGCTATGAAGTCCAGTATCTTATCCTTTATCAACCCTTCAAAACGCTTTCCTACCACTGATGTCAGTCTAACCGGCCTATAGTTTTGAGGCTGAGAACAGGATCTCTTTTGAATAGCGGCACCTCGTTAGCAATTCACCAGTTTTGGCAATCACAGAGCTAAGCTTACCAAGTACCATGGGATGAATACCATCTGGCCTCAGACCTTTGTTTATCTCAACATGTTCTAGTCTCTTTTGAATTTTTTAATGTGTGAACCATGCATCTTTAGTTGTATTACTAGAATTGGGACTAATAAGAAGGAAACCTTCATTAACTGGTTCCTCATTTGTGTAGACAGACGAATAATATGAGTTCAGAATCTCAACTTTCAACAAAATTTTTTGTTATTCCTAGTACTGTAGGTTCTTTAACGAGCTGGAACAAAACGTTGACATCCAGCATATTTACAAAACTACTAGCTTTTTCTGTCTTGGCAACACCAGCACCCCAGTCATTGTCTGGATAATTGAAGTCACCCATAATAATAACTTGACCTAGTTGTGAAGCTGGGCTTCATACTTGTCATTAATGCAAGGTGCGTTCCGTTTGGCTACGTTCAGCTGCAGGGGAGCGCAGGTCTAGACGCATTTCTTTTAGTTTCAATGGCATTGTACCCACGAGACGCGTGTAAGCGCCTAACGCAGGTTCAGACGCAGCATGTCGTGTCTGAACCTGCGTTCGGTGCTTACACGCATCTCGTGGGTACAATGCCATTGAAACTAATGGAGTGCATCTAGACCTGCGCTCCCCTGTGGCTAAACGCAGGCAAACAGAACACAGGGGAGCGCAGGTACGAAACGCTAGTGTGTAAGACCCTCAAAGCTCTAACTTATGGTGCAGAGCTAGGGTTGTGGGTATCTCGAATTTTGGGGTTTAAATCAGTTTTTTTTTCTAAAGTGCTCAGAATTTTGAGTTCACTTTGTGACTAAACTTGCCCCCTCTACTCTAAAGCTCTGCTTGCACCTGTGATGTTGGTTAGTAATGTTAATAAGGTATGGGACCTGTTATGAAGAATGCTCAGGACCTGAAACTTTCTAAATAAAAGATCTTTCTTTAATTTGGATCTTCATGGTTGTTCACCTTCCAAACACTTTTTTTCATTTCAGTTGTTTCAGATTCTTCCCCAGAAATAAAGACCTTTTTCAATTACTTTTCCTTAATTATTTTTTACAGTTTTTCCCAAATCTAAGTTTAAAGCTTAATTTCTCTGTATCTTGTGTTTGAGTCTGACAGCTCAGTAATTCAGGTGCACTCTAAATTATGACAATTTTGGAACATTTAGGGCAAGGCCAAACGTGGCGTTTTTGCAGCTTTTTTACGTTGTTTTTTTTTAAAAAAATCTCCATCCAGCGTAAATACATATAAACTGCACTACCACTGAAATTAATGGAAAACGCACTATGGCAATTCACACAGGGTGCTTGCAAGCCAAAATCCACCACTGGACGCCAGTATTGGCGTTTTTTAGCAGAAACGCCAATACGTCAAGAAACTACCAAATCAATAGACAGTGTGTAAATACGCAAGGTATTTTAAATATGGTATCCAAATTCTCAATAAGAACAATGAGAAGTGCATGTTGAAACCTGCATGCTGAAATACATTACATGTTGTAGCGTATTTACACCCGACAGAGCGTTTTAAAAAATGCAATGTAAAAATGCAATGTAAAAATGCCGCAAAAACGCCATGTCTGGCCTTGCACATTTATTAAGAGTCAAAATGAAAATTTTAATTTAAAACATTTGAATTTCAAAGTAATTTTTGGCTACTTCGACTACCGAATAGCCAAAAATTTTATTTGAATTAAAAATATTCCAAAATTAGAATTTTACGAAGTACTGTCTCTTCGATATTTGACACTTCGTCACCTTAAAGCTGTCAAATTGCTATTTTAGCCTATGGGGGACCTCCTGGAACCTTTAAGGAGTGTTTTTGAAATGTTTTGAAAATCTAAGGAATATTTCCAAAATCGTTTGAATCGAATAATGCATTCGAATGATTCAAACAATGTTTATTGGATCGAAAATTGGCTTATTCAATCCATTTTGGATCGAAAATGCCTTTAAAAAAATTTGATGGTCGAATTTCAATTTTTTTCAATTTGAAATTGAACCCTTAGTAAATATGCCCCTTAGTTGATACATTTCTGAGCAGTATCTCTGGAATATTAGCAAATACTGTATCAATTGTAACAGCTGCCTCTAACGACACACAGAGATTCTGCTCAGCAGGGACAAAGATAAGAAAATTTATCAAGTAAATGTATCAGTTTAGAACAGTTTATAGGGTCGGAGAACCCACTGCCAGAGCTGCTTTAGAGGGCAAAGAATTTTACTTTACACTTCAATGTTAGAAAAATGGTGACACAGGAAATAGAAAGTATTTGGAAAACATCTGGTGAACAACCCCTTTAACTTTAATAGAAAATCATGTGAACATTAACTACATCCAATAGGCTGTTTTTTCTTTCAAGAAAGATTAATTATATCTTGGGATCAAGTACAAGGTACAGTCTTTTAATACAGAGAAAAAGGAAATCATTTTAAACATTTGGAATATTTGGATAAAATGGAGTCTAGGGGAGATGGCCTTTCTGTAATTCAGAATTTTCTGGATAAGAGATCCCATACCTTTCCAGAATCTGTAAATTTAAATAAAACATAACTGGGTCATTCATACACTATTATATAATGTACAGATCATTGTCTAATTTACAAATAATGAATGATTCTTCTAAAGGCATCTATATCGGCTAACAGATCAAAGTTCAGAATATTTTTTTACTTATGTGGTGTTTATACAAATGGCCTGCAGGTGGCACTGTGCATACATAGGACTTTCTGTACAACTTGAAAGTGAAAGTAAGACTTACTGCTGTTATGTAATGGCTGCATGAACCTGCTAATAAAGCATTGTTATACCCTCCTCATCCTCGGCTACCAAACACAACAACTTATCATTATTATTATTATTTCTACTGATACATTTTTTTGGACAAAGCCTAGGAAACATGTGGGGTAGATTTTGGATTCTGTTTGTGGGATCCTTGTAAGCACACCATAGTTTCCCTTGAAACAAATTACTTTTTTATGTCCTTTTTTTGATCTTTTGAAGGGTAAAATCAACCTTTTGTGCATTTATGATTTTTAGTTCAAAGGTTTTATCAACAGTGGGTTGTGGGTTATTTGATCCCTCTGACAGCTACATGCATGCATAAAACACTTTATCATGTAATATAGTTTTGATGTAGGAGTGTGTCTTTTTTGTTGTTAAAGTATAATGGTTAAATGTGATATATGTAGCTTCCCATGCATTGCTTAAATCATCAGAATACTGTTAACATATAATAAATAAACATTTTCTCTCAGTGGAACAATAAAACCACCTCCAACATCAAGAGATTATTCCTTCCTTAGATGTTCATCTTCTGTAATTTATCATTAATTGTGTCTTAAATTTATGTCCAGAAGATACAGAAGAAATAACACAACTGTAATAATGTTTCATTTATGCGGCATGCTTACAAAGATATTAATAAAATGTCATGATTAATCAGCATAATCAGCATAATTAAGGAATATGCATGTTTATTTATCCAACATATATATATATATATTTGTGAGCGAGAAAGTAAATGGGGGAGGGGACGGAATATTGGCATTGTACAACCCGCAGAGCAATGTGTAACTTGTTAGCAATTGTACTGTTATAATTTTAAGAAAAGAACGATAAAACATTGTTTCTAAATATCTTATTAAAATTATACTGATGAAAATGCTGCTCATGTACAGAACATATTTTTACCTGATGGGATTCAAATTATTTAACCTCTCTGAGCAGAATATGTTAGACACAAACAAAAACTTTAAAGAACATTGTGATGAAAATAAACTCTTTATTATACCTTATGTCACATTTACTTAGTATTTATGTAACAGAACTCATTGCATGAATAATCCCCCATCATAATGAACTCTGTTCTTACTCTCTGCCTTTAAGAATCTTTAAGACAAATAATGTTACGTACATATTACCTGATATTTCATTAGTGGCAGTGTATGTACATATCTTGAATAGACAGAAAATTTTCTTTTTTACCCAGGGGAAGAATGCATATTTCCTGTCAGGTCTCCTTTTCTAGTTTTTAGACATAGGAAAAAGCCTATATATATAAACTTAGCACTGATTTCAGCACCAATCAAAATGAATGAATCCTAGGATATTTGTTTTTATTCATTGCCTTTCAGAATAAGATTCATTTTGATCCTCCTGTTCACAATATGGTCATAGCCATGACAGCTGGTCCAGTGTTACCCTTATAGTCCCTGCAGCTGTACTCATAGAAAAATAAAACATACAGTATACTGTAAGGTGCTGCTTTTGTTATATACACAAGATATCATTATCCACTGGAAAGTCTTTGACCCTCTCCAAGGATTGCAAGAACTAGGCAATCAAGATATACAGTATAATCGCAACTTTTGAAAACTAGCAAAAAATTTCCAAACTATGAGGCCTATTTAGCAACATTCTAATTTTAATGGCTTTAGAGGTTTTTGTAACCATGAAAAAACTAATGTTGTATCTTGAAAAGGCAATGCCTATGCTAATTAAGTATTCAGCAAGAATTTGTGAAAATCCAAAAAATTCTTGAAATGCTTTCTTGCTGTTCACGTGAAAAAGCATTGAAGTCAGTGGGTCTCACTCCAAAGGCATTGAAGTCAATGGCTTCAATACATTGAAAAATGACTGACATTCTTTTTTTACCGTACACCATGCTTTGATATTTGTTTTTTATATCCTCTAAAAGTGACATTAAAATCTACTTCAGTACTATGTCCAATATCTCACTCTATAGTTCAGGTTTATTTTGTCTCTATATATTTATTACTACAGTCACAGCATGGAATTGACATTCTTTAGGCTTTCAGCTGTAAACAGTTTGCCTGAAACAAAATTAGTGCTTAAATAAGTATTCAAATAATCTATTTAGAGACAGTATAATAAAATGAAATGTATGCTAAATCTGCAAGAAGTTCAATAAATTTGCTTAGTATTAAAAGGAGGTTTACTTTTCACTCAAAAGATTTAATATTGCTCTTCATATGTACTGTATTAAAATAGGAAAGGCAGTTGCATTTTTCATCAAAGAGATGACATTAAAATTAATAAGCAGTAATATTTCTGATTGGTTTCAGGCTCTGGTTGTGGAAGGTAAAGGCAAATGGGTTTTTTTTTTTTTATAAATGAAGGCGCAAACTTATTAAAAAGAACTGTGTTTCAAGGCTTTGAATTCCATAAATGTATTACGTTTTAGGAGTAAATGATAGGCATTTGTGGCTGGCGGTAATAGTAATCTTCTTGAAAATAATATTGTTTTTTATTCAATGATAATATATAATCATATTCTTTTCATGCTATAATGAATATATCAATATTTAAAAGCATAATTTATTTCCTGCAGTTACTTTAGATTAGAAATAGAACTGTCTTTAACGTGCTCTTCATCTCTCCTTTATCTTTCCTTTTCTCCTCTTGCAGTCCTCTCACACTACTTAATATTATCAGTTTCCCTTGTCTTTTTTTTTTTTCTTTTTGCATTTATTTTTCCTTTTCTGTTCTTGCAGTCCTTACATTATGTAGGGGGTTATTTATTAGAGGTCAGGTTGTGTTTTCTAGAAAAATTCTAGGTTCATTTCAATAAAAAACTATTTTTATGCCCCGAAGCTGCTAAAAGTTAGAATTTGAAAATACTCCAGCTAAAACCTTTTGAACATGTAATTAATAATGGCAGAAGTCCCTTAAACCATTTGAAGATGTTCAAATGTTTTATTTTTAACATAAAAGTTGCTATAGCTAGGTTCCTGTTTCTGGATTGGTTCTGTGAATCCATGCGTGGTCATGATTTTTTTCTTGTAACCGTGGCAAAATTCAAACACAAAAAAAGTGTATATTTAATAAAAGGCACACTGGTTGTAAGTGTCACCTATCACAAGCCATAGTAGCGTCTTTATCAATCACCACACCATGCAGTCACAAGAGAGAACCTCCATTTTCCCTCTTCTAAAATTTCCTGCTACATATGAATCTGCCAACCTTTAAACATAAATTAGTGCAACCTGGCTGGTGGTCATTCGGATCTCTTGTCATGCATCCCATGACCGGGCAAGGTGACGTCTCACGCCAGCATCAGCTCTCAGCAAGCATCGAAGGTGTCAACTCATACTCCAGTATGGGGGAACGCTTAGCTTTTCACAATTTTGCAAGGCTAAAACAAACCCCAGAGGGGGTTTGCCGCATCTATAAATTAATGCTTTTGACCAACTCCTCCCCTTCAGACTAGAAGAAAAGAACTTTCATTTGAAGCAACATAGGTGGTTCTTCAGAGTGAGGACAGTGAGGTTGTGGAATGCACTGCTGGGTAATGTGGTGATGGCGGATTCTGTTAATGCCTTTAAGAGGGGCTTGAATGATTTTTTGGATAGACATACAGTAATATCAAAGGTTATTGTGATACTAAACTCTATAGTTAGTATAGATATGGGTATATATAATTTATGTGAACTTATGGAGGGGTGTATGTATGTATGGATGTTGGGTTTTTCAATTGGAGGGGTTGAACTTGATGGACGTTGTCTTTTTTTTAACCCGATTTAACTTTGTAACTATGTAACTGTGTAACTCCTTAATTAATAAATTATTGACCAGCTCATGGTTGCACTACTCATCACCACTGCTTTTTCCTGCCTTCATTCATTCTCCATTGATACTCCTAACCTATAGAATGCCATGCATGAATTCCTCCATAAAGAATCTTGCCTTGTGTCCTAAAATATAAACTCAGAGACTATCTCTTGGAGCACTGACCTAACATCTGACTCAGTTCTGTCACTTACAATGCAGTGACAACCACTTTAAACTGTGGCACTTATTACTTTAGTGTATGTACTATCTGCTGGTAATTGTTTCCCTAGCATCTGTCTCGCTATTTGTTCCTTCTTCCCATAACATTTAGAACACAGGCTCTAAAAAAGTTTTTTTTTCAGGGAAATTAAAATATTCAATTTATAAAATGAAATGTTAAAGAATTGCACATTAGGACCATGTTGTTGTTAGCAGGCTTTTATCTGCTGAAGGTTGACATAGATTACATCAGCTGGTATTACTTGACCTTTTTGGGATAAAAAGAACCAGAATATGAGACTACACAAATGTTACTCATAAAGCCAATTATACTAATCAGATTTGAGGTGTTAATCAGTATTTAATATTAAAAAAACACTCATGTTAGGATATTGGGCATCTAAAGGCAGAGTATGTTTAATTGCAACATAGCCAGTAATGAAATAACAGTCAGCATAGCAACCGATTAAGGTTAATTTGAAACACGTCAATATGAATTAAAGTAGCTTTTACAGAATGAACAGCACCTTTTTACTAGCATGATCAATTAAGGCTCATAACATAATATACCAATCTAGAAATGCCTAATATATTAGTTATCAGAAAAACCTTTTGTTATATAGATACATTAAAAATGGTTTATTTAATTTGTTTAGTTGAAAGTTTATTATGGAGATTAAAATGAACTAAACAACATTACGGATGAGATTTACCACATTTTTTTGTATTACTCATACTATATTTGTTTATTATCTAAGCATTAACCTAGATTACAGGTAAATAAAATATCTTTAAAGGACAAGGAAAGTATAAAACAGAATAAGGCTATAAATGCTGTATTTTGTATAATAAACATAAAATGAACTTACTGCACCACAAACATAATCAAACAAATGATTTATGCTTTCAAAGTTGGCCACAGGGTCATCTTGTAACTTTGTTAAACATCTTTGCAAGACCAAGACTATGCACATGCTCAGTGTGGCCTGGACTGCTTAGGGATCATCATAAATTATTAAAACAGCACAAGTCAAAAAATATCTTCCAGAAGCCGATACAGCATGACTGATTAATAATCAGAATATGCGGACTGCTGTGGGTCCTGTGTTGTTATGTAATTTAATGTGGATTTTATAGTTTTTGTATTGTTTAATACAAACTTTCTACAACTATCCAGAACCAGTGACTGCCTCAAAATGATCCTCCAAATAGAATCTCACTTTATCTGTTTAAATCTGGTTCCGTGATCTTTGTCCCTGCAGCTGGAGTTGGCAACAATAATGGCATTGTTTATACATATAAACAATACAAGAGGTCCACTGCACCTATTATCAATATATTTAGGACACTGATACATTTTGTGCCTCCTGGGGGTGTGATATATTGAAGGCAACTGATTTTGATAGGTTAACCTTGAAATTGCATATGCAGCTGATTTGTGCTCTCTTGGGTCTTCTCTATATCTGTTTTCCTGACTTAATTGAAGAAAGCTTTTGATAGTATTTCTATCGAATGTGTGTCTTTGTAGTAGTGGCTAAATGCCTAAAAGTATGTATGTGTGTCACCACACGAAACGCATTAGGAGTAGTTTTGGGGAAATAAAGCTTCTTTTAAAACACCGCTGTCTGCTGGTCTGTAGAAGTGCATGCAGCATTGGAAATACAGTGACTAAATGACCATGTGGAGTTTTAAACTGTGTGATGTGATGATGCAGTTGTTTTTTTTCCCTGAATATGGCTGCTAGCAAACGTCCGCATTCATGTTAAACATTGTTTTGTTGACCTCTATGGCCCTGGTAAAATAAAAAAGGTGGTGATCCTACGATTCTTTCCACAATAAGGTAAGGGCATCAAAAATAAATGCAAGCTTTGATTGCTTATGTTGGGCTTCTGAAGTGCTGATTTTGAAGAATCTGGGGGAAATTCACTAAAGTGCTTAGTGGTTAACGCTGGCGAAAATTTGCTAGTATCAAGTAATTTAGTTACTTTGCCTATTTACTAACGGTCGGTGGCAAAAATTCACTAGCAAAGCGCAACTTCGCATTCTAACGCCAGGCAATTTTCACCAGGGCTAAAGATTGTTACTACGCACATTCACTAAAATGTTGATTTTACTGAACGTTACCTCTTACGCAAGACTTGTCTTCACCAGAGCTGACCGGGCAAAGTGTAATAGAATAGATGTCATGAGTGATAGGCTGCAAAAGGACAAAACATTTTTTTGGGTACCCTGCTTCCCCCCCTACCTTTCCTAACATATGGCACATAAATAGTGATGGGCGAATCTCACCCGTTTCGCTTCACCGAAAAATTTGCGAATCGTTTCCGTCGCGTCATTTTCATCGCGCGTCGCGTCATTTTCATCGCGCGTCGCGTCATTTTCATCGCGCATCGCGTCATTTTCGACGCGTCGCGTCATTTTCTTGCGCACTCTTAAGAAGTGCTTGAAGGTGTCTTAATCTTTTGGAGCAAACATAACAACTTTTTCAGTAAGAAGTTTTATTACACTGACTGCACATTGGCGCAAACTATAAAATTCGCAAATTGTCTTTCACGGAAGTGGCCGCTAAACAGTTTCTGGGCTATACTAAATTCGTGCAAAGCAAAATTTGATCATGCAAAGGCATAACTTTGAGATTAGTTTTTCCATTGCCGACTTTTATTAAATTCCCCCGTTAAAGGGGCAAACCAGGTCAGACCTGGCAAAGTTTAATACAATAGATAGGAGTTTGAAAAAAAAAAAGTCCCAAAAAAACGCTGGCGTCTTACTTTTTTAGGGTGAAAAATAGCAAAAATATTTTTGGGGTTACCTTTAGTGATGGGCGAATTTATTCGCCAGGGGAGAATTCGCAACGAATTCCCGCGATTTGCCGCTGGCGAATAAATTTGCGAATCGCCAGCGAAATTTCGCATTGCGAAAATTCGCCAGAAAAACGAGTCGCGCATCGTTTTTGATGCGACGCGCCGAAAACGACGCGCCAAAGTTGACGCGATGCGCGTCAAAGGCGTCCCGCAACTTTTTTCTCGAATTTTTCGCCAATTCGCAAATTTCTCCGGAAATTCGAGAATTTTTCGACGAAGCGAATCTCGGGAGATTCGCCCATCACTAGTTACCTTCCTTCCCCCCAACATTTCCTAACATATGGCAACTCAACTATACAGTGGGCACATGTTTAAGGCAATAGGACAACTTTATATTTATTTATTAAAGGTTTCCTGGACTTGTGTAGTGTAATGTACTGGCTGTAACATATACTTCTATTATATGTTTAACTTTGCGCCGTATGCAAATTAGGCATCGCTAGCGTAAATGCATTTTGCCTGGTGAAGTAACGATAACGCAACTTCACTAATGTTCGCCCGCCCTGAGTGCAAATTCACATTTTAGTGAATTTAAGGCTGGCTGGAGAAAATTTACCTGGTGAAGTGCGGTGAATATCGGCAAAGCTGTCGCTAGCACATTTTTGGGGCTTAGTTAATTTGCCCCAAAGTGTCTCATCATAATATTTTTTATTTGGGATAAAAACACATTGTATTGTGGTTTTTATTCATTTTACAGCCATTATATAATGGCTATTATTATAATTATTATTATAATAATAATAATTTTTTGCCATTCAGGAAAATGGTTGTCACAAGGCACCTGTCAGAAAACATTTTTTAGACGTTATAGACAAAAAAAATAGACACTCCATAGATAAAAGACCCTCATGAAGCATTTCAAAGTGCATGGGGTGTACAAAGTACCTACTGCAAATGAGGTATGTGTTCATTTTAAAAGTACTGTAAGACACAAATTTCTATTGCAACTAAATCTACTCCATGTAATAGTACACCAGAAGATATATACTGAATGGTAGGGTGCTCAGATGAGAGAAAAAACACGTCACCCAATAGCTTCTTAGAAGCAGTAAGGCATATAGAACATGGACTGGCAGGTACAGTACACCAGCAATAGCAGTGTCCTACCTGATCCAGAAGCTGAAGCACAAGGGATTCCACAAGAGATATGGGTAATGTATTGGGAAGAAAGGTCACAAAAAAAATATCAAAACTTATGACACCTTACTGACAAGGTTAAAAAGAAAAAAGATGGGCCTTTTAATGTTTTGAGGTTTCTAATTGGAGAACGGTTGGGGGATATTATTTCCCTTTTGAGAAATATTATAAATGTGTCACTAGGCTGTGATGCTGTATATTGATTTTGATTGTACAGCCCTTTATTCCTTGAGGTTGTTACTTTGATCTTACATCCCTTTACTCCTTTAAGGAGTTTATTGTTTATTGCTGAGAATTTTTGTTGCCATCTCATGCACTGGATTTGCAAATATATTTCCTCCTTGTAATCGGATGTACAACTAAGCTTTCTTACTGAATGAGCTCGACCTCCTCTTCAAACTTATTACACATTTTTTCAACTGTTTAATTCAACAGTTATATAAGTTTAAATGTTTCCCTCTTAATTTATGCTACTGCTAACTTGCTGAAAAAGCCATACAGGAATGGTCAAAATAATAAATACTTAATACAGGTATGGGATCCATTATCCGGAAACCTGCTATACAGAAAGCTCCGAATTACAGAAAGTCTCCCGTAGACTTCATTTTATCCAAATAATCCAATTTTTTTTAAATTATTTTCTTTTTTCTATGTAATAATCAAACAGTACCTTGAACTTGATCCAAACTAAGATACAATTAATCCTTACTGGATGCAAGACCAGCCTATTGGGTTTATTTAATATTTACATGATTTTCTAGTAGGCGTAACTATGAAGATCTATAATACTGAAAGACCCATTATCTGGAAAACTCCAGGTCCCAAACATTCTGGATAAAAGGTCCCATACCTAAATCCTGCTTGTCTAAATAAGATGGAGTTAATATCATCTGCTGTTCTTGCATTGTGATAACATCTAAAACTCATTCATTTTGACAAGAAGACAATTACGTCATTCAGTGCACTTTTCATTCCATCGCTATTTATTGGATTGCAGCATTGCTAGTTATCATATGGTATGACATACAGTTGCTATATTTTCCTTACTTTTCCATGTAATTTAATTTTAATCACAGTGTAGACTGAATATGACTGATATTATGTTGGATATTATTGAACTTATTTTGTGATTATCTATTGTGTTGTTGATATTACTTCTAAGTATTTAAACTTTCATTTGAAGTACTCTGTTTCTGATTTGAAAAAAAAACCACATGCCAAAATTCAAATTAACTTGAATAAGAATGCAATATAAAGGCAAGAGATATGAAATTTGAAATGTATTTATATATGCATGTATTTATATATGCAACAATTTTATTTTTTAGCAAGTCACATTTAGTAATTACAGTATTGCATTATTATCTTGAATTTGAGTCTAAAGCATGCCATTTAGTGCTACTCATGTTTGTATTTGCAAAGAGATGACAGATAATTATCTAAATTAATGATAAAACAAGAAAGAACCTAATAAAATTAATAATCATTCTTGGTTTGAGTGGTTTAGATGAAGTTTGTTGCAAAGTGGCTTCAAATGTTTCTATTAGTTTGGACTGTGAAAAAACAAACAGACAAAAATGGTAATCAGTATATTGGAACTAGCAACTTATCTTTGGTAAGTTTTTTCTTCCAGAGAACACACTCAGCAAGTCAGTTTGTACTGCTTACATATATTATTTATGTGTATTTATTTATTTTGTGTTAAGGAGTGATTTTGAATTGGAGAAGAAATGTTGCAGTAAAGTTTTGTAACAGCAGTTTCAGATTTGTCTCCCAAAAGAGACTTGATAACAGATGATTCCAGGAAGGACTAGATACCTTATTTGCAAATCTAAACTAGGCTATTTTTTCGATATTCGATTTCTCGATGACATCGTACGATCGAATACCGATCGTCCGATTTCATGAAAAAAATCATAAAATTTCCTGTGAGCACTCGAAAACTTCATACGATTCGAATGATCGAGGCGTTCGATCATACGAATGGTATTCGAGCAGGTGTTTGAAAAAGAAGCCTATGGGGGATTCCCATAGGCTTCTATTGCAATTTGATAGGTTCAATCTGGCGAAGTACAGTATGCAGTCAAATAACATTTTAAAGTTTAAGTCCTTCAATTATCGAATGGTTGAATGATTGAATATTCAATCATTGGATCTATTGGATCTATTCCATACACTCAAATTTTGAGTATTCGATGATCGAAGTGGTCAAATTTGCATATTTGAATATCCGTAAAAATCGTAAGATCGGAATTCGATCGAATTCGATCGAACTTCGATCTATTCACGTGAATTTTTTAAATTTGCCCCTAATTGTATCCAGTTTTTAACCCTTCTCAGAATGTTTAATGAAAAACATAAATGAGGGAATGTAATAAAAGTTGGTAACGGAAAAACTATTCGCAATGCGAAAAGTTATGCCTCTGCACGAACAATATTTGCTTTGTGTGAATTTAATATAGCTTTTGCGAACCCGGAAACTGTTTAGTGACCACTTCCAACAGTTAAAGAGAGTTTGAGAATTTTACAGCTAGCACCAATGCGCAGCCAATGTAATAAAACCTGTTACTGAAAAATGATGTTTGCTCCAAAAGGTTACACCTTCAAGCACTTCTTAAGAGTGAACAATTAAAATTCTCATTGCACAATTCAAATTCGCAATGCACAATTACAATTCACAATGCAATAACAGTTGCAGCGAGATGTCAATTTTTAATCTTATTGATGTTATTATGTGTGGGTGTGCTATACTGTACCGCAAATCCAGAAAAAGCTGTCAGACTGAACTCTTGTGACTTATCCAACCATTTTACACAACAAATTTACAGAATGGTCATTGCTCGAGAGCTGGTTAGAATATCCTAGCTAATATACTTCCAGTGAATTCCAGAAAATAAATGACAGAAAAGTCCCAGTCACATTTTGTTGTGGAAAACAAATTCACACAGGGAGGCTGAAAAACTTTTTTAATACAGATTAAAAAATAACAAAAATATTGCTTGAAAATTTCCACAGACAATTCCCATTGATCTCTATGGATTGGACAGCTTTTACTTGGTGAGTTTCTACTTTTAGCAATTTTTCTGAATTAATTGTGACTATTAAAGTTTTCAAAAAATGTTTATTCACATTTGTGTTTTTTTTTTTCACAAAAAAATAAATCTCAAAATGTGATAAATCTGTCCCTAAATGTGTGGGACAACTATCTCTTTAGTTTTTCTGCGGTGAGTTATAATTTCACACTTCAGTTAATCTTCCCCCATGTTAAAATTACTAGTTGTAAGCAGATATAGCTGGTTACTAGAAGGACAGACTGGCAGAAGAGCACAAGAGTTCAGTGGCATTTAATTGTGTTGTTTAAATGGGAGTTTAAGAGGAGAGATTGATCAATGCACATTCCCTGGTCCCCTGTCATATAAGTAATCTATGCAGTTGCATGTGTACAAAGACAGGGGTTTTTTAGTTACAAAATTATGATCATAAGATTGATAAGCCACCACACCACGTCAAGGTAAAACCCATATGGCGATCCCTAACCGCCTAATCTATGCAGTTGAGGCTATAGCATTTGATATTATGACCAGAGGTAAATAGTCAGGGACCGCCATATGGGTTTTACCTTGACGTGGTGTGGTGGCTTATCAATCTTATGATGATAATTTTGTAACTAAAAAACCCCTGTCTTTGTACACATGCAACTACATAGATTACTTATATGACAGGAGACCAGGGAATGTGCATTGATCAATCTCTCCTCTTTTTCCCCTTGTGTATAGTTAATTTGGCCAGATAGCACTTCCATTGTATTTTAGTACATTTTTATTTAGCTATGGAGTGCTCCTACAACCTTTCTTTTTTTCTTCTTTTTTGCATTTCTTCTTTTTTAAATGGGAGTTTATTACAAATATTAAAATGGTATGCTTTTACATATATAGTAATAAAATTTTATTTATACATTATATTACAGGTATGGTATCCGTTATCCAGAAACCCACTATCCAGAAAGCTCCGAATTACGGAAAGACCATCTCCCATAGACTCCATTAAAAGCGGAATATACTTACATGTTTATTTATTAAGCAGCATTTTAAAGACTTCCCATTTTTAGCTTATTTACAAACCTACTAGCTTTATCTGTCTTGGCAACCCATTACCCGAGTCAATGTCCGGATAATTGAAGTCACCCATAATAATAATTTGACCTAGTTGTGAAGCCGCTTCTATTTGTAAAAGTAGCTGGGCTTCATACTCGTCACTTATACGAGGTGGTTTATAGAATACACCAATAAAAATTTTCTTTGTAACCTTATGCCCTTTCGAAATATCTACCCAGAGGTATTCCACACCCTCACCAGTGTAAAAAAAGGGTGTAACCATTTAAATTCACAGTCCAGTCACATGTTTCATCCCACCAGGTCTCAGTGATACCAATTATATCATAATTTTAGAGCATGCAATTAACTCTCGGACTCCCATTTTACCTGGCAAACTTTGTGTATTTGCCAGCATACAGCGGAGGTTACTACTTTTACTTTTTAAATGTACATTACTTTGAGGGGAATTATATGTTAAGTTAGTATTAGTCTGTTTTCCTTGTAACAGATCAGCATAGGAGGGTGAACTCTACAGGGCAAGACTTGGCTGTTTTTCTACACCCAAAACACAAGGGACACTCTTTTGAAGATAGCAATGTACAAATTTTGGATAAAGAAGTCCACTGGTTTGAAAGAGGTGTGCAAGAGGTGATTCATGTTAAGGTGGAGAAACCATCCCTGAACAGAGGCGGGGGCCTTCGACACCACCTGCCTGCTACATACAATGCTGTTCTAACATCTGTACCCTGGCGGTTTCAGAACTGTTCACACATCCATTCATGCAGCTCTCACAAGTAACACCTGGTTTCTAGGAGTTGCATGACACATTGGTAATCCTATTACAGTAACTACACAGAATCAACACCTCTGTGAATTTCAGATGTCAGCTCTCTGAAAAGTTACAATGTGCTGTTGTGATTGGATTGTTGGAAGAGGCTATATGCCGAGAACTCCCCTACACCTTTCAGTTGAATTGAAGAAGCTACTCAGATGAGCAGTGAAAATGATTACATTTTCTCAGCAAGTCCAGTTGTTTTACTTTACTTGTGTTGGATATGTCATGTTGTCTACTTTATGGCAGGTTTGTTCTGTCCCATCCACTTTAACTGCTAGCCGGTTGTCAGGGGAATTTCCTGTGTCCTCCAGTTACTGTTATGTAGTCGGGGAGGAAGGTGCTTCAGGATAGAGGCAGTATATTAGGCCCCTGGATGGAGCTCTCACAGCACGCGTCCTACTCGGTTCTCATTCATTGCACACCCCTGATCCAAATTTTTATATGATTTCCTTTCTTTCTGTAAAAATTACACAGTACCTTGTACTTGATCCAGATGAATCCTCATTGGAAGCAAATCCAACCTATTGGGCTTATTTAACTGGCCTCCCTAACTCCCATCTCTCCCCTCTACAGTCTTTAAACTGTATTATCCTCCTCATCCAAAAGGGTACAGGCCCTTCCCCTGTTGAAGTCATTATCATGGTTTCCTATAAAACAAAGAGAAACTTATAAATTTCCCCTTGTAGCCTTTAAAGCCCTTCTTTCCTTTGCACCTAACTACATCTCATCTCTTGTTTCTCTGTATGTTCCTGGCTGACACCTCCACTCCTCCCAGAGCAACAGCAGTAGAAGTTGTACCCCCACTTCTACTGCAGTTTCCCTTGTCAAATCCTTCTCTCTTGCAGCTCCTTATTAGCGATGGGTGAATTTATTCGCCAGGCGCAAATTCGCGGCGAATTCCCGCGATTCGCCGCCGGCAAATAAATTCGTCTGCCGAAAATTCTCTGACGTAAAAAAAACAAAACATGAGTCGCACGCCAAAAATGTTGCGACGTGTGTCAAAAATTACGAGATGCGTGTCAAAAACGTGCCTTGACTCGTTTTGCAATTTTTTTTACCAATTTGCTAATTTTTCAGCGAAACGGGATAGATTCGGCCATCACTACTCCTTATATTTGGAATGCCATTCCTGCATCTCTCAGGAGAGAATCCTACTTCAATGTTTTTAAAACAAAACTCAGAGTCTACCTGTGGGAGCACCTGGATAACACCTGAACTGGGAACTGGCACTTATATGACAGTTTCACCCACTGTAAATGACAGCATTTTAATACCCCTCTGAATTGTATCCGTACGTTACCCTCCCATTTAGACTGTAAGCCCCGGGGTAGGGTCCTTCATCCTTTTGTCTCCTTGACACTGCGCAATTATATTTTATATGAAGATCCAAATTAAGTTATACAGAAACCCCAGGCCCCAAGCATGCTGGACAATAGGTTCAATACCTGTACTTGTTATCCAGAATGTTCGTAACCTGATGTTTTCCAGGAGTCTCTCCTTAATTTAGATTTAATAATTTGTCTGCTAAAAATAAACCCAGTTGGATTGTTTTGCATCCAATAAGGATGAATTATATCTTACTTGGGATCAAGTACAAGCTACTGCTTTACTAATACAGAGAAAAAGGAAATAATTTAAAAAAATTTAGAATTACTTGCTAAGAATGGAGTCTATAGGACATGACTTGCCTGTCATTTGGAGTATTCTGAATTACTGGTTTCTGGATAACTGATCCCATACCTGTATTTGTTTTTGAAATAGCTGTTTTATAAACATAAACCAATACTTATTTCAAAGTGCAAGCACATAATCTCATAGGGCTTTTGAGGTGCAAATAAAATAAAAGAGCAATTGCCAAGGTAGGGCTTTGTTAGACAGCAGCATAGCAGAGAACGAACATGCAATAATAAAATAAAGCAATTCTACGTTTTATGTACATGAATGAAATATACAGTATAATAGGTCAAATTAATAACAAACTTTTTACTTGTACCCAAGATAAACATACAATACATTTCCAGATTTCAGTAGGTAATACTCATAAGTAATACTTAAAGTAAATGCTACTTTTCATTTTCATTTTCTGAATGTGTTCTCCCAGATCTTGGTGATTTGCCCAGTAGGAGTTGAGCCTGCAACTTTTGTCAGCTGGTGTATTGCTACTTTTCATTGCTACTGTGTACAGCAATGGTTTGTAACTGTCCATGAACCCCAGAAGCCTTCAATCCAAACTACAGACATTTTTTTTCAATTAATAAGGACTTTAGTAGTAGCAAAATAAAAAACAAATCTATAGCTATAAATAGGGATGGCGCGAACTGTTCGCGCGAACATCCGCTGTTCGCGCTCGCAGAATATTCGCGAACGTCGCGCGACGTTCGCCATTTTGGGTTCGCGCATAGTCGCCGCTTTTTTTTGCCCTCTCACCCCAGACCAGCAGAAACATGGCAGCCAATCAGGAAGCTCTCCCTCCTGGACCACCCCCACACCCCCTGGACCACTCCCCTTCCATATATAAACTGAAGCCCTGCAGCATTTTTTCATTCTGTCTGTGTGTGCTGCTTGGAAGAGTTAGTGTAGGGAGAGAGCTGTTAGTGATTTCAGGGACAGTTGAAAGTTTGCTGGCTAGTAATCTGCTTGATACTGCTCTGTATTGAAGGGACAGAAGTCTGCAGGGATTTGAGGGACATTTTAGGTTAGGTAGCTTTGCTGGCTAGTAATCTACTGTTCTTCAAACACAACTGCCATACATTGACCTGTATTTTTTCTGTGCTTCAGTGGCTGCGACTATTTTCAGCATTTATATGGCATATTTTTTCTGTCCTTCAGTGGCTGCGACTATTGGATTTTTCAGATACATTTTTGCATTTTTGCCCTTGATCCCCCTCTGGCATGCCACTGTCCAGGTCGTTGCACCCTTTAAACAACTTTAAAATCATTTTTCTGGCCAGAAATGTCTTTTTTAGCTTTTAAAGTTCGCCTTCCCATTGAAGTCTATGGGGTTTGCGACGTTCGCGAACTGTTCGCGCGTTTTGTCGCAAGTTCGCAAATATGTTCGCGAACATTTTTTCCGCGGTTCGCGCCATCCCTAGCTATAAACAATGTGTGGCGTCTCTTAAGCATGTTCAAGCATGCTAACGAACAATCTGGTTATGATATCATTGCTACTTAACCATGGAAAATGTGTACCCATATGTGTTGGACTCAATGTGTTCAAGAATAGAAATAATATAGAATATAAATAAACAAAGCGCAAAGCCTTAAATAATGCCTCAAGCTATAAATTCAGCATGATATTCCTAATTCTCAAATTAAAAATCTCCAAAATAAATAATCAACACCTACAAAATAACCTTAATACCTGAGCCATGGCACTGATTTTCTCCTTGTGCTAGGTTGGATTCAACTCTAGTACTGTATGTATAAAAACCTTTATAAACTTTAGTGTTCTTAGGAAAAATGTGGTATTTGTACCTAATAAAGCATGTTGTTTGCAATAAAATTATGTAGTTTTTTCTAGAGTAAAAAGTGCTTTTTTCCATACCACTCATACAAAGTAAATGGTCCCTTATCCATGAACTATTGGTCTAAAATTTCCCTTGACCCCATTCAATCATTACCTGAGCTGCACAATAAAATAGAGTAATCTCCCTGTCCACCTGCTACCTTTGTTGTGATCCATCCTGATAAATGTGCCTGCAGTTCAAATGCCATTAGCTTTACTCCTTCGCTTTAGCTTAGTACTCTTGTTGATAACCCATTCCTGCATCTGTCCTCTCTTTATGCTGGTAGCCTCTGCGCAAAACCGATAAAAGGACAAACAGAGAAAATATAGAATATGGTTATATTAAAATACTGTTAGACTGAGAATCTGGAACAATGATATCTAGCAAAAGGATGACCACTAGACATTTTTTAAGGACCTGAGTACAGGTATGGGATGCTGTATCCATAAACCCATTATTCAGAAAGCTGTGAACTTTGAAAGGCTGTCTCCCATGGACTCCATTTTATCCAAATAATCAGAAATTGGTAAAGTGAAAGTGTTTTCCTTTTTCTCTGCAGTAATAAAACAGTACCTTGCACTTGATCTAAACTAAGATATAATTAATCCTTATTGGAAGCAAAATCAACCGATTGGGTTTATTTAATGTTTAAATGATTTTCTAGTAGACTAAAAAATGAAGATCCTAATTACTAAAAGATCCATTATCGGAAAACACCAGATCCCAAGCATTCTGGATAACAGGTCTCATACTTGTGTGTGTATGTATATATATATATATATATATATATATATATACAGTATATAAATATATATATATATGTGTGTGTGTGTATATATATGTGTGTGTATATATATATATATATATGTGTGTGTGTATATATATATATATGTGTGTGTTTGTGTGTGTATATATGTGTGTGTATATATATATATATATGTGTGTGTGTATATATATATGTGTGTGTGTGTGTGTGTGTGTGTGTGTGTATATGCGCACTCCACATACATAGTCTGGCCGTTTGTCAGGAACAGCAAACAGTGTTTGCAAAAACTGTTTGCTGTTCCTGTCGGAGGTCCTGGTTTAGGACCGAAACTTTGAATAACATCACCTTTTTTTTGTATAAACCCTGAGTGTGCCAGTCTTTATGTGTGTGTGTATATAGTAACACAAAAGCCAAAAACTTGTGAGATATAAAGAGATTTAAAAAGTGCTCAGCGATGTCATTATGTATAATGGTGTGCTTACTGATTTTGGTGCATTTTTGAGACCCAATAAAGATGTTTTATTAGAAATTATGGACCTGATTCTGTAAAAAATTATATATTAGAAGTAAGCTTTGAGCTTCCATGATTTTGTATGGCACCAAAGTGGTTAAGAAAAGGGTACCAGGGACTGTAGGGAGATGCTGGGGAGCAGATGGACACTAGGAGGGCTGATATAAAAAGGAGATCACTTACCCTCCTCCTCCTCCTCTCTCAGCATCACAGGCACTTGGAGAACCGTACAGGCTTGGCAGTGTGTCTAGTTTCCCATGATGGAATCCGCTCATCCTACCCCCTGCCCTATTGCATGTGCTTTTTGGTCCTTTAATAAAGGTTTTTCTCTTACATGCCCACAACAGCTGCAGTGGCTGGCATCTGGGTTAACCTATGTTTTGGCATAATATGGCAAGGGTGAGTTATTTGATTAAACACGGTTTACCAAAGCTGTGGCCAACATCCACCCATTAAGAAAAGGAAAAGCGAGTCTGGTATTCTTCATTTTATTTGTCGCAAGGTGAAGGTTGTATGTTTCACACAAGCAACTGCCTCCCCACAGTCATATGAAAGCACTCAAGCATTGATATGCAGCTTTGTGTCTGTGTACTTTATTATACAGATGCAGTCACTTGGATTTGTGTGTTAAATTTGTCGTGACTTAACTCATCTAGATTTAAACAGGTAAACCAGGATTCTATTCGGAGGATTTTTTGCTGCAGTCACTGGTTCTGGAGAGTTGGAGAAAGTTTGTATTAAAAACGATAAAATCCACATTAAATTACATGACAACACAGGACCAACTGCAAATACTGATTATTAATCAGTCTGTATCTGCTTCTATGGCAGATATTAGTGATGGGCGAATTTATTCGCCAGGGGCGAATTCCCGCCAAATGCCAGCAAAAATTCGCCAGCAAAAATTCACCAAAAAAAACGTGTCGCACGTCGAAAATGACACGACGCGCGTCAAAAACGACGCGCAACTCGTTTCGCAAATTTTTTCGCCAATTCGCGAATTTCGCTGGAAATTCGCAAATTTTTCGGCAAAGCGAAATGGATCAGATTCGCCCATGACTAGCAGATATTATTTGACTTTGATCCCTAAATTTGGCCCAGACCACACTGAGCATGCTTTGATCTTGCAAAAATGTTTAACAAAGTTACAAGATGGTGACCACTTGTGGCCAACTTTGAAAGCATAAATAATTTGTTTAATTAGATGTCTGGTGTAAGTAAGTAAGTTCATGTTTATGTTTAGTATACAACATATAGCATTACCAGCAGTTTCATGTACAGCAAACAATACAATATTCAGTATAAAAATTGTCAATACTTAACTAAAAAAAGAGCAAATGTGTTTACTCAGTAATCTACAGTATAATTTACAGTAAAATGTATTCTCCTTTGTTTATGTGGGACACTTTTGGATAGCCATTGCCCTCAATGAGTTTGATCCCCCATGTCCTTCAATTTTGACATGTTTATCCCATATGTATAAAGCAAGTACAAACATACCTATATACTGAAATTCTAATAATCTTGCTGAAACTGCGAGATATTATCATTACTATTCACAATTTTGTTCACTGCAGAGCAGAAGTTGGCTACAACAACTAGTATCTGAATGATATATGATCAAAGTTTGACAAGAATTGCTCAGGTTAGGGAGTAAATCCCATCAGTCAAAAACCTCATACGGTTATTGATGAGAGTTGGAGAATTTTATACCTAAATATATTTAGTGGTCACCCTTCCCAGAAGGCCCTTTAACACTAAATAAAAGGATGTCTTCAATATTACAAGTCTCTCACATTTATTTTGCACAGCCTGTCAATTTATACAGTTTTTATTTTTACACTGAACTGTTCCTCTAAATTAATTAAAATATAATGTATGTTTGCCTTCCACTGATAAAACAAGTGTGTTTGCATTAGAAACAATACTTTACTTTATATGAATTAACTGTTGTATGGCCGTGGAGGCATCCATTCAAAGGAAAAAAATGCTATGGTTACATAACAGATAGCAAATATGCTCTACAGAATATAATGATGTTCTACGGAGTTTCTTTATTATCTGCAATTTAACC
The DNA here is from genome assembly GCA_024363595.1 of Xenopus borealis. Taxonomy (NCBI): domain Eukaryota; kingdom Metazoa; phylum Chordata; class Amphibia; order Anura; family Pipidae; genus Xenopus; species Xenopus borealis. The sequence continues at coordinate 64,661,712 of CM044431.1, forward strand.
TGCTCCATTTAGCTCTATTTTAGTTGCCTCTACACAACAGCTTGTTTATAAAAGCTATAGTAATGTTTCTGAAGTAAACAGACCAGGTTTACCAGTGCAGAATAAGGCTAAGGCCAGACGGGGAGATTCGGGGGCATTTTGTCGCCTGGCGACTTCTCGCCGCGACTTGTAGCCCCCGAACCTCCCCGAGTCAATTTGGAGCGATTTCAAAAAGCGCGCCGCTCCGTGTGAATAGGAGCCGGCGTTTTCAAGCAACGCCGGTGCGCCCCAGGACTTGGCTATTCGGGGAGGTTCGGGGGCTACAAGTCACGGCGAGAAGTCGCCAGGCGACAAAATGCCCCCGAATCTCCCCGTCTGGCCTTAGCCTAATAGTAGCATATTTTAGTTACCTTAATACACATTACTTTATTCTTGTTACTGCTTTTTTAAGAATATTCATGTTCCCACCAGTGTAAAAGCAAGATAGATTTATATCACAATTGCTGTAATAGTTAAAGACGTTCCAAATGGGTGGGTCTTCAACCAAATTTTATACTGCAGAGCTGCTACAATCTATTACTGATTTGGTGTTATGTTCCATTTTTTAATTGGGTATGATGACATCAGGGCCAGACTTGCAATCTCTGGGTTCTGGCAAATGCCAGAGGGGCTGCTATAAATTGCCATTGAAAGTTAGTATTTAGTGGGCTGATGGGGGCTGTTTGGGCCTCTGTGTGGACTGATTGGGTCTCTGTGTACCTGAAATGTCAGGGCCTATTTTGATTCTCGGCCCAGACCTAGTGATATGCTTGATAGATCCAAATGAGACAGGCAAGCCTCAAACTAAAGAAAAATGTTGATGAAATTATAGTTTTCTTTTGTAAAAACGCATTAGGTCAAATTATATCCAATTTAACAGATTAGCAAGATCTAAGAAATCATAAATATTTTGGCATTTTATCACATGGTCATGGCTGTATTGTAATAATTGTATAAATGATTCAAATAAAGTTCACCTTAATGTCAATGTATGCACATATCTGCCAAAATAGCTCAGATAATTAACTTTGCTGATTAAAATGGTGCACAAGGTCAACAAAGGTTGGAGAAGGTTTCTAATTAATCTGAAGTGGTACTTGTACGAACGACTGTGTTTATCACATGCACTTGAAAGCATTTACATTTCATAGATTCAATCAGTAGAGTATGTATAATTAATTTGTGGCTACTTCACTGCTCTGTATTTTACCCAATTAGACCCAGTCTAACTGTAATGCATCACATAAATACACTGCTACAGAAATGAAATATTTGATGGAAAGATAATATACTAGTGTCTAGTGTCCCGCTACTTGGCTAAATATTGTTTAATTGAAATTCAATCCATATACACGGGTATGGCATTTTCCAGACACGGGATCTCTTCATAATTTGGATTTCCATCCTTTAATGTATTAATATGAATTTAAACCATTCTTAAATTCATTCTTAGTTGGGAAAAGAGCTGGGCTAAGCTGGCTGGGCCCCTTCAACAATCCAGCCAGCCAACTCATCCCCCCAACACGGGTGTGCAACCACAAGTGTGCACGAGAGCAAAAAGAAATCAGAACAAAGGTCAGGACTACTGCTGCACCCTCGGAACATGACTCTTTTGCCTACCCCTAGTTCCAGCTCAGGTTAGGACGCAATGTGCGCTGAAAATGATGAGACGCACGTCGAAAACGATTAGTTTCACGATTTTTTTTTCGCCAATTCATGACTTTCGCTGGAAATTTGCAAATTTTTCGGCAAAGTGAAACGGGATAGATTCGTCCATCACTATGACTGACTTCCGAGTGAGTCCTCCCTGGCTGCCCTGTATGGAGATGGTAGCAACCACTAAAGACAATCTTTGCCCGATAGCTGAACTCACCAGACACAGCGCAAATTCAAATTTTTCTGATAATTTAATTAAAAAATTCAGGTCAAGCTAGAATCAATATTTTTTAAAAAGCATGATTTAACCAGGGACAAACATGAAAAAAAATGTAGTGAAAATCTGAATGTTTTTCCCTTATTGTCCAATTGTTTTCAGATTTTTGCTTGAAAATTTGGAAATACTGTAGTTGGATTTCCAGGCTAATTCCAGTGCAGACCACAGAAATAGACCTCTCCCATTGACTTATATACAACAGGGAATAGTGGGGGAATAGTGGGGAATTCGAATTCAAATTTTTTTTTGCGCAATTCGATCGATCGAACGATCGAATATGGAATTTTTCTTATTCAATCTTAGGGAATGATCCCCATTTCGGTAGGTTTAATCTGGCGAAGTAGGTGATCATTTAAAGGGGAAGTATTCGACCATCGAATTTTCAAATATTCGAATCTAATTAAATTAGAATATTCTAATCATTCAAATTAGAATATTCGATGGTCGAATTTGGTCGAATTTGCCTAATTTTTTAAAATTCGATCGAATATTCGAATCCCTCATGTGAATTTATGTAAATTTAGTAAATCTGCCCCATAGTGTAGCAATGAGTATACATTTAAACATATGCAATTAAACATACATATTTTAAACATAAAAAGCAAAAACACAGAGACCACACAAGTATCTTATACCTCTAGTATATTTAAGTAAGTATCTTTAAGGCATCCTATTATTATTCCTCTCCTTTACAGTATTCTTAAACATATTTCATGCTCTCCATTAAAAGATGCAATAAGAAGCACATACCAATGCATATAATAATTCTCCATTTGGTATGACACAGTGCAGTGACCTGCAACTATCAACGCACAAAAAATTGGAACCAGTCTATATTACTCTAAGTACTCTTGGTGCATGGTGACATGCTGTAATGTAAATGCAGACAGCTACCAGAATAGTTTAAATATTAAAATTTCTATTTTAGGTACCTGGGACACATTTCGGCTTGAAAAGGTCCCTGCATTGGAGTCTATTTGGTAAGGGGATGCATTTTAATTGGAGGGGGTGGGCTGTACTATTTTGGTTTTAGGGCTAGGAATGAGTGATGCCTGATTTGCAGTTTTCTGATATACTGAACATACATATTTAATTTTTCATTGGCTAGGTTAGGCTATCATATTTCCTGCTAGAAAATAGCAATATGAATATGAAGAAAATGATACCTGAGAGCATTATCTGTAGTCTCTGCAGAATGTGTTTACTAATTATTAACAAAATACTTTCAATAACACATTCACAGTTTATTTTGCTTTTGGCAAACCCCAGAAACATGTAGAATTTTTAAACCTGCTCCATCATTCCCATCATTTTGTCACAAGGCAAGCATTATCAGACTTACTAACTGAGTGCAAAAATAATGTAATATTCAGTCATTCTGTGTCCAAAGCCGCTCTATATAAGCTTTCCGTAGCATATTCTTTTTTACTATGATGGATAAAAACACATTAGTCCCTGAATGAAACTTAAAGAAAAAAGCATAATCTGTCTGGTCTTATTGCTTACTTTCCCCACTCCCTAGAGGATTATTGAACAATACTAAGCATGAACCAGAAACACTTTAAATGGATTTTTAAAAAATGCAGATACAATATGCTCTATAGCTGACCTGCAGACCAAACACATCAGCAATACATAGTTTAAAAAAACTCAGTAGGATAGCACTGGTATTATTTGCATTCAGACTGAATGTGGAGAAATATCCATCACATTTAAACTGAAAAAATATATACTGAAGATTAAAATAACTGGATACAATTTCATCGCAAATATCTCCTGAAAATGTTTGTGGAATTAGTTATTTTTGTAACAAACAAAGTTGTGCTCACCACAAATTTTTAAAACCATTAGGAGGGGGTGCAATGAGCAAAATACATACAGTATAGACAAATACAAGAGGTCCTCTGCACTCAACCCATTATCAATATATTTAAGACTTTGAGACATTTTGTGCATACTGCTACTAAAAAATGCCTTACCCTTTAAATAACAGGGATTGTTTGTCCATATATTGCAATATATTTGAGCTGGCCAACTACGTTAAAGTCATCCCATATCTGGCCAGTCCTACGCTCAATTTTCATCTGATTCATTAAGAATTCTATTCCTTCATTATACATTTTACAAAGGGACTAAGTTTTACCTGCAACTTACTAGCTGCTTTCAAAGTAAAACTCCCAATCTTGGTTGCCCTTTTATTAGACACCAGTGGGATCACCTGACTATGGCTGGGAAGGGTGGGGGCTACAACTTGAAGCTGGTAACTGCTCCAGTATAAGGGCCCTTAAACACTGGCGTTTTTGACCTGCGCTCCCCTGCGTTGCGTTTAGCTGCGTTCAGCGGCAGGGGAGCGCAGATCTAGACGCACCTCATTAGTTTCAATGAGGTTGTACCCACGAGACATGTGTAAGCAGCGAACACAGATTCAGACGCATACATGCGTCTCATGGGTATGACCTCATTGAAAAGAATGAGGTGCGTCTAGACTTGCGCTCCCCTGCGGCTGAACGCAGCCAAACGCAACGCAGGGGAGTGCAGGTCAAAAACGCCCGTGTGTAAGGGCCCTAACTATAACAAACAAGGAAAAGTTGTGCTCACCACTAATTTTTAAAACTATTAGGCAGGGTTGCAATGAGGCTGTGACCACAAACTACATATAGACAAATACAAGAGATCCTCACTGCAGAGAAATCACGTATCACTCATACAGATGAAGCCACTTTGGATTGTGCATTTGACACAGAATAATTTAACTCATATATCCCATTTATCCCACTTAGCACAGAATATTGTGTCACAGCATCCCATCCAATTAAAGAGTTCACCATTGAAAACAATGGTGCTTTGGTATGCTAATGAAAAGGTTAAATGCATTAAATGAGTTAAGATAACTTTAGATAACACAGTTTCTTCAATTAACCCTGAGTCATGATGCATTTAACTCACAACTCCAAGTGGCTGCATCTATATGTGAAAAAATCAGTCATAAGACATACCCTTAAATCTATATGCCTCCCCTTCCCCTGTGGATATCACAGCACCCCTAGAATATGATTAAACACCTAAGGGGTCCCTAACAATAATTTATTTTCAAATGCTAACAAACCCCCAGAACAAATACCAGGCTTGTGTTTCAAAGACAGAGCAGGGCACACACAGGCAGAGTATGTCACACACAGGCAGAGTATGTCACACACAGGCAGAGTATGTCACACACAGACAGAATATGTCACACACAGGCAGAGTATGTCACACACAGGCAGAGCAGGGCACGCACAGGCAGAGTAGGGCACACACAGGGAGCATAGGGAAGGTAGAATTAAGTAGGAGTAAGGGAAACCTATCAGGACCTAGCAGGACCAGTCTAAGATGTACTACATACAGTGACACAGTGTTGGTGCACCATTATCATTTTGTATAAAGTGTGAACAGGTGAACAATGTGGGCAGTTTCAATTTGGGTCTCAGGTGTGAACAGTACTAACCTTTAGGGGTTTGAACAATAGAGGTGTCACAGGTGGGAACAATGTAGGGGGATCACAGGTGTGAAGAATACAGGGTAATTCAGTTTGAATTTGAGGTTTAAACAATACAGGGGCCAGTCAATCTCTGTAATCATACCACTTAAATCTTACACTTAGAAAGCAAACACAGAGGGTAGGTGGAGGGCCACACAAGGGGGGGACACACCAGTTGGACAGCCCTGTACTACACTGAAGTAACTGAGCCTAGGCATTTTTCAAAAAGGTTGACTGAACAATAAACAAAAACATCACAATGAAAAGACTGAAGCATTTGCAAGAATGGAACCTCAGGCATGACTGCCAGTGAAATTTTTCTCTCTGTATGAAGGGTTAACTTCCCATGTTTTCCTCATAGGACAGGAAGCAGAGTAGGTAATTATCCTAGTTTTTAAAGTTGCCTCACCTCCTTTCCCCTAATATTAGAATCCAAACAGTTGTAAGAAAGCAATAAAGAAATACATCTAATGATACATCAATTAATTGGGAGACAATTTCAGTCAGTATGTTTTAATTATGTCCTACAGAGAGTATATGAATGGAATTAGTTTGATACACAGAGAAAATATTAGATGTAATGGTGTGGCAGTGGGCAAAGTGCAAAAAACAGCTGCCATTTTGCAATTTCTACTGTACCATGTATAAGCACCTACAGACACAAACATTTGCACTCTAAAATGAAGTGTAAGGCCCTTGGCGTGGTGTACAGTGGCACGTGTCCCATCTTAAAGCCACAATATCATGCTCCTTGCATCTTGATAATTGATGCATCTCAAGCTAAAATTTTAATCCTGAACACAATGTTGTTGGGTACAAGGCTGGTCTGTGCTTTGACCAGTGAAAACTACAGGGCTCTTTAGCATAATAAAGCTGTGGCACATAATTCAACAGGTAAAAGTGTAAAAGTCAGGTAAAAGTGTTTGAACTTTTTTGTCTAAGCTTCTGGCCCACAGAAAATAATTCAACAACCCCCTAACATCTTGTAATTTTTTATAAGGGTGAAGGGCTGTATTTTAGATTTGAGAACCACTATATATATGTGACTGCTTAATTTGTATTTCAAAAAGCAGTAGCAGGGAAATAAAACCAAGCAAACTAGAAGACAGTGGCACATCTGTTGCACATCTATTTAGAACAGGTTGCAGCTGTGCAGGCGCAGCTGTGACTGTGGAATTATCGCACAGTATACTAACCATATTTATTGAATTGATATGAAGGATTTTGTATCTACATAACTACTTCTCTATTTTTCCAACTTAATGTAGATGATTACAGGACAGCACATGCAACCAACAACTATTCATTCTCCCTGCAGTTAGGCAGATTTTAACAACTGGTAGTTTAAGTAAAATTAATATTATTTAGTGTATAGTATGTTAAGACATTGAATACATGAAAGCTGGCTGTACTTTTAGTAGGGGCATCAATCTCTTTACAAGTGTCTAAATATTGTTATTTCACTGCCCCCATTTTCAATGATTGGATAAGCCATTTTTGGCCCTATACATGAGTGGCCATATCAGGCCCAGATCTAGTCATTTGACAATCAAGCAGTGTATGGCCCCATTATCATACCTGTGGACACTTGTTGCACAGAATCCAATTGATTGTATACCTCTTGATGAATGGTGTACTGTACTATACAATTGGAAGGCTTTCTTAATAAAGAACATTAATCTGATAATAGCTTGAGCAATCTCCCCTGCCCAATTTAGCTTTTGTTATTAATAAAAAATCTTGATATTTGATATATATCAGATCGTGGAAAAACTTGATAAAATCAAACCCAGAAAAGTTCGGTCTTTCAGGCTCAACCCAACAAAGACCATGAAAACATAGAATTGAGAAAGGTGCCTCTCCCACTGACATATACAGGACCGTGACAGGTCTGAGATGGTGGATTTTTTCATTTGTGCTTTTTTGCAGCATCGGGGTATAATAAATGTCAAAAAACCGGACCAGAAAAATTTTGTAAATAATTTAAGAATGTTACTTTCTCTGCTTGAGACCACAGACTTTGGACTGTTTGAATACTCAGTTTAACACCAATGGTAGTATATTGGGCAACTAAAGTGTAACATGGTGGCCCAAATCAATATTTATCAAAGGAAGCAATCGTGTTTGCAACAATTGTTTTTTTTTTCTGAATTCTATGCATTTAAAGGGGTGGTTCACCTTCAAGTTAACTTTTAATATATTGTAGAAGGGCCAATTCTAAGAAACTTTTCAATTGGTCTTCATTATTTATTTTTCATAGTTTTTTAATGATTTGCAATTTTCTTCTATTTCTTTGCAGCTTTCAAATGGGGGTCACTGACACCATCTAAAAACAAATGCTCTGTAAGGCTACAAATGTATTGTTACTGCCACTTTTTATTACTTATCATTCTATTCGGTCCATGTCCTATTCAGATTCCAGTCTCTTATTCAAATCAATGCAGGGTTGCTAGGGTAATTGGTACCATAGAAACCAAATTGCTGACACGGCAAACTAGAGAGTTGCTGAATAAAAAGCTAAATAACTATAAAACCACAAATAATAAAAAATGAAAACCAATTGCAAATTGTCTCAGAATATCACTCTCTACATTATACTAAAAGTTAACTCAAAGGTGAACAACCCCTTTAAGTATCTTACTGTACCAATATCCTTAAGATGAGTATATAAAAGAAAAAGGTCATTACCCACAGAAAATGTAGAATTAAAGTGGAAGGAGATTAATATGGATGAATGTCATTATGACCTTTATTAAATGGTATTTCTCATGTGATCTTCCGCATCTATGTAACATATTGAAAATATTATAAAGAGCAAGGCTTTTTTTTTGTTATGCTATAATGAAGTGCATTGTGAACTTTATTTTATCTCTAATGATTTTAAAAATGACCTAAAACATTGTAAACCTTAACTGCTAAGCACAATATTTTTGTCTCAGTGTTCAGAAGCAATGGGGTTCATCTTTATCAGTACATATAACATTAAATGAGAACTGAAGAAATTAAAAAATCTTAGCCTATAAAGCTTCCAGATGTTTTTTGACTAAAATTCCCAGTATTCCATTGTCTGACAAATAATATAAGTGGATACTGGGAGTGCAAAAACACCTGGATGGTTTGAGGGTGTTGTTCCAAAAAAACTTTTGCACAAAGCAGCCTGGTTATCCATAGCATGACACCCCTCCAAGCATTTCATATATACTATATACTATACATGTCTTTATCTCAGGAATCTGAAATCATTTTTCTTCTGTCTTGAAGGGGAAAAAAGAACAATCTTTACCAGTGACACATCTATTGAATGATTTAAATTGCATATTTTTCCTCATTCCCTTCACAATAATCTGCCACCCTTTAGATGTAGATTCAAAGCGAAAAATAAAATTATATATATAGGAACAGTTTAAATGGATAGGATCTACCCAATAAAATGTTTACCATTTGCAGATGGAGTTCAGCAAAATTGAAAAGGGAAAAGCGTTCCAATTGCTGCCGGATTTCATTCATTTAAATGCCACCACCAAGAAGACAGATTTATAGCTTCTTGCAGTAGGGCAATCTATTATCTTTTTACCATTTGATCAAATGTGTTTTCAATGGGATGATGTCCAGGTAGTACAAGGCAAGGTAGTATCTGAAATGCTGGTAATACTGAACCTCTGACAAAGATGAAACCTCTTACATCGAAATGAATTTAACCACTGAACTCCTTTTTTAACTACTTGAAAAGTTTTGTGCAGAGAAATTTTCCTTGCACCATTAGGATTCAATATCTCTCATCAAGTCATACAGCTCTGAAGTTGCAGACAAAACTGAAAACTGCATTTTTCATCAACTATGCAGTTATCAGTGAATATAGGGAAAAATATACATTTGTAAATTATAAAGTATATGTTAAATTATAACTGACTATATAAGGGCACAGGGACAAAGGCCTGGATTTTTAGCTGACTTCTGATATCCATGTTTAAGGCAATATAACATAATAAATTCTATATTAATTATGGGAACAAGACACATAGGGGTTATTTATTAAAGTTTGAGTTGTTTTCGTGAAAATTTTAAGTTTTTCAAGGTTAGTTTCACTAAAAAAAACTTGGATTTTTCATGAAAAAAACATTTTTCGAAATGTATTATGCCCAAAGCTGTTTAAAGTCAGAATCAGAAAATACTCCAACTAAAACTTTGAATTCATGTAAAAGTCAATGGCAGAGGTCCCTTTAACCATTTGAAGATGTTTTTTTGCTTCCATGAATTTTTGGTGTTTTCAAAAACTAGATAAATTCAAGGTATTCAAGGTTTTTAAGCCTATAAACTCAGGTATTAAAGTTGTTTCCCAATTATATTCAATCAAGGTTTTTACATTTGGATTTTTTCATAAATAAACAAACATTAAACATTGTTTAAATTGTGAAAGTATTTGAGGTAGGAAAATCTTACAAACCTCACAAACCCCCCTTATATTATTAAACTTCAATATGTTTACTTCCTGAGTACATGCTCGGCTGTCTGTTCAGTTCTGTTCTAATTGTATTCTGATATTCATCTCTGCATGTTTTTCCTTTTTCCAACTCAGCATGCCTCTATACCCTTTCTTCTTTTACATACAATATATATTTTTTTCTTTTGCAAGTAAATATTGATAGTTTAAGGGGCTGATTTACTAAGGGTCAAATAAAAGTAAAAAATTCAATAAATTTCAATGTAATTTTGGGCTACTTTGACTACAGAATAGTCCAAAATTCAATTTGAATTTTTAAAATTCTAAAAATTCGAATTTTGAAGTACTGGCCCTTTAAAAATCCTTCGACTTTGACTACTCACCAGCTTAAATTGCCATTTTAGCCTCTGGGGGACCTCCCAGAACTTGTCCTGAGATGTTTTCTAAGTTCTGATAAATTGAAGGATTTTGGTGAAAATCGTTCGATCGAAGTGAATGATTTCAACGATTTTCATTCAATCGCATACGGCCGTTTTTTGATAGAAAACTGCCATATTCGATCAAAAATTACCCACAAAAAATTCCAATGGTCGAATTTCAAAATATTTTCCACATTCGAAATTCGACCCTTAGTAAATCAGCCCCTAAGTGTATGCTTCATCAACATTGCGGTCGAGTAGCTACATTTCTAAGTTTACAGTGTGACTTCAAAATTATTAGGACACATACTACAAGTGCAGTGAGCAAAGTGCAAATGGCATGTTTTTTAACACCAAATTTAACACCAAATTTTTAAAGTAATGAAAATATTGCGTAGTGTTGCGATCTGTTTGCTTCAGAAACACTACTATAGTTCAAATAAACAAGCTGCTGAGTAGCAATGACAGAGATTGAAAAAAGGCTATACGGCACAAGATAAATAATGGATAACAGATAGCATTATGTTCTACAGTGCTTATCTCCTATCTGCTGTGGAACTTCAGCCTTTTCTCCTTTGAATAACTACCCCCATTGCTACACAACTGCTTATTTATATAAATAATAGTAGTGTTTCTGAAGCAAACAAAGCAGTTTTACTGTTAGGAATCTAATGTAATTTTGAACTGAATCCTGTATTGTACAGCAAGAAAGTACACACTTGTGAAATAAATAAAGTCTCTTTATTTTTCAGTCTCTGTAAAGGAACAATCCCTGTAATTTCCAGGAAAGAAAAATCCCACACAAGTCCAGAAATTAGCAGGAACATCCAGGAAAGTAAAGTTGTATCTGGAAATGTCCTTCGAGAGTTAAATAGTCTTTAATGAAAGTTTTCTTCCCACAGGAACTGGTATTGGATAAATTCTCATTAGGGAAGAAATGGCATAAATTTACAACTGAGCAGAAAAGGATCAACCCCTCAAGGCAAGTACTACTGGAACATGGTTGCAAGAAGATCTTCAACATCCAGAAGCAACAACCTATAACCCCACTTCCTTGAATAAGTAGCAGATAGTCAAAGTTTATAACATGCAATGAATTATGTGGTAACAAGAGTTTCACGGCACAGTCACAGTCAGTATGCAAGCAAGGGTTAACAACACAGTCTTAAGTGCAATGAGCCAGGTAGGTAGAGAAGCAATGGTAACAACACAGTTCTTTAGCGTAGTGAGCCAGGTAGGTAGAGAAATAATTACAATCACACAGTCTTTAGAGTAGTGAGCCAGTAATAATAAGATAAGATGAGAATAATTCTTAATAAATCACACAATGGTAGAGGAAGCACTGCACGAATGAAAAGCTGGTTGCTATGGCTGGGAAGTTATTAGCTGTGGCTGGAGACTGTTGCAATGGCTAAAGAACTGGTTGCTATGGCTGGAACACCTTAGAAATGGGACTTTAGCAGAAAATGGAGAATGCTGTTGCAGGAACGTGCTGGACAGATCTAGAAGGTTGAGTCACTAAGCAAGGGAGAGCTGGAAATAGAACCAGAACCAGGAGCTGCCAAGAAATGCTGAAAAATCCAACACGAGTCAATGGAGCAGGGAGACGCCAAGGTTACTGCCTGGTTGACGTAAGTCATAGCGCCTGCACCAAAATGTAAAGGCAGTGGGAGGGTTTGCAGCGTTATTGTGCCTGTGCCAGGAGAAAAAAGGAAAGGTGGCTGTGAGCTCCATTAGCAAGCTGCAGCGCCTTACATTTACTAGTGCAGGACAACACGGTATTATATTTTTATTACTTTAAGACAATTTAATTTTTTGATGTTACTGGTCCTAATGAAAGTGGTTTATCACACAACTGACTGCTGGGAAATTGTAGGAACTGCAACTGCACTTGCAGATGTACATGAGCCCTATTGTGTTCAGTGAATAGGCATTAACATGAAAAATAATTCCTAAATTTGAACTTCTGGGTCTTTTTGATAATAATAATAATCATTTAATCACAATAAGCTTGATTGCCAAATTCATTTTCTCAAAATCACTTGCAGCTGGTTTCATTTTTATTTTCACAGAATTTTCATTTAGGGGGGCATTTAATAAAACTCACCTTTATCTCATTTTGTTTTTAAACAAACCTAACTGCTGTTCACCAATGTAACTTATTTACCAATAATTCTTCTAAAAAAAGTTGATGCAAATAAAAGTTGCAATAAAATTGTGCATCAATTTAAATCATACTTTATCCAATTGTCTCTGCGAAAACTTGAATTAATTAATCAGATTATCGGATGAAAACCAGCGCATATCACAATGTCAAGAAACATCTTCACGGACACACAATTGACGTCTTCATGACCTCAAGAGGTTTTAGATGGAGTGTTTTCGGATTTGGATTTTTAGCAGCTTTGCGGTATAATTAATGTCTAAAAATTTTATTTTTTTCCCCTCTAAGGGGCAGATTCACTAAAGGGCAAAGTGACTAACACCAGCGTGACATCATTTGGTTACTTAGCTGATTTACTAATGAGCGCAGGCGCCCTTCACAAGCGAAGTAAAGTATGCTAGTGTTCGCTTCGACGAATGGGCATTACTACTCCAATTCACTAAGATGCGGATTTTACTGAACTTGCCTCTTGCGCCAGAGTTGCCTTCACCACCTCAAACCAGACAAAGTGCAATAGAGTAGATAGGAGTTCATCAAAAATAGCTGAACATTATTCTAAGTCCCAAAAAACGCTAGCATCTTTTCATATTTATATATATATCTATATATATATATATATTTATATATATATTTATAGGCTGCAAAAGATCGTACAATTTTTTTGGGGTACCTGGCTTCCGCCCTACATTTCCTAACATATGGAGCATAAACTATACAGTGGGCACATGTGTAGGGCAATATAACAACTCTATTTTATTTTATCAAGATTTTCAGGGCTTGTGTAATATGTATTTGATGTAACATATACATCCATTGAACGTCAACTTCCTGCAGTATGCAAATTAGGCAACGCTAGCACAACTTCACTTTGCTTGACGAAGTAATGCTACAGCAACTTTGCCACCATTCAGCACCCTGGACCAAACTTTGCACTTTATTGAAGAAGTGAAATATACACTGTTCATTGAGCTGTAGATTATAATAAATAATGTGTCCCCTGCTAAAATTTATATAACTTGGCCTGTGCTGTTGTATTTTTATATGGTCATGCAACATCTTGGTGACATCTAATATCTGTATAAATTACAGTAGAGATATGGTTTACAATGTTTACAAATCATTAACTTTATTGTGTGTGTTGCATATGCTGCATGAAATAAAAATGTGCCTTATTTTGTGAAAAAACCTATTGTGAATAAAACACAGGCAGGTTCCAGACTGAAGTTACCCTGCTTATATATACACTATTTATTAAAGGTAATTGAATCCAAACGTTCTTTACACTTCTGCACTGCTGAGTGCTTTTTGATTGTTTGTCACCAATATCATGTGCAAGTGCACTGACGGAAACAATGAAACCCTGAAGCTTATGTCACCCTGATCATGGTGGTTATCTCAGCAGGCTGTGTCAATACGTTTGACAGACTTGAGCAAAAAAACAACAACAGTGCATTATGGGTATGATCTCCAAAAAAATTATTTCCTTGATGTCCTGATATATAAGGCCCAGGGTGGTGGTATACACACTTCCCTTTATACAAAACCTAGGGACAGAAACCAGTTACTACATTATAAGAGTCACCATACACCACATATAAAGAAATCCATCCTTATTAGCCAACTCTCTAGGGTAACAGAGATTAGTTAGTGATAGAGCTGAAAAAGAGATCCAAAAGCAAGTTATGTTTAGGGAAAGAGGATATCCAGAAAGGATATTACAAAAGGCCAAACATAAAAAAGAAAGTCCTTGTATGAAGAACAAACAGTAAAACAAGATTCCCTTTATTACCCAGTTTCATGCAGGTAGTGACACTATGGGGAAAATCTTAAAGGACCAGTAACATAAAAAAATTTAATTATTTTAAAGTAATGAAAATATAAAGCATTGTTGTCCTGCACTAGTAAAACTGCTGTATTTGCTTCAGAAACACTTCTATTGTATATATACAGTATGTCAGGCTTACCGGAAGGTCAAGCGATGGATCTTCTTAGAAGATAGGACCCACAAGCGGCTAACACAACAGAGAACCACCTGAGAGTGATACAGGGGAACCGTGAGTGGAGAAAAGCCTGTGAGGTGAATCAAACGAAGTACCGAGGGATGAAGAAGAGGCGTAGTCAATATCAGATCCAAGTTCGGGGGCAGGCAGCAAGTAGCAGGAATGAAAAGATAGGCCGAAGTCAGGAAATGAAGCGAAGGCTCGAGGTCAGGAACAGGCAATAGGTCAAACACAGGAATCAATTCAGTAGGTTTTGAAGCTAGGTAAATCTGGAAGAACCACGATAACCAGGCACAGTTTATAGATAGAACATAGGTTTAAATACCTTGGTGTTGGCGCCAATTCTCCAGCGTCAGAACGCCTGTGCAAACACGCCAGCATCACGACGCTCCGCGCCGTAACGCCTGCGCAAACACACCAGCATCACGACGCTACGCGCCGCGACCCACACACGTGCCTGCCCCGTGACGTCGGACCCAGACGAGAACCGCCACGGAAGGTATTCTCACAATATAAATAAGCTGCTGTGTAGTAATGGGGGCAGCTATTCTAAGGAGAAAAGGCTCAAGTTACACAGCAGATAGTAGATAAGCTCTGTAGAACATGTTATCTGTTATCTATTACTTATCCTGTGCCATATAGCCTTTTTTCAATTTCTGCCATTGCTACTCAGCAGCTTGTTTATATGAATTAAAGTAGTGTTTCTGAAGCAAACAGATCAGTTTTGCCATTGCAGGGCAACATTATATGATATTTTCATTACTTTAAAACACTTTCATTTTTTCAGAGTTACTGTTCCTTTAAGGCGACATTGGTATCTATTACGAAATGTGTATCCCATGATACCGGAATTTCAAACTATGCCACTTATTTTGTATCGGAAGGGAAAGACCATTGGAGCACAGGTGACCTCTACCCAGATAAAAGCTAAGACTAAAGAGAGTAGCAAGACATTTTGGGGATGTAAATCCAAGGGAATGTTCCCCTGTTTAGGATGTGCACAATGTCCTTTTGTCCTAAAAGGTAAAGAATTTATACACCCTCGTACTGGTTATACAATTGCGTGGGAATTACACATGCATCTCGAAATTTGCAATATGTATTGATCTGTCCTTGTGGTCTCATTTATATAGGGGAGACCACACAAATGGTAAAATCACGTATTTCACAGCATCGCTCTAGTATCAATTCTAAACATTTTTTGGAGAAGGGACATTCTGCTGATTAATTAAAATATATTGTGCTAGAGACAATACCTCCTCTAAAAAGAGGGGGGGATAGCGAATTGAAACTAAAACAGAGAGAGGTGTGGTGGATCAATAAGCTCGGATCTCTATATCCCATGGGTCTTAATAAAGATTATGATTTGTTTTTGTTTCTATAATCTATATGCTCATACAGGGTTAATTTAGCCCATTGATGAAGGTAGCCTAATCACTATGTCAATCATGGAGTAATTTCCTGTATATTGTTTTTAAAGTGCACATGTGTAATGCTGCTATTTTTTATATATGGCTTGATAAAGGGCATACAGCTTCCTGAACAACGCTGTACTGATGTACTAATATACACTTTTGCAAGAACTGTGTGCTGCTTCATCAATATCATGTTATATATATATACTACATATATAATGTATATTAAATAATACCTACCTTCATAATCTATACAAAGAGATATTACAAAAGTATACCAGCATAAGTAATAAATGCATTGTGCCCTTTATGAAAAATAAATTGTTTCCCAATATCTCTTTCTTGTCAAAAAGCCTTATGGCATCTACAGTGTTTCTTGAAAAAGTTTAATTATGAGAAATACAGATGCAAAAGGCTTAAACAAAAAAATTAAATGTTTATATTGTACATTCTCCATAACAGTAAAATATTTTGAGAAACATTTACAGAACATTCAATTTTCTTTTGTATGTGTGTGCTTCTGGTTAGATCTTACAGTATATCTTATATAGTTTTATTTTCCTTTTTTTCTGATGACATGCAATCATATCATTATTTTCTTCCATGGTTTAGAATGACTTATGGTTTCATGAGTGCATTACAATAAAGATAATAATGAAGGACAAAAATACATTGGAATCAACTTTCCTTAAATCCTAATTACTTAAAAAATCCAATAGAAAACATTTAGTACAATTACCTGAAATAGCTTTCTACATATAGTCTTTCACCTCCAAAATTTAATGAGATGTCCAGACAGTGATATGTTATTTACCCTTGACATAAATTCTAGGTCTTTATGACTTTAATGAGATACACTGTAAAAGCATCATCAATTTATATTAGAAATTCCCCAGCTCCCTTTACACACCGATTCCCAACCTAAGAAGCATCAGCCTCCACAAGTCTCTTAATGCTAATTTTTATTGATGGGCTGCATCATTAAGTTAGCAAACAATGAACATAAGGTTTTTATGATGGAGAACATAGACAATAAAATAATGAGCATTTTTGTTTGTTTTAATCATATGAATGAATTTATCTTTTTGTCATTAAATGGAATAATTAAAAAATAAATAAAAAATAAGTTCTTCCTTCACAACAAGTAACTGGATATAACTGTAATAATGTATACCTGTACTGTAAATTTCAAGATATTTCAAGGGTCTATGGATTTCTGTGACCATAGATGACAATAGAGAGGAACAATACTGCAGTCTTGCCCATGTGTCTATCAAGATCCAAGCAACAAAGGTAATTTCCAATAACCTTAACCATGTTCTGTGGGGGAACATCAAACATCGGAGGTCTTTTAGTTATTGCATATATCTCTATTTGCATGTTATCCTTTATATACAGTAGTGCCAATATAATATGCAGTGTTTTACAGAAATCTGATGTCCCTATCACATTCATACACACTAAGGCAAATAGTGTGGAATGAAACCAATATACCAGGAGACACACCAAGGCATGTGGAGAAAATATAAAACACCTTCCCGATATCAAACCTGGGACCCAGCAGGCAGTAAAGCTTTCCTTTTAGGCTGCTTACTGCACTATAAGCCTTGAGGCTCAATCAATCCTAAATCAGGCCCCCAGAGTGTCACCCAAATTAAACAAAGCCCCATACCTATCCACAGCTGTGAGGAGTTCCTGCAGCAAAGATACAATGTAATCAGTATACAAGCAATCACACACATTTTCTTATTTGTGAAGTACTGTAGCAATAATTTCTGCCACTAGTATGTGACTTCCATCACAGCTTTGTGTTTGATACTGTAACAAGACTACTGATTTATAATAGATGTAAGTGTCTTAATTTATAGTAAATACACTATATATAGGATTATCATAATTTTATCATGATGCCTTAAGTCTAAAAACATTTAAACATTTAAGAAGCCCAATATTATTCGAAGTGCAAGGTACTGATTTGTTATAACAGAGAAAATTGGATTTTTGGAGATACCATACCTATAATACTAATTTTATTGCTCATGAATCCTTACTTCATTATTAATTAGGCCCCTCTTGCAATGGAAAATAGGATAATATGACAGAGGGATTATTAGTTTAACTTTTTTAAAATATTAAATGATTTCCAGCAATATAATGCCCCTTTTAAACATGTTTAAAGATTTGTTGGGATAAAACCCAACATAGTTTGTAAAAGGAGTGAAATTCTTTTTGAAAGGAGACTTCCAGTTTAAATGAGAGTTAGGGGGATATTTAATAAAATCCAAATTTATCTCATATTTTTATTAATCCAAGCTCAACCCTGAATCATACAATTTATTTGGATTTTAAGACCGCAACAATCAATGGATTTAATGAGAATTGTCTCTAGCAGCTTTATATATATATATATATATACATGCATGTTTGTATACTCTCGAGAAAGATCCCTGTGAGGCATCGAAACGTCGAGTTAAATAAAAAGTTTTTCTTTATTTCGCTTTAAAAGCCTGTGAGTGCCGCCATTCTTCACCTATATATATATATATATATATATATATATAATTTTTTTTTCCCCAGTTCAATACAACATTCAAGTTTTTAGCCCTCGTTGAAAATGAATGGAACAACGTAAATCACATTGTTCCACCGTTCATTTTCAAGTTTCAAGTTTTGTTGCAAGTTTTTTTTTGACGCTGTTTTTTTTCTCTAAAAGATATGCCTCCATGTGTACTAAGGTAGAAACCAAACTCAGGGCCTAATTAAAGCATTAAAATGGCCCACCTGGGGGGCGGATCCAAGATGGCAACCTGAGAAGATGTGTATAACACCATCTCCACACCTTGTCTGTATTGTATGAATCTTCATATCGCACCAAGGCCACATACACGGAGGAGCAACTAGAAAAATACCTGGACTCCATTGTATTCCCAAACCTGACCCCTGAGAAAGTAAAATACTTGGATAGCCCCATCACTAAATTGGAGGTATCCAGGGGTCGATGGATTCCCGGTGGCATGGCATGTCATGCAAGGCAATCTTCTTGTCCATCACCTTCACAAAACATTCCTGGACGCAATCAAAGCTGACTCTCTCCATCATTTCAAGAAGCTATCATAATCCTGATACACATAGAGGGCAATGATCCAGAACAGTGTGATGCCTACAGGCCAATATAACTGATAAATACAGACACCAAGATATTCGCTAAAATACTATCAATTAGACTGATAAAAGTGATTACTTCCATCATCCACTCCAACCAAACTGGATTCATGCTGGGAAAATCAACCAGCCTTAGACGGGTGTACACATATATACGGATCCAACATGAGAAAGCTTGCTCCAGGATAGTGGTCTCATTGGACTCAGCCATGGCGTTTGATTCAGTGGAATGGCCTTACCTGTGGGAAACCCTCAGATGCTTTGGCTCCACTTCGGCCGCCACTTCATCAGTTAGATACAACTACTGTACCAGCGACCAATAGCGCAGATTAAGATTAATGGGTCACTTTTCTCCCCCTTTCCTCTGTCTCGGGGCACTAGGCAAGGATGCCCCCTGTCACTGTTGCTTTTTGAAATCACAATTGAGCCACTGGCCCTACAAATTAGGCAGAACCCTGGCATTCAAGGCCTTAAATTCGGCACTCTAGAAGACAAGCTTGCATTATATGCAGATGACTTATTGCTTTTCCTGGAAAACCACCACACCTCTCTACAAGCAACTTTGGAAACACTTCAGCAGTCGGGGAGATTTTCATGGCTCAATATAAATAAGGACAAATCAGTAATAATGCCAATCGACTTGGCCCCAGATCAGCCAGCAAGCACCCAAGGGATTAAATGGGTCACCAGATATATATATATATCTGGGAATCCAGATCTATACATGTATATCGAAGATAACATCTACCACTTACTCTTTGGGGTAGAGTGAATATGTTCAAAATGATTTTCCTACCAAAACTCCTGTATAAACTCCACAACTCTCCATACTGCTTTCCAAGGGCAATATTTGATAAGATAAACTCCATCCTTATCCCTTACCTCTGGGCTAACAACCCCCCCGCCTCTCATGGAACACGCTTACAGCCCCAAATGCTCTCCCACATCTCTACTACCACTACCTGGCCAGCCTAATCTACCATATACTGTACATAACTGAATACATACTGATGAACAAGAACCAGGTGCAATACTAATAGGTCTTAAGATGGGATCCTGGGAAGCCCTAAGGAATCTCCCCTACAGGAGACCAGCTGACTATACTCCTTGCCCAAAAACAATATCAACGCCATACAGGGCATGGGTCACTGCCCGGAAGATCTCGGGTCATTCTCCACCAATTCTCTCTCCACATTTACTCTGGCCGAACAACTATTTGGAACACTTAAAGGGGCTTCAGGACTTTCAATACTGGCCGATGTTAGGGATTAAGGTACTGGGAGACCTTCTGATACTTTTCCCACATTCACGCAGCTAAAGACCAAAATCGGGGCTCACCAGGTACATGTGTGGCCCAATTTGGATTTCTTAAACTAGAATATACTACCCCTCCCTCGGAGACCATCCTCAGAGACCCCCAGACCAAAAATCTCACATCCCGTTTATATCGAGCTTTGATCGGCTCAATCGCCCCACCACTCAACAGAGCAAAGGCCAAATGGATACAGACAATACCGGTTATCAATGATGAACAATGAGAGGAAGCATCGTAGTCCATGTACATGGACCTAATTTCTATTAGAGACAAAATGATCCAATTCAAGTTCATCTACCAGATCTACATCACTGCCGTTAAACTACAAAGAATATGTGACCTGTGTAAAGCCTATTCTTAAAAAGGCCACACTTGACCCATCCTGTCTGTCAAATTA
>CM044431.1:64692042-64702508 GCA_024363595.1 Xenopus borealis
CATCTACTGCTGATATTGTCAAATGTCACCAAGCCAAATGCAAGGCTTATACTGATAGAATTCGTGGTGCAAGAGAAGTGTACTTTCAGCCTGGATCTTTAGTCAGAATTAAGAAACCAGGAATACTGAAACAAGGACAATCTAAATTTACTAAACCACTTGAAGTTAGATGCCAGCGAGGACCATATACATATGAACTGACTGATGGACGCATATGGAATGCAAGTCGTCTTGCTCCTGCTAGATATGACTTTGCAGACATTACATTTGATCAAGGTCATTTTCCTATCCCTAATGCCAACTGCAATAGGTCTGAAGAAAATGAACCTATAAGACGTAGTGAGAGAATCAGAAAACAACCTGCATGGACCCAGGACTATGTGATGTGAATAATGTATATTATTTCTTTAAGATGCATTGATGTTGTTTATTACATCTGTACAAATGCTTTTCTACTATAAGGGGAATATGTGGTGTTTATACAAATGACCTGCAGGTGTCACTGTGCACAGTACTTGTACTGTGCATACACAGGACTTTCTGTACAGTTTGAAAGTGAAGTAGGAAGTAAGGCAGTTATGTAACAGTTGGATGAATCTGTTAATAAAGCAGTTATACCCTCCTCAGTCTCGGCTACTAAAACATAACACCTGTCTTAGAACAAAAGACTGTGTTACCCATAGTCCACCAAAACTGTAGAGTACTAAAAGGTTTGGAATTATTGCAAAAATATTGAACAAAAAGTATAAGTAAGCTGCATAAATCCAGTCTGATCATAATATGTTCCTGTTGGGCACTTTTTTACAGTAAGGAAATACCCTTTATCCAGAAATTTCTAGATGCCAAGTCTTCTGGATAACAGATTCCTTCATTTGGTGCAGGAAAGCCCATAATTTACTAATGTGAGGTCTACTTTTAGTGATCCCATGATGTCCCATGATGATCTATGATCTACATCTATAAAAGCATTGTTAGAATACTGTTCCATGGAAAATATTACATACATAGTAATTTGTGGGAAAATGCATATTTTTATATTTAACAAAAAACTTTTCTTATATCACCATAACATAATAAATATCTGAATGAAAAGCATGAAACAGGAGCGTGATTTACATAGTTACATAGTTACATAGTTGAATTGGGTTGAAAAAAGACCGAGTTCAACCCCTCCAAATTAAAAACCCAGCATACATACACACACACACATCTCCACTCTTTCAAACACAAACCATATACCTGTATGCCCATAGCTATACTAACTATAGAGTTTAGTATCAAAATAGCCTTTGATATTATGTCTGTCAAAAAAATCATCCAAACCCCTCTTAAAAGCATCAACAGAATGAGCCATCACAACATCACCCGGCAGTGCATTCCCCAACCTCACCTCACCTCACTCAAATGAAAGTCCTTTAGACAAGCTGTTTGTTGACAGTGTCCTGAGAGCTACTCATCACCAGCTAAAGGTCTACTGGTAGATCCCAATCTACGTTTTGGGCATCCCTGACTTGAGAGTTATTGTACACACAAATACATACAACCTAGGTGCAGATTTACTATTGGTCGAATTCGAGGGTGAATTGTGGTCAAATTAAAAACCTTCAAATTCGAATATCGAATTTGAAGGTTTTTACCGCAATTTGATTGAACGAACGATCGAATAAAAAAATTAAATCGTACGAATCGTTCATATCGAACAATTCGAACAATTTTAACCATTCGATCAAAAAGGCTTTCCAGAAAAGGCTGGAAAAACCCTATGGGAGCTTCCCATAAGGTTTAACAGCAATTCAGTAGGTTTAATCTGGCAAACTAGCCAAGTACTTCAAGTACTAGCAAGTACTTCAAATATCGAATGCTCAAATGATTGAATATTCGATTATTCGAATCATTCGAATTGATTGGATTTTTCTAAAATTCGATGGCCGAAGTACCCAAAAAATGTATTCGAAATTCAAATCTTTTTGTTAATTCGATCGAATTTCGAATCATTCATGCAAATTTAGTAAATCTGCCCCCTAGTGTTAATGGAAATAAGTGACCTACCAATATGAAAAAAAGAAACAGAACAGTTAACGTAAATCTTATTTACTTGAAATACAAATTTCACTGTGAACTGCTCAGTGTAATGATTTTGCAAGGCTAAAGAAAAGGATTTTCTCTTTCATACCTTTGTGTATGTTTCTATCCTGTTGTGTTTCTATTAACTTGTTTTTTAAAAGCTAGTGTGTGATCTGTCTAAGTAATCCTACAGACCAGAGGGTTGATATATTTCTTAGACATCATGCTGTAATATCTTGTCACGCATTGTTAACATATTGAAATATTTGCATTGATCAAGGCAAACAGGAGGAAGAAATTAACCAAGATGTATTATTATGTTGCGTTTAGATGCTGAATTTTTCTACAAGGTTTTAAAAAGATACTTTATCATTTATCTACCCCAGTAACCAGACTTTGCTATTTGAACAGACCTGACTCTGTTTCTGGAATTTGCTGAAGCCTGTTAACATTCCTGATTCAGTTCAACCTGCACTGACCTTGGCCAGATATAATTATCACTTTTGCTCTGTTTTCAACCTATAGTCAAGATGTTTGTTTGTCAAACAGGACTCTTTAGGCTACTATTGTTATTATTATTATCAGCTTCTGACACTGGGTCTGCTTCCTGTCTTGAGGAAAATGGCGCATCAGAGCATGACAACATGATTATAAAATAATATTTGACATAGGAAGATTTACAAAGACCTGGAATCCATGATTTGGCCACAGCATTAAAAGTAGAAAATTAATGAATTTCTCATTGCCGAAGTGTTCATCGGCCAGGACAAAACTTCACATTTTAGGAAATTAACTTTGACCTAGTGAATTTTGCCTGACAAAGTATTGCGATAGGTGCAAAGCCATCAGTGGAGCCTTTTTACCCTTTAGTAAATCTGCCCCATACAGTATGTCTTAATAAGGTTGGATACATTTGTGCTCTCCTTCTGCTTATTTATGTTACATTATGTTTCCAAACTTACAGCTTGTCATTATATTGTTATATGGTAGAAACCTTGGGAAAATGAACATTTTCTGATGAGAAACCCCAACAATGGGGCAGATTCCGTAAAGGGAAAAGTGTCTAACTCCAGAAATCCAATCTGCAGGGACATCACCAATTTTTAACTAATAGGTGCAGATGACAATTCTGTATAGAACCATTGCTAGCGTTCATTCGTACTCTATCGGAAGGAGACTTTTCCCTCAGACAAATGGTTGTTGATCCACAAATTTAGTTAAGTGCAGATTTTACTGAACGATATCTCTTTTGGCGTAGATGACCTCTCCACCTCAGACAAGGTGAATTGCAAAGATGAAGCTAGATTTCCTCAGTCAGTTACATCATATACTGTCTGCTGGAAATGCATGTGTTTAAAAAACACAAGTGACTTTTCCTTTTTTAAGCCTGCAAAAGTCCTAACTTTTTTTTTTGCTTAACTTATTTCCACAGACATTTGAGAACATATGGAACATAAGGAGCATCCCTTTTACTGTGGGCTCATGTGTAGGGCATACTATTAACTCTTTTTTCTTTAGTAAGGTTACTTGGACATTTGTAAGAAGAAGTGGTAACTTGCAGCATTTGCACCAACATCTTTAATAAAGACATTCATACAACTTTAGTGTATGGTGTGCCCACCCAAATCAAATTGACCTAAGCATAAGGTCACTAGCGGATTTTCTCTAAGCACAAACTAATGCTAGTGCATCTTCGCTTCGAAATGCTCGCACTGCTGAAGTAACGCTAGCAGAAAGTTACCAGAGTTCAGGTCCTAGAACCCAACTTCACAAATTAGTGAATTAGCATAGTGGTAGCGAATTTGCACCTGGCAAAGTGGTGCCAGGTGTGCGAAGCGGTTGCTGACAAAAATTTGCCTATTGGTGAATCTGCCTCAATGATTTTGCACACACGATAATGTAGCCAATATTTCCATTGTTACAATTATCTAAATAACCAATATAGTACATGCATTGGCCAGTCCTCATAAAAGACCAAATACTTGGCAGATGTATGCTATCTACAAGTCAAATGATTTTTTGTAAAGTAATTTCATTTTATGAGAAGGTAAGCAGGGACCTCGATTCTGGGATGGCTGTGGATGTGATTTACTTAGACTTCCCTAAAGCATTTGAGTGCAGAGTGATTTGTCTCAGTTGTGAAACTGGGCAGCAGACTGGAAAATGAGGTTCAATGTTGATAAATGCAAGGTTATGCACTTTGGCAAAAATAATGTAAATGCAAGTTATACAGGTTCTGTCCTGCATAAAAAAGGGCATAAACTCAAAGGATGAAAACATAATTATGCCTCTTTATAGATCCCTAGTAAGACCTCATCTGGAATATGCAGTGCAGTTTTGGACTCCAGTCCTTAAGAGGGATGTAAATGAGCTGGAGAGAGTGCAGAGACGTGCAACTAAACTGGTTAGAGGAATGGAAGACTTAAATTATGAGGGTAGACTGTCCAGGTTGGGGTTGTTTTCTCTGGAAAAAAGACGCTTGCGAGGGGACATGATTACACTTTACAAATACATTAGAGGATATTATAGACAAATATCAGGGGACCTTTTTACCGATAAAGAGGAACACCGTACCAGAGGCCACCCCTTCAGACTAGAAGAAAAGGACTTTCATTTGAGGCAGCGTCGGTGGTTCTTCACAGTGATCACAGTGAGGTTGTGGAATGCACTGCCGGATGATGTTGTGATGGCTGATTCTGTTGATGCTTTCAAAAGGATCTTGGATGATTTTTTGGACAGACATAATATCAAAGGCTATTTTGATACTAAACTCTACAGTTAGTATAGCTATGGGCATATATGGTTCATGTGAAAGAGTGTAGGGGGCTGTGTGTGTGTGTATATGCTGGGTTTTAATTGCAGGGGTTGAACTTGATGGACTTTGTCTTTTTTCAACTCAATTTAACTATGTAACTATGTAACTAATTCACTAAAAAGGCCATGATCTGATTAGTTTGTAATAGGCATTATATTTATTAGTAATATTATTTGAGGATTGTCAGTGTTTTTAATCTATATCTAAGTGTGCTTGGCAGCCATATCATTTCACATATTTCTTTGAATCTGAATACACCAAGTAATATCTGAGACTGTAAATCCTCCTGTTTATTACAAATCCTTTTAAGTCTCATCTTTCCCTTAGGAATATTACAGTCTGCAAGGATGAAAAGAATCCTACTGTATTATAGCATTATACATACATCAATTCACAAGGAAGAATGATAAAATATGTTTGCAAAAGGGCAGTAATGAATCAAATGACTACATTAGATCAGACACTCTATATGTATCACTTTTCTTTAATAATTTTGTGCACTAGTGAAAGTGATAGTGAAGTAATGAAAAAATGACCTTCTTCACCTAATACTCAAAATGAAAAGTCCACAAACTCTAAATCCCAATAATTGCCCAAATGTGCTCTGTTGCTATTGACTGTGTATATTCTTTCTAAAGTAATTAAATTAAATTTATTAAAAGACATTTTAAGGTTTACGTTTTTATAGTTTATTTTATTGCTGCACATCTGTTGACCAGGAGCAATGCTTTATTTCCTTATTTACCCTTTGGCTTGAATATGCATTATTAAGTAATATTATGAAGGTAATATCAAGTGCAAGCAAATGTATTCTTTGTTACAAAAAAAAATCCAAGGTAGTAATACTCCAAAAAACTGGAACCTGTTTACTGGGACTTTTTCCTAACGGCAAGCCTGACAGTACTACTACAGAAGCCATTGGTGACAAGGTATTGGTAATCTGACAATGGTAAGTAACAAGAGGTCAGGGGAGGCAAAGCTAATATTTTGAACCGTTTTCGGAGAAGTTTTTAAGTTATACTGACACATTAATTAAGCACTTTGCAAGAAAAAAGTAAAGTAGGATTAAATGTAGGTGGGAAGTAATATCTAGAGTAAGACATAGTTGCTGTAATAGCCCACCAGTGAATATGAGTTCATTATAGGGTAGTTGGCAAATTAGTCAGAGGTTCCACTAAGGCGTGAGAAACTATAGGCTTCAAACCACCCCCCTCCCCCCAAGTATAGGGACTGAAGCTGACAGATGTAGTAAATTGGGTTACAAAAGACAAAGTCCATCAAGTTCACCCCATCCAAATGAAACCCAGCATCCATACACAGAACCCTCCAAACCGTAAAGTACATAATCACATAAATTATCTATACCCATTTCTACACTAACAATAAAGTTTAGTATAGCCTTTGGTATTATGTCTGCCCAAGAAATCATCCAAATCACTCTTAAAAGCATTAACATAATCAATCAAAACATCACCTGACATGCATTCCACAACCTTGCTGTCCTCACTGTCATGTAGAGATTGTGTTCCCTAAGTAGTACAATTGTAAGGGGCTTATGAGGGCCAAACATCTTTTAGTTGTTCTGCTGTTTACAACTGCCATGTGTGCCTACTTTCTGTGGAGAAGTCATAAGAAATAATTTCTGTTAAGTGGATGTACAGAGAAAACACTGTATGAGCCAAGATATGTGAAATTTATTGAGAGAACTGGTTGTCCTAAAGTTCTGGCAATAAATCAGTTGAGTGGCCAAAATCACTGGCAAGCAAGTTAGTCAAGATGTTAAATACTGTAGTTACCAATAAGCACGCCTACCCAATATATCAAAAACTATTACATTTAACAAACATTTTAGAGGTCTATACACAAATTCTACCATGAATAAACAAAAATTTTAAAAATGTTGAAAATCGTGTTTAGGGCAAAATGTTTGATCCAAAGGGTAAAAAAAGATAAAAGCATGATAAATCAGCCCCAAAATGTCACTATTCTTGAGAGTTATTTTTTATACATGCATTTCTGTATGCTTAATAATAATGAATCGTTAATACAATTTTTATGGAGAAATACATTCCATTTCTGTCCTATTAATAATTTTGCAAAGGTCACAAAGTACTCTACTGAACACTGCACTGAATTGCAACTTTTCAAGCATAGTAAAAGTAAGGTGTAACTGTCCCATTTTAC
The DNA here is from genome assembly GCA_024363595.1 of Xenopus borealis. Taxonomy (NCBI): domain Eukaryota; kingdom Metazoa; phylum Chordata; class Amphibia; order Anura; family Pipidae; genus Xenopus; species Xenopus borealis. The sequence continues at coordinate 64,699,106 of CM044431.1, forward strand.
CTTGCCAAAAAATTTGCAAAACCTTAGATACATTTGCAAAAAGAGAGGTCAAAGGCAAAACACAAAATTATGCTGCAAATCCATGCCTGGCAAAAATGCCAATAGTCCTAAGTATTACGTACCCATCTTGTAAATATTGCAAATAGTTGAATTTTGCCCATTACAGTCATACATCAGTGGTTTTATTTAAATTAAAACTTGATATATGTGTTTGTGTGTGTTGCAGTTCAGAAAATGTTCATCAGATAGTATAACATGTAAATATATATTCAGACATGGCAGTAGCTTTCACTGCATCAAAACTGAACAACTGAAGCTGTTTAATAAATGTAAATCAAATGCAAGTATCATTCATGCACAGAAATACTGACGAAAAAGACCATGCCTCAATCACAATAGGATTTCCTCTGAAGGAATACATACATAGATATAAGAGAAATACCTCTTGAAAAATAATTTTCAAGAATATCTAAGATTATATTATTTAGTTTGATTTATTTGAATCTACAATATCAAGAACTTTACTTCATCCAAAGCACACAATACTTTTTTTTACTGCTCGACCTTTCGTAAAGATGAATAGACTCGCATGATGAACCTTGCCTTGACAATTCAAAAAAAATGACGTGATTTCTGAACATTTTCAAGGAGAACAGGTGATTCATTTATGCAAAATGCCCCATTCTATCATCAGAAACAAAATCTTGAATTATTACTGGCATCTGAAATGTAGTTAAAAATGCCATGCTCACTGCAGTGAGTACTGGGGGAAAAATAAATATGATCGAATAACTTTGGACAAACAGATGTGGTCATTTAGAAAAAAATAATGTAAAAAGATATGTGATTCTCCCTCACCTTATTTAATTTTTATGAGCTTGTTATTTTCTTTCTCTTTTTAAAAATCATTTTATGGTGCAGCATCACCTTTTGTGTCAGGACAGATCCGGTTTTCATAACATTAAATACAATAAATGGACTCTCATCTGAGCCTGGTAAAAGTTACTAAATTGAATTTCATGTACAGGTATGTGACTTATTATCTGGAAACCTGTGATCCAGAAAGCTCCAAACTATGGAAAGGACATCTTCTATTTTATCCAATTCAAATTTTTAAAAATGATTTCCTTTTTCACTGTAATAATGAAACAGTGACCTTGTACATGATCTAAACTATGATTTAATTATTACTTATTGGAGACAAACAAGCCTATTGGGACCAATCCAAAAACCCAGGTCCCGAACAAACTGGATAACAGATCCTATACCTGTACAAAATAAATAAATAAAAAAAGATGGAAAAAAGTGTGTTAAAAAGGAAAATAAAAATGCATTCCTTTGTACTAGAATATGTTAGTGTTTTATGTATAGAAGTTATTAATAATAATATACTTTTGAAGTCGATTCGTTATCTCATATGCACACACTTATAAATCAAGCTCAAAGTACTAAAATTGGCAGTCAAGAATGAAACTCCACTTATGTTTTAAAAGCTAGTTTATTCTTTGATAAAATAAAGCAAAAGTATGATTCCCAAGCTCAACAAATGCACATCTTTATACCGGTACAAATGTGACAGCTTCGGGGGTTGCACTCATGCAATTTTCAAAAAGATTTGAATTTCGAATAACTTTTTTGGAGTACTTCGACCATCGAATTAAAAAAATTCGATCGATTCGAATGATTCAAATGATTTGAATAAAAATCTATTTGATCATTCAACCATTCTATGGTCAAAGTACTTCCCCTTTAGGCCAATTCGCCAGATTGAACCTACCAAATTATTTAAAAAACCCCATGGGAAGCTCCCATAGGTGTTTTAAAGCATTTTAAGCTCAAACAAAAAATATTTGATCAAATGGTTGAAATCATTCGAATTTTAAATGATTTTATCGCTCAATCGAATATTTCCTATTCGATCATTCGATCAATCGAATTGCAGTAAAATCCTTCGAATTTTATATTCGAATTCAAAGGATTTTAATTCTCTTAAAATTCGATGGTCGAATTTGAAGGTTTTTTAACTCTCGAATCCGACCCTTAGTAAATCTGCCCTAAATTTACACTAAATTTCCTTTCCCTATACCTCGGGTGGGGAGAGTGATGTTGGGGTGGATTGGGTGACATCAGGAGGTGGTCTTTTGATATGCATATCAGCAATTGCCTGATCACAGCTCTATTACCTTCAAAGTCCTGTCCAGATTTCCTACTTCAGAAATCTGGATAGGCAATTTTCAACATGACAATACTTCTGAAAACCAGGCTGTCTAGATAAAAACTATACATGTAGCAACCCTAAGGATATCTGTAAAATCTTACCTGAGGAAGGAATGTGAGGGTTCAAATCATGTTGTACTATTTCATCAGTTGGTAAACTAGTTTGGACTCTTCAGTGATTATTTAAAATAGTGCATTTTCAATTGCATATAAGATGCTATATGCTTGTCAGGGGGGGCCTATCGGCTCCCAGCGGGGAGCAGTCAGAACCAAGGAGGAAGCTTTAGGGTTAAAGGAAAACTATACCCCCAAAATGAATACTTGAGATTTTTTCTGTTTATATCAAATTAAGTGACATATTAAAGAATCTTATAAAACTGGTATATATTTAAGTAAATATTGCCCTTTTACATCTCTTGCCTTGAACCACCATTTGGTGTTGGTCTGTGTGCTGCCTCAGAGATCACCTGACCAGAAATATTTCTTTTTTTTATAATTTTTCTTTTTATTATTTTTCAGGGAGAAAAGGGAAGAAAGGTTTTACAGAAAGAAGAGCATCAGTTCCATTTACACAAGAGAAAAAGCATCAACTTTGTATACAAAAAGTAGAGTTACTTTTTCTATATGTACAGAACTAAGCAGTCATTCCACATTCTATATATGAGGGCATCAGATTCTCTATCAATAGGACATCTGTGTATTTGCAGAGTACATTTTGTCTGATTGTCTGTTTACATAGTATCCTCCATTTCTCCATCTTTGCTTCTGTTTCTCTAATGCCTCCGTTAGCTCTATACATAAATTGTCATTTATTGAATAAACAGTATTTTGTTTACCTTCATTGTCCGCTGTCTGTCTTTTGGTCATGGCTCGTTTCGAAACTGATGCTAATCAAAAAAGGGGGGGAGAAAACTGGGGGGGGGGGGAGAACAGACATTATGGTACCCATTTTTGTTTCTGTATAGAGCTCACTAGTTTGAGCTCCTGTTTCCCTTGCTATAACTAGCCGTATGAACCTAGTGTATTATAAAATGCAGACTTTACATTGTTGCAGTAATGGTCGAAATATGTTCCCCGCTATCTGGTTTGGCCTGGTCAACCCACCTCTATTTCAGCTTAACGGAGCCCAAATATTGAGTCCATGGTCGCCATGTGGCCCAGTGTTTTAATATTTCACTTTGCGAGT
>CM044431.1:64712932-64729734 GCA_024363595.1 Xenopus borealis
GATGGGCGAATTTATTCGCCAGGGGCGAATTCGCTGCGAATTCCTGCGATTCGCCGCTGGAGAATAAATTCGCGAAACTGTAGCAAAACGACGACGCGGCGCGACTGACGCGACGCGCGTCGGAAACGACGTGACGCGCATCAAAAACGATGCGCGACTCGTTACGTGAATTTTTCGCCAATTCGCGAATTTCTCTGGAAATTCGCTAATTTTTCGGCGAAGCGAAACGCGGGAGTTTCGCCCATCACTACATATGAGTTGTTTTATGCAATATCTTTTTATAGAGACCTACATTGTCCAGGGGGGTACAGTATTCCTTTAAAGTCCAAAATCATGGTACAAAAGGGTTCAGGCAATATCTTAAATGAAGTCCAGGCAAAGGTCCAAGGGCAGGCAGAATAGTGAATTTGCGAAGTTTCAATCCTTCGTCAGTGCGAAACTTCGCCTAGCGCAAGGGTGCGAAGTTGCGCAAGTCTATGTACTTCGCTAGTGAAAATTCGCCAGAACCGGTGTTAGTGAATTTCCAAAGTTACGAATTGACGTCTCGCGCAGTCGAATTAGCGCTAGCGTTAGATGCTTCGCACTATAATGAATTTGCTCCCAGGAGTCAATATAGAAAGAATAATCACACCCCCACTAATATACAAAATAAATGCTATACTTGGGCATTGAACCGGTGTCCTGGGTGTCCTTTTATTTTAAATTTGGTGCCACGCCACATGATGACATCATGCCGGCATCTTCACGCCCACACGGGAATCCTGGGCGCTACCATCTTGGTTCCAGCACAGAAGAGAGAGCACCATGGAAAGCTGTACCATCGGGCGCTTATGACAGTACCCCTTCCCCCACGGAGGGCCACTGGAAACTGATTGTGGAATTCTTTTACCAATCGAGGAGCATGTACATCGGAGTGTTTCTCCCAAGAGCATTCTTCAGGAACAAAGCCCTTCAACTTGATGAGGTACTGAAGAGATCCCCTGGAAAGTCTGGAATCTAAGATCTTTTACAAGATCTTTTACACTTCACGGAGATGGCAGAAGGACTAGCCTGATCGGAAGAGAAGCGAGTGGAAATAACTGGCTTCACAGGGAGACATGAAACATATTGGGAATTTGCATCTCAGGGGGAGTAATAGTCAGCAGCCACAGGGTTGATGATCTCAGAGATGGAAAAAGGACTAATGAACTTAGGACCCAACTTGGGCATCCTTTTATTTTGAATTTGGCACCACTCCGGGTGATGCCATGTCATGTTTTCACACCCACGTAGGAATCCTGGGCACCGCCATCTTGGATCCGCGTGGAAGAGAGATGGAGTGCCAGGGAGAGCTGCACCATCGGGGACTTGTGACAATGTTAGATTTATTCTTATGAAAAAGTAGTTAGTCTTACAGTTGGATGTCTACATTGGGGCTAAATATCAACAAGAACTGGTGTTATCATTCTAAATACAATATGTTCAGGATTTACTTTTACAGTGAAAGACTAAAACCATTTAAAAGGAACAAATGGATATGTCTTTCCAATAGTAGTAGCCTATATTTTTCCTGCTTTTACTGTATCCATGCTCCCATTTTACCTACTATTAAGTCATAGTGCAGAATTATTTAACTCCAACAGTTCATAGATAGTGCCATACTCTAACAGATTAAAAGTTCAGATCAAAAATGCTAAATATACATTACACTAGCCTTTACTTTAGATAGCGCTGATTTGCTAAAGCTGATGAAGCTGGTGGGATGCCACCTCTGTAACCTAACCTCCATATCTGCTGGAAAACAGCCTGCTGAACCTCCATGAATATACCGTAGTTAAAGCATTTGCTTATGGCATTTCTACTTTTTGGCACAACTTTCTACAATCACGTCAGCAAAAACGACCAATCATAACATGCACTAGCATGGTTAAATCAGGCACAATAATGAATTACCTAACCACCAACAATGCACTTGGTCTTGCACTTTTTTTTTTAGAAAAAGTACAGTAAATACTGTTAAAAGGCAAATGGTCCAAGACCATTATAGCTATGTTTAAAGTAAATTACATGAAGATCTTGGGAAAAAACAGATGCAAAGAAATACAAGACATGAAAGCACATCACACCAAGTTAAGAGCCATTACTGAACAGTCATTATGCTTTCGGGTTATTACCAATAATCATAAAATCCGCTTGCTGTGAAGTCTAGGTGAAAGAATAAATGGTTGAACATATTAAGAACATTATTGGCAAGTATTGTGGCTAAAAACTATTTAGAATATCATTTCAGTAAATGGAAATTCCTGCATTAGGCATTCAACTGCAAGTATTGATTGCATTGTTACTCCAGAGGGAGCTGTGACATAACATGAATAAGGGTACTTAATTAATGAGCAAACAGGGTTTTCTGCATTTTGATCTTTGCACCATTTATTTTTCCTACCTAGATCTGCCTTGGTTTTTAAAATGAACATTAATTTGAGTGAAACAGGGGTTGTTTTTTTATTTGCTGCCCCACTTGACTTCACTGTGCTACTCTCTGCATATACATAACTTATACAACAGCAAAATGAAGGTAGAGCTGAACTGCAACAGTGTTGAAACATATGTACTAGGGATGGTGTGCTAGCGGCTTATGTATTTGCTTGAGGGAGATTGATGATAAGCAGATGAATCAGGGGTGACATCATTAAAGATTGATATTCTATAGGGAGGGTAGTGCAGACTCTTATTATGTTGGATGAGAATTAAGGTAAGGTGCTTTACTCGACTCTCCCCTGCATCTTCTTTGGTGGGTAAATGGATAGTAATATTGCATGGTCCAAGGCATTTATTACCTCCACCTCCTACTCCAGGTTTCTTTACTTATTCCCACTACCACACCATCATAAAGTTGGTAAAAGATTTACATAAACTGCAACCCACCACCATAAAATTGCATAATTAGAACCCCAGAAGATCATATAACATTATTTAATATACATGGTGCAGGGGAAGTGTTTTAGAGTCCACAGTACCATTGAAAGCCTTAAAAACTTACATTTTTTTTCCCCAAATTCTTTCCAGTACTTTATACTGTATATTACATGTGGAAAAAAGAGGTCTATCCAGTCTAGCAAAGGTTGTATAGCTTAGATAGTTACATAGTTATATAATTCGGGTTGGAAAAAAAAAGACAAAGACCATCAAGTTCAACCCCTCCAAATGACAGCCCAGCATCCATATACACAACCCTCCATACTTTTACATAAATTATATGTAACCATATCAATACTAACTATAGAGTTTAGTATCACACTAGCCTTTGATATTATGTCTGTACAATAAATCATCCAAGCCCCTTAAATACATTAACACAATCAGCCATCACAACATCACCTGGCAGTGCATTCCAGAACCTTCCTGTCCTCACTGTGAAGAACCACTTATAATGCTTCAAATGAAAGTCATTTTCTTCTAGTCTGAAGGGGTGGCCTCTGGTACTGTGATCCTCTTCATGGGTAAAATGGTCCCCTGCTATGTGTCTATAAAGTTATCTAATTTACTTGTAAAGTATAATCTTGGCCCCTTGCAAGTGTTTTTTTTTCCAGAGGAAAACAACCCCATAATTTAAGTCTTCCATCCCTCTTAGTTGCATGTCTCTGTACTCTCCCCAGCTTATTTTCATCTCTTGAGTCAATGCACTTTTTTATGCAAGACAGAACGGTATTTGCTTAAGTGCCGCAGAATGACACTGCCAAGAATTAGACAACGTATCTTCAAAAACCCATAGATCCTTCTCATTTTAGGAATGCCATTTAGTGTATAACTTTTATTTATATTATTTTTGCCAAAGTGCATGACCTTGTATTTATCAACATTTAACCTCATTTTACAGTTTGCTGCCCAGTATCCCAACTTAGACAAATCAGGACTATTAGGACTATTAAGAAGAAAATCTTCATTAACTGGTTCCTCATTTATGTGGACAGATGAAAAGAGTTCAGAATATCAGAATTTTTTTTGTTCTCATCAACCAGGTCATCCCCCTCTGATATTAAGGGTCCCGCCCCTTCCTGCTTCATTTTTTACTATTAACATATTTAAAAAAGAATTTTTAATCTTTTTACTGCTTGCTGCAATATCCTTTTCCATATCGATTTTAGCTTGACTGATTTTTTGCATGATTTATTGGCCTGCTTGAACCTCATAAATGATTTGGCTTTAATAATTACAAAAACAAACCATGGGGTGTATATAAAAAAATTCTTTACTTATATTCAAAATTACAAAACAGCATCACTGCATTAACAGCGGATACACAAGCCAATAGAGAGAATGCCCCTCACTATTGGCTTGTGTATCCGCTGCTTGTAGGTTGAAATTTTTGCCTGTATTCCTTTTTTCCTCTTTGGTGGTATGTATACCTTTACTTAAATTGTTGTACACCTTTTGTAATATGTACTGTTAATGCAGTGATGCTGTTTTGTAATTTTGAATATTTCAAGTAAAGGTATTTTTTAATATACACCCCATGGTTTGTTTTTGTAATAATTAGAGTGTGCATACCCATACGTTTTGGTAGTATATTTGGGTTTTGTAGTGGGTTCAACCCTGGGTTGTTGCACCTCCTTATGTGTATTACAAACACTTGACTGTGAGTAATAGTTTGTGAGATTAGGAGTGCCCTTCATTCACTTGTATCTCCAACTAACTTAAAAGCCTTAAAAGCTTGTCTTTTCTTACCCACCTAAACACCAACAGTTCTATTGAACCAAAAAGGTTTTGCTTTGCAACAACGTTCCTTGCTTACAAGGGGAATATACTGAATATATATTTATCAAGCAGAATTTTAAAGACTTCCCATTTCTGTTCTGTGTTTAACCCTGTGAAAAGTATTTTCCACTTAATATGTTGCATAGATGCCCTTATACTGTCAAAGTTTGCTTGTCTGAAATTTGTGGGAAGATTTATCAAGGTGTGCGAGAGCCTATATTTGTTTCTACTTAAGATTTATCAAGGGTCAAAGTGAAAATTTGAATTAAAAAAATTCGATTGTGGAGCTATTGTTGTGTTCTTCGACTAGGGAATAGTCCAAATTCAATTTGAAAGTTTGAATTTGACCATCTAAAACCTGACAAATGTTTTAACATATGGGGGACCTCCTAGAACCTATTTAGAGTCAGTTGGTGGACTTTGAACATACTTTTATATAATTTTATATAAATACATTTTTTACATAAATAAAGTTTGAATCGAATTTGATTGAATACGTGATATTGATATTACGTTGATTCAAACAGTTCGAATTTGATCATCGAATACAGACCTTTTTGATCGGAAATTGACCTATTCGAACAAAAAAAACTGAATTAATTTCAGTGGGTCTTTTTTATTTCAAATTTTTACGTTTTTGTAATTTGAAATTCAACCCTTGATAAATCTGCCCCTTAGTGTTTTAGTTAATCCCTTACAGAATTGCATCTGAAACAGAATCTCTAGTATGTTCTTGAATGAGCTGGAATAAAAAGTTGTCATTCAGCATATTTACAAGCCTACCTACAGTATCTTGGCAACCCCATTACCCCAGTCAATGTCTTGATAATTGAAGTAATAACTTGACCTAGTTGTGAAGCAGTTTCTATTTGTAAGAGTAGCTGGGTTTCATACTCCTCACTTATACGAGGTGGTTTATAGCATATACTGATGATAATTCTCTTTGTAACCTTTGCCCAGTCAAAATCTCTACCCAGAGGGATTCCAAACCCTCACCAGTGCCAGCAATGGTTATTTCTTTAGTGCATGGCTTCAATTCAGGCTTTACATACAAAATCACTCCTCCACCCTTTTTAATCTCTCTGTCCCTCCTAAAAAGGGTGTAACCATTTAAATTCACAGTCCAGTCACATTTTTCCTCCGACCAGGTCTCCAGGTGATACCAATTATTTCATAATTTTTAGAGCATGCAATTAATTCTAGGACTCCAATTCTACCTGGCAAACTCTGTGTATTTGCCTGCATACAGCGGAGGTTACTACATTTACTTCTGAAATATGCATTACTTAGTAGAGAATTATATTAGTTAGTATTAGTCTGTTTTTCTTGTAACAGAGGGACCTCCCTAGCTGTATACCCCCTCACTCCTCCCCATGACCCCTTATTAATTCCACTGTCCCATCTTCCATAGATTCCCAATAATTCTTTATCTGACACACACACCCTTGCCTAGTTTAAACACTCCTGCAACCTCTTAGCCATTCTTTCCCCGAGCACAGTGGACCCAGGGGAATTTCAGGGACTGCTGCCACCTGAGGTAGCACTACCGATGCTGCCGCCCCTCCCACGCTGTGCTTCTAACTTCTAGCATCAGAGTGGGTGGAGGAGGGGCCACATTGCTAGTGCAAAAAACAGAAATTTGGCTCTTAAAGTTACCAGAGGGGGCTTTTTAACGCCCCTGGTAACAGGCCGCTCCATTGCGCATTGCGGCCCTGAGTGGACCCCCTTCAATTAAGGTGCAATCCATCACTACTGTACAGGTTGTACCCCAAGGAAAAAACAGCCCAGTGCTCTAGGAACCCAAACCCTTCTTTCCTACACCAAGACTTGAGCCACACATTTAGCTCAATAATCTCACGCTGTTTTCCTAAATTTGCACATGGCACAGGCGTTGGAAGATGTTCCCTTAATCTTAGAACCTAGATCCCTGAACTCACTCTTTAAGGTCTTCCATGTACCATATCTTTTGTCATTAGTACCAATATGTACTAAGACAGTTGGGTTATGCCCAGCCCCACTCAATAATTTGTCTACCCGATCAACCACATGCCGATCCCTGGCACTAGGAAGACAGCAAACTGTTCAGTTATAGTGATCCGGATGACAGATTACCCTATCCACTTTCCTAATAACTGAATCCCCTACAGCCACTGTTTGCTTAGGCCTGACTCTGCTCTCCTCCCCACCATTACTAGAGAAACTGGTCTCCCGGGCTGTTAGAGAATTGCCAATCCAGAGTTCACAATCTTCTTCACACAATCTGGCAAATATGTTGGGATGTATAAACCCTGGATCAGCCTCCATTTTCCTTTTGCCCATCTTAGATTTTCTAACTGTCACCCAGCTAGCTACCTCAAAATTCTCTGCTGTTCTGTTCCCCCCAAACTATCTGACCCCGCTATTCCCTACTTTCAAGATTTACCGCAATGTTGCAATTTGCTGTTCAAGTGCTCTAACTCGAGCCTCCAAAGTGGCAAGTTGCTCACCTCCTGTCATGACGCGCTCCCTACCTGCCCGGCGCGGTGGGGTCTCGTTGCGTTCCCTACCTTCCTGGCGCGGCGGATTCAAGATGGCGGCGCCCAGGACTCCACGCGGGTGCAAGGACGCCGGCGCCGGAGCGCCGGCGCGGTGACGTCACATGCTTGGCGCCAAATTCAAAAATAAAAGAACACCGGAGACCCAGGTTCAATGCCCGAGTATAGCTCAATATACTTATTGTGTTCCTGGGTCTCTCTACCTTGCCTGATACTCCTGTTGATGACCTCTTGCCTGTTCCTGACCTTGAACCTTGCTGCCTGCCTGATTGAACCTGTTTGCCTGGACTTTGACCTCTCTTTTGGATTCCCCTGTATTGTACTTCGCCTGGAAAGGACTTCCTCCTTGATCCTGACTTCACCCCTCGTGGGAGCCGGAGTCCCCCGCTGACACCTCCACCACAGAGGTAAGCAGTTTGGATCTCTTGTTCCAAATCTGCATACATATAGCAGACTGTCAGACCTTCAATCTTGCTAGCACTCATTATCTCAGTTACAGTTCAAAACAGAAATAAAAAAACAAAATTGGGGTTTAGAACAAACTTTTGACCTAGTTTAAAATTCCTTAGTTTGAAACTCCTATGCTTGCAACTCCACTTACAGAGTCCCCACTTAAGAGCAGCTAAACACTAGAGCAGGTTTAACTAATCAAACCCCACCCACTCAAACTGAAGATAAACTAACTGCAAAGTAAAGCAAGTTGTGACACACTTGCTGTAAGCACAATAGCATACCAAATCTTGGCTATTTAGCACCCAAAACAGAAACTATAAAAAAAAAATTAAACCACAGTATTGAAATATACAACCTTACTATAAAAAACTGTTAATAATAAATACTTTTCCTTTTCAGTTGATTTGTTTGCTTTTAGTTGCTTTTTCTTGTCAGTAGCCTGATAATAAGTTAGTTACTAAATTGTTTCATATAATAATAAAAGACTATTAAAAACATATCAAGATGTAAGACTTGTAAACATGTAAGACTCATATAGTGATCCCAACTATGTCCCACTGGAAGGAGCTCTCACACTATACTTTGACTACTGCATACTTAATTATACTTCTGTAACGCCTTGCATTTTATTGAAATTCTATTCATGCACAAGTGTTTGTCTTCATGGTATACTGTTTAATGTGCTCTGCCTATGGAACTGAACAGATACATAGGAAAACAATATTTAGCAGGTCACGTTGATATAAAGTTGACATATTTCATCTTTAGGGACATGTTCTGAAGAACAGTTCGCAGATGGTAAAAATCCATAGTTAATTTGCTGTCTGTTTCTTTTTTTTTTAATTGAACAAACCTAGTAATCAATATCCTCAGAGAATTTACAAAGGCAGATGAACATATTTGAAGAAACATTAGTGTTTGCTGTCAGTGTTCAAACATTTCTAGTGAGTTGAAGTGTGATTAACGGCATATGCTTTCCCCCATAATTATCAAGCATTCCCATGGAATTACAAATTAACATACTTCAGACCAAGTTAAAATATAGTTAAATAACAAGATAAACTTAAACATTATATTTAAACTAAATGCAAAAGCTAGCTTTTCTGAAATAGAAAAAAGGAGGGTTGTGGGTGCACTCCTAAGGCCATATAAAAACATATTTAAGTACAATAATCCCCTGTCTAAATAATCCAATGAATATGCAAGTGCATGTATTTAAAAAGGAAAAACAGGGTTTTTTGTTACAAATTTATTATCATAAAATTGATAAGCCACTATACCACGTCAAGGTAAACCTCACACGGTGGTCCCTAACTTGTTTACCTGTAGTCAAAATATAAAAGGTCATATACCTCTCTGCTTAACAGCATTACTTGTATAAATGTCCTGAAGCTTGGTTTCTATCTGTTAGCTAGATCCTCCCTAGCCACCTGCTGATGCGGCTTTTAAGAGAGTGGCTGCCCAAACCAACACCCATTTAAAAAAAAAAATGTGATAATGAAGAATCTATAAAAGCAAAGTAAAGTTGTATATATAGGTGCACACTTGTGTATGTATGTGTGTGAATATAAGTATGAGTACAGGTGTAAGTGTAGAAGAAGATGAAAAGAAGGGAAAGAATAGGTGTGAAATGTGATAGCTGTAATGTGTGTGAATTAATGTGGAAGAGTTGTTTAGTGACAGGTGCAGCAAATGTAAGTGTTTCACGGGCATTGGTTTTAATAAAAGGGCTGAAGCCCACAGCCCCCCTGCCACTAGCCTTTGTGGCTAAAGCAGAGAGGTATATGACCTTTTATATTTTGACCAGAGGTAAACAAGTTAGGGACCACTGTGTGGGGTTTACATTGATGTTGTAAGACAGCTTGTCAATTTTGATCATAACTTTGTAACAAAAAAACTTTTTTTCCTTTTTAAATACATGCACTTGCATATTCATTGGTTTATTTAGACAGGGGATTATTGTATTTAAATATGTTTTTATATGGCCTTAGGAATGCACCCACAACCCTCCTTTTTTGTTTCTGAAATAGAAAGCATACATGTCGGGCAGATTTACTAAATTCACATGAATGATGTGAAATTCAATCGAAAATTCAAAAAGATTCGAATTTGAATTTTTGAATATTTTTGAAGGCAACTTCGACCATCGAATTTCGAAAATTCGATCGAATCGAATGATTCTAATAAAATTCTATTTGGATATTCGAATATCCGTCAGTCGAATTACTTGCCCTTTGAATTTTTATTCAACTGCCTAGTTCACCAGATTAAACCTACCGAATTGCTATTAAACCCTATGGGAAAATCCCATAAGGCTTTTTTTATCTTTTTTGATTGAATAAAAAATTTGTTTGAATGGTTATAATAGTTCGAATAGTTCAATCAAATATTTTTTGCAGTAAATTCGAATTTGAGGGTTTTAAATTCGACCACAACTCAAATTTGAGGGTAAATTCACCATCGAATTTGACCAATAGTAAATCTGCCCCATCATCTTTAGAATTCATTATGAACTGGTTTTGAATAATAGATAGATAGATGATAGATAGATAGCTAGATAGATAGATAGATACATACATACATACATACATACATACATACATACATAGATGTAGATGATAAGTTGAAGATAGATCAATTATTAATACATAAATTGATAGATGGCTAGACAGATACATAGACAGACAGATAATAGTTAGATAGATAAACAAAGATAGATAGATATATTTAAGTATGATTTTTTATAAACTCAAATAGTTGAGAAAAATAAAATTACTTACAACTTTAAACTAATGAATTTCTTTAAAAGTGAATGCAGAAATGTTTTCAAGCAACTTCTTTTTAATGTTTACTAAAACAGTTGAGATTGTTCAGCCTTATTGAAAATGAATAGAACAATGCAATGTTTTTGTAAGTTTTCTACCCACAACAAAAAGTTCTAGTTTTTTCTTAAATATAATAGCACTCAAGATTTTTTTAAACGTAATTGTAGCAGAAAAGTTATACAAGTTTTGTTACAATTTCTTTTTTTTTTTGCTTGCCCTTGAAAATTGATAAATCGTCCACCCTTTTAAGACATCTTTATTTGCCTTTAATGAGGTAAGTAATATGTTGGACAGCAGGGGGCAGTAGATGTGATCTATTTGAAATTTGCCAAAGCATTTGATACTATGTCCCAGATAAACAAAGGGAATTCTGGGAATGAATTCCAAATGTGCTCCAAGAAAATCCCATTTGCATGGGTTTATCCTATTGGCTAAAACTCACCCACTGGGTTTTCAAGCAAAAGCCAGGATAATAGCTGATCAGATTTCCCAACTGCAGACCGGTTTCGCCTTTCTTGAGGCTCATCAGTGCAGTGCAGGTTGTCTGATCAGCTTAAGTAGAGCCACCATGTGGTTTTCCAAACAAGTGACAAAGGTGCTGATCAGACAACCTGCACTGCACTGATGAGCCTCAAGAAAGGCGAAACCGGTCTGCAGTTGGGAAATCTGATCAGCTATTATCCTGGCTTTTGCTTGATAACCCAGTGGGTGAGTTTTAGCCAATAGGATAAACCCATGCAAATGGGATTTTCTTGGAGCACATTTGGAATTCATTCCCAGAATTCCCTTTGTTTATCTAAGTCTGTATGAGGCATACTATGTCCCACAAATCACTGCTTTCTAAACTAAGGGCTGTTGGGCTTAATGAAGATGTTTGCACATGGATACAGATGCAGCCACTTGGAATTGTGTGTTAAATGCGTCGTGACTCAGGGTTAATTAAAGAAACTGTGTTAGCTTAAGTCATCTTACCTCATTTAATGCATTTAACCTTTTCATTAGCATACCAAAGCACCATTGTTTTCAATGGTGAACTCTTTAATTGGATGGGATGCTGTGACACAATATTCTGTGATAAGTGAGTTGATTGGGATTAACTGAGTTAAGTTATTCTGTGTCAAATGCACAATACAAAGTGGCTTTATCTGTAGGAAACCAGCTACAGAATTGAGTACAGACGGTGGGTAAATTCACTACTTAGAGTAAGGTTCTTAGTGGGGACTCTCAGGGTTCTGTATTGGGTCCACTTTCATTTAACTTGTTCATTAATTACTTAGGGGAGGGTAATTAAATCCAGGATATGGCATCCTTATAGCTGGATCTTGACCAAATGATATTCTGGGTGGCTAAATGACAGATGAGATTCAATGTCAAAAAATATAAAGTCATGCACCTAGGATATAAAAATACCCAAGCCACTTATACTCTTAATGGGACTTCTCTAGACAAATCCATAATGGAAAATTACCTTGGAGTCCTTGTAGATAATACACTTGGCTGTATCAAGCAATACCAGCAGCAGCTTCAAGGCCAAACAAGGACTTGAGCTGTATTAAAAGGGGTATAAATTTGCTGGTGGAGGGACTATTCGTCCACTGTACAGAACGCTGATTAGGCCCCATCTAGAATATGCCATACAGATTTGGTCTCCAGTGTTCAAACAGGACATTATTGAACTAGAGAGGGTCCAGAGAAGGGCAACTAAGCTTGTAAAGGGTATGGAAAATATCAGGTATGAGAAAAGACAGGCCAAATTGGGGTTCTTTAAGAAGAGGCATTTAAGGGACCATATGAAACTATGTATAAATATAATAGGGATTTGTAAGGGTTCCTGCTAAGTTTCACCTGCGTTGGGTTGGGCGCAGGGGTGAACTCGCCGGTGCGCGTCTGAACGTGCGTGCGCCGGTGTGCGTCTTGATGTCAGCGCCTTTATGGCACCAATTTGGGCCCATTTAAGGGCACCTGGGACTCTGGACTCTTGCCCGATTATAGGTTCACGTTTGTGACTCCTCGGTGTGCCTATCCTGACTTTTCTACAGCTTCTGTTCGTGTATGACCCTGCTTCGTTCCTGGACTTACGATTCTTCGCTGCCTGAACCTAACCTTTGCCTGGATTTCGATTACGTCTTGCTTCCTGATCCTTGTCTGTACCGTGTACCTTGGACTGGTTTTTAGACTATTGTTTCCTCCTTGGTCCGCTACTTCACCGGAGCCTTCGGCCATTATAGGGATCATATGAGAATCTCACTAATGGTTTATTTAACAGTAGGTGCTTCTACCTCACACGTGGGCATCCATTCTGATTAGAAGAAAGGAGGTTCCTTCTAAATATTCATATAATATTAAATATTTTACAGTGAGATCTGTGAAGATAGGGAATTATCTCCATGAACCAGTCATACTGGCTGGTACTGTATGTTGGATAGCTTTAAGGGATTGGGCAGCATTTTAGCAAGTAAGAAAATACAGGGTTATGGAAGATAGTTCATAGTACAAGTTGATCCATGGGCTGGTCAGATTGCCATCTTAGAGTCAGGAAGGAATTTTTTCCCACTGAGGAACTTGATGTATGTGTGTCTTTTTGCACCCTAACTTACTTATTATGTTACTAATAGTGATGAGAATATTTTTTTGCCAGTGATGGATTCACAGAAAAATTCTGCATTTTGCCACTTGAACATTTTTGGATAAAAATTTGCAGTGACAAAAAAGAAAAAACAGCAATGGATTTTGGTGAATTTTCGCAAATTTTTGGGTCAGAGTCACCCATCACTAAATCTATCTGCAGTTAAATCCTACTATATTCTGTTGCATCTTAAGACTGGAGGAAAATGTACTTAACTTTAATTTTCAAATTTTTTCATCTATTCCTATTTATAATGGCTGGGGTGCATTGTACATTATTGTGTGAATAAGCATTAAAAAGTCCATAAAGTGAACATTTTTCTAATTATTTATATTTCCCCCTTCTTTACATGTTTGTCAAACTTAAAATGCATGTACACATTTGAGGATAACCCTGATTTCACTCCTGAATTTGTACAATGACCAGTACACCATCCCTCATATGCGGAAAGGGGGTTTTCTTAATTTCTTTATCCAGGTAACCTAATGAGAGAGAGAACAAGATTATACAGAGAAATCAGGAATGAAGGGGGGGGGGTGAAAAAAATAACAATAACTATCATTTGTGCCTTTTTCTATTTACCTGTGCATGTATCATCATTTCTAATTGTTCTCTTGCTTTTGAGCAATACATGCAAAAAAAATGGCTCACATGTACAGAGCCTCTGCCATAATAAACCTTAACCAGACTAAGTTTCTTTAGATTTCCTGACCTCTGCTAGGCTTTACCATAAAACTTTCTTTTTATCCTTGGTGCTGTTTTCAAAGATATACTTAATTCGGGGTTAAGCAGATTCTTAGGTTTCTGTAGCTACATTTGTCATTAATAGTGATGGGCGAATCTACCCAGTTTCGCTTCGCCAAAAAAATTGCAAATTTCCAGTGAAATTCGCGCAAAAATTAGCGAAACAAGTCTTGGCACGTTTTTGACATGCGTCGCGTAGTTTTCGTCGCGTCGTTTTCGACACACGTTGCGTCATTTTCGACACACGTTGCGTCGTTTTCGTCGCATTGCGTCAAAAACGCTGAGCGACTCTTTTTTTGGGGAATTGTCACCAGGCGAAATTTCGCCAGCGGATTCACCCCTGGCGAATAAATTCGCCCATGACTAGTCATTAAGAATATCTTTATTCTGGGTTGTTATAGTCCCCTTTTATGAAAAATTAAACTGAATATAATAAAAATTTCTACAAGAAACACTGTGGTTTCAGAATGTCTTAGAAAGCTGCACATAAATACATAGTATAGTATACATGTAGGAGATACTGCTATGGCTGTTTTAAGCAGCTGGAAAGTACTGTACCTACAAATATGCCAGTTTATAGCAACTATATTGTGGTATTTCCTAACTGCTTAGGCTTTTTGCTTAAGCCACAGATTTAGCGAGGAGGGATAATGTTATCTACTCTTAGCTGAAAAAAATCCCACTTATCATATCATCAGTGCATCTTTAATGACCATGCTGCATGTAAAGCATTGCCAATAATAGCATAATGACATTGTAATTTCATCTGCTGCAGGCACAGATTAAATTGTGGCCATGTTAGGCACTCCAATATCTGCAAAATGTCTGAAATCCAATTGAGAGATTATCAGTTTTTGGCACTCACTGTTCTGCAAGTTCAGGGATAAATTAATGATTTTTTCACTGTAAAATGTATAGACAAAATAAGTTTTTTTTTATTAGAGAGACCTAATTTTCCTTTCTGCTTGACAATTTTCTTTCATTCATTGTTAAGAAACCTTCACTGGTGCTGACACTATCTATATTATAAAAGTTCCACTGGCATTCTGCAATGTTAAAGAGAGAGATTGTGTACTGCCAACAAATAAAGAACACTCTAGAATTAATTTATACAGTATGTGTGAGAAATGCATGTAGGTTAATTCATTTCTAAGGGTCAGATTTACTAAGGGTAAAGGTGAAAATTTGAATAAAATTCAAATTTAAAAAATTTGAATTGCAGATTAATTTTGGGCTACTTCAACTATCAACTAGCCCAAAATGAGATTCAAATTAAAAAAAATTTAAAATTCAAGTACTGCCTCCTTCGAATTCAACTATTTGCCACCTTAAAGCTGCCGAATTGCCATTGTAGCCTATCGGGGACCTCCTGGAAGCCCCCCAAAAAATTAGATGGTTGAATTTCAAATTTTTTTCATTCGAAATCCAACCCTTAGTAAATCTGCCCCTAATTGTTTATCTGCAAATAATTGTAACTAAGGAAAATAAATCTTGATCATGTTTTTTTTACAATCAATGCATTTAGTAAAGTAGTGCTTAATTACATGGAGGCCTGTTTGAAGGTTGGATTTTAATGGTTTTAGAGTTTTTTGACATTTCTTAAAATATACGAATAAAAAAATATAAATGGAAAATGACACTGAATGATGCGCTAAAAAATATGAATACCCCGAAAACCTCTAAAAATTCAAATTGATTTCAAATGGTCCAATATGATCAGCACAGCTCCCGCTGACTTATATAGGACCTCAAAAACTTTTTACCTGGCAAAGTTTTGTATGTGTTTTTTGTGGTTTTACACTTATGAAAAATTTTAAAAAATAGGAAAACTGTAAATGTTTAGAGATTCGTGGAAAAATGTTGTTAGTAAATGAGCCCCCTAGAGTTATGCAGGACAACTATCATCAGACTAAACAAGAATTAATCAGGTTTTGTGACCAAGAGTTTCCATCATATGATGACTTGATTTGGGCAAATTAATTCTCAATAAAATATGTGTTTCATTTGTTTGTGCAAACAGAGGGTTCCTTGGTAATGATATTTTTTTAGATGCAACCACAATTTTTGACATTCAAGACACATTCACAGTTAAAACAAGATAAATGGATATTTTGATTGAGTTACAGTACATAATCATACAGGGGACAAATCACCCAAAAGATGTTTGAGACTCCCACCTCAAGCTTTTAATACTGTATATCTCTTAAAGGAATATAAATATACACATACACAGTTATATTACTATTTTCAATAGTAGATATTTTCTGTGTATATATCAGTGTGCATCTACACATGCATATGTTATAATGAACTCATTTAAAGCTATTTTATTCAGTTTGAAGACTAGATGTTATTCAGAGGTGCAACTGACCATATAACTTAATTCTGTATTGCTAAGCATCCTATGATGGATGAGAACCTGTTTATTTATTTCCCATGAATGCAAAATATAAATGGATTGACAAGCAGGTTACTTAGGATTCTGCTGTCTATAAGCATCTGTGCCCCATGAATTATAAATAAGATTCATGTGTCCCAATGTACCAAGTAATGTAGGCAATGCTATCGAAGTCAATGAATTAATGTGAGACAGATGTCTTGGAATTAATGGCGCACAGGTGCTGCCAGGAAGCCACCAATATAGAATATGGATGTACATTAAACATCTGCTATCCATGCTCACTGCCAGGTGTATTTAACGTCACAGGTATTTTTCAAAGTGCAAGCAAAACAGTTTTTATTTTATATGGCAATAAAGAAGAATCAAATATTCTGCTACCCTGAACTGAACCCTAATTCATTCCATGAAAGTTTTATGTATAAAAAAAGTTGTATGTAGACAAAACTACCACAAAGGTAACAATTATATTATTTGATATTTTCTTT
>CM044431.1:64739241-64768867 GCA_024363595.1 Xenopus borealis
GGCCCCCCTGCTTTCAGCGTGCTGCCAGCTAAATAGGACACAGCAGTGCATGGAAGCTTTGCTCCTTCTTGTGGTCCTTTAAGAATAAGTCCCGGTAAAGCTGTACAGGGATTGGATAAGGGGATCCAATCCCAATGCAGATTTACAGTGACTGATTCTTAAAGGACCAATGAGGTTAGAGATAGTCCTAATAGGAGAAAAGCTCTGTGCACTGAGCTGCTGTGTGCGATTAAGCTGGCAGCACGCTGAAAGGAGGGGGCCCGGCTAATCAAGTAAGTGAAAGTATGGCCAGGCCCCCCCTACACACAAAATACTGCGGGCCCGGGACAGCTGTCCCCCCTGTGACCCCCTGATGGCGGCCCTGCTTGCATCTTCTGGCACAGGTGTTCTTTATAACTCGGAGGTTTATTTAATAAAACAAATTCAACCTAACTCTAATTCATGAAGTAAACTCATGTATCAATAATTCTTCTTGAAAAAGTTTGAGCAAAAAAAACTTTGCAACAAATTTGTGCGTCAATTCGAAACATACCATTTCTGTTCCTAAAACTCGACTGGATTATCAAACGAAAATCCAGACTTTATCAGATTATTCAACTCAGATCACAATGTAAAGAAAGAACTTTGGGGACACCTGCCATTGACTTCTACATGACCTCAACAGGTTTGAGATGGAGTATTTTTCCCTCAAAAAATGTGAGTGTTTTTTGTGGTGGTAAAGGGAATGAGAAAGTTTTAACCAGAGGTATAAGACAGGTCTAAAACTGAATACCCTTTTATTACTTAGGCAAAGGATCCAGATTGGAAAAGCTATTGATTTATAGGTAACTCAGCCTTATTAGGTGTTAGTGTACTCCATATTGGCCATGTTAATTTTGTTCTTTATCTAAAATGTGTACAAATAATGGTTGGTAAAAAAAGAAGAAATCATTGCTGTAATTTGTAACACCAGCTGTGCATGACAACATGACAAATATGTGTATCTCAACACATTTAATTGTATATGTCACACGAATCTCAAACATGTTACATTTATTAGATTTTTCTAATGTCACTAGATTATTATATTTTAAACAAACTCCAAGTGCACTGGTTGAATATATTCAAATCAGTGAATTCCAGGGGAATCTGTGTATTAGATGGGCATTTTTATATGTAGCTAATAAATATTAATGCAGAAATATCTGCTGAAAAGTTCTCAGTATGTTAAATATTGCAATAAAAGACATACATGTAGTTTGTCTTAGTGAGTTCTTCTAATTAGTGCATGTTTAATAAAGCACTAGAACAGAATTTTTTATGAGACAGTTCAATTTGTAAGATGCTTTCTACATCATGTCAGAATGTAATAAATGTATCAAATAGGGAATGCTAATTATGATTTTGTGGGCTTAAAGGTACTACATGAAACTTACATTTTAAACATAAAATATTGACAAGGAACAAGAATCTGCAAGTTAAATGTTCCTTGCATCTTTGTATTGATTTCTCATAATTCTGAACTCTTATGAATGAGAATCTGTGTTAATTAACGTTGTGCTTTTTATGGAATCTATGTCTTTCAAGGGAACTAATGTCTACTTAATGCATAGTGATATGATGTAAATTATTTGTGTTTTGAGGAGATGCATTGAAAAGAGTATAAAATCCAACAAGAATCTCATAACATAACACAATAATATTGATAAATCAATGTATTAATTTACTGCTTTGATAACTTGACTGTTACATTAATTCATAGAAGAATAAAGGTATACAGAAGAGCATGGTGTAAATAATCATTTATTAACAGACTTAGAGGCACATTTATCAAAGGTAAAATTTTTAATTCATGTGATTTTTTTTAACTCTAATACATTCAAATAAACACAAAATTCGACTGGGGGGTTATTTAAACGAAAAATTAAATGAATGAATATTATGTACCCAAAAACTCAAATCGAATTAAACTAAACTCGAATCAGGAAGGCTAGTTACTCATGTCAGGAAGGCTAGTAGCATCTTCAAATTGGTAACTGGACCTTTCCCATTGACTTACGTGAACTTGACAGGTTTTAGATGGTGAATAGTCAAGTTAGAATTTTTAAAGGGGCAAGGTTTGCTAAATCTTGAAATCCGAATTAAGATTCAAATTGAGTTTGGATTATTCACAATTTGAATTTGAGACTTTTGCCAATAAAAAAATAAAAATTTTTGAATTAGAATGTTCAATTCAACCCTTAATAAAACTGACCCTTATAGTGCAATAACAGCAACATTTACAGGGGAAATTTATATATACAAATGTATTTAAAGACACTTTGCAGTTGGACGTCATGCTTTTAGATTTTTTCATTATTTAGTATTGAGGTTAAATCTCCCAAACACAAAAACAAACTATCCCAAAAATATGCAAACTAGGTAAAGGAAAAAGAACCCATATATGAAATCTCCCCTATGTACAGTATATAAGACATATATATAGATATGTAGGTATTTTGAGACAGGGAAGGCAGGAAAAGGAAAAAGAACTCGTATAAAAAAGCTCCTCCTATGTATGTAAGACTTTTGTAAGATATGTAAGATATTTGTAGCTACTGTAGGTATATTGAGGCAAGGATGTTACATTGTAATTCCACCCACCATACACAGAAGTTATACTTTGGTTGTAGATCTGGCTTCACTAGGATTGCCGAAGAGCCCAGTGGAGTTAAAAACATTGGCATATAATGAATGTATGTGGGCTTTATAAATACAAATTTATATATACAATGTATCAGTGTGCTGTTGGAGTTTTGGCCAGTGAGCATGAAATAATATCTTGGTTTTGTCCATGTGAAACCTGTGGCACAGAGTTCAGACAAATAGCCACAGTCATAACATTGTTGCTGAAATATGGTGCTCTGGACTTCACTACAGTTCTGCCTCATCAATTATCTACCCAGGACTCTGTTGAGAGTCATAGTAATTTTGGTGATTATTATCTATTTGGTGATATATATTTATATATTATCAAATACAGTTTACAACAGCTTATGAGTTATTTCTGTCTTTACTAAATATTGGTTTTGTTACTTCCCTGTAATAATTTTCAGGGAATTTCCAATGACAAGCTGGCCTCCAAAATGTGGAAGTTTGTTACATTAGTCAACATGTTATAATAATGCTGTTATATTGAAACAGAACCCCCTTTAATTTGCTTACTAAAGATGCCAAAAAGACATAGCATAAACTTTTTAAAATATTGATATCTCCTGATTTTGTTGAAGCTCTTTTATATTATAACATTTTAATATACATTATAAAATTGTATATTAATTAAATTTAGTGGTGTCTTGCAACTTTCTGCAATGTCCTTTGCTTGTATGCCGTGGGAGAGTGTGCATCTATGATCTTGTTATAGAGCATTTGATGATTTACTGTCACTTGCTCAGTGAAGCAACATATTAAATTTCTTCAGTGAATGCTTCAACCTTACCTTTTGCAAGCAAAGATATTCAAGTGAAACAGTTATATTTCAAATGAGACTACCAAAAGTACACTTATTTATTAATACATTGAATGCATTCATGTAAAAAAGGCAGCTAACACCACAAATCAATCCATTCATCATTTTGTTGCTTAACAGTGAATTGAATATATGGGTTATTCTGCACCCCTGGTGTTTTTGGGAATGAATATGGAAATCTCTTGCAAATAAGATATGTGATTAAAGTTAAATAATATGTTACATAATACTCCTCTATATTTACCTCATCTTGGAAGAAATGTAAGGGGTAGTATGATTGGAAAATAAAATTATGGCAGCCCTAAATCAATAAAATCTAACTATGGTAACATTTATATAGGTCTATCATTAATCAATTGTGTTGCTTCTCGAGTAAACAGCTTGGATACTACAATCATCAATTGCTTCTCATAAATACAGTTCTTTATGACTATATATTTTTATTGTTCAAAATGTGTTTCAAAAAGTGCACAAAAATTATTTCAGAAAAGCCCCAGTTTGCTACATGTATATCATTATGTCCTGTGTTAAAATGGTTTACCCTTTATAGAAAATGAACCCCTTAAAAAGAACCGCCAATGCATCACAATCACCGACTAACATTGCTAATAATTAAAATTTTGAAAATCCTCTACCCTGCTAATCCATGATTTTTAGCATTGGATATACAGTAGAAACATGTCCAAATTCAGCTCCCATGATCACTGTACAATGTAAATGCAAAAATGAGCTTAGCCAGAACAGTGATGTGCAATGCTGATATTACTGAAAAAATTGCTTGCAATATCATAACTAAAGTATGTCCAGCATGGAAAAAATTCAGTGTAACTTCCAGAAACGATGGGGTTAGCTGTGGGATATGATGTTGAGACACGTTAGTAAATGAACTTGAGAGAATCATGCAGTGTACTGAAAAGAACACTCTGACTGTGAAAGAAACATTGAGATTTCTTTGTTTTATTTTGCTTTTTGGTGTAGTGCAGTAATGTCTCTAACATTTTAAGATGATCAAAGAATTATTTATGAACTAGAATTATTTATGAACATCTGTAAGTGTATTCACACAAAAATTAACATAACTTTTGTGCTTACTTGTTACAATTATTAATTGTCCAAGGCACTTCTCACATTCCCTATTAGTTGTGCTAAGCCCTTTGCCTCTGTCCTGCCTTTTCTACTTAGTCATTCTCCTATTGATGGGGGTAATTCAAAGTTTCCCATAGCAGCCTTGCATCAATAGACTTGTGTCGACAGAATCAAACACAAAAAAGACAATTTAATGCCACATTCTGAATAGGATGCAATGCCTATTCTGAAAGTGTTACCTCAACTTGGATCCGATTTATGAACATACACTGCATTCATTTTGACATATCAAGGACAATTATGTTTTATGCAGCACCCAACTAGGCCACAATTATGTTGCAAATCTGCAAAAGAACTACATTTTTGGTAAAAAAAAACATGTTGACTTTGCATTTAGCCCACTTCAGGGGTTATTTACTAAACCTCAAATTTTCTTTTTCGAGGTTTTTTGGCATAAAGCTCTAATTTTTAGAGGGGGAAAACTGAAATCTTTCTAGATTTATTATACACTGAATCTGCATGAAGTCATGTATAAGTCAATGGGAGATTTCCTTATTCCATTTTGAAGATATTGTTATCTGTGCTGGGTTTCATCCAATAATCCCAAAAAAATGTCAGGGTTTTTGTGTGATAACCTTACAAAATCCAGCAATTTCTCTTGAATTTATCACGATTTTTTTCTAACCGCACTTTTTCGAGATATTTTTATTGGTAATTAAGATACAATTGTGGATGAGAGTTTGGTCATGCTTGGTATATTAAAAATATGACATCAATTTGAGTTTTAGTAAATAACCCCCTTCATATATTTGTAAATTTCAAACTTTTCATTCTGTTTAAATGTAATTTGTTTTAACTATCCCTCAATTAATAATACTGTATATATGCAATAGTTTATTAAGCATTTCATTTGTCATGCAGAAAGCTAGTTGATGTCTTAAGCTTATGGCTACATTATGATATATGACATTTTTATTAATGATATTCAGTATTCAATATTTTATCTCCTTGATAGTTTGTTATTGTTATTTCCACTTGCATAAATGCAAAATATTTTTTTGAATTGTGAATTGTTATTTTGTATGTCTTAATTATTCTATCTATTGTTGAGTTTTTAAGCTGAAATTACTTTAGCTGACAGGAAAATAATTATACATTTTTTATTTTACATCTAGTTTAGCTGTAACATTCTACTGAAAGTGGAGTTGGGTCCCTTTAAACCCATTCTATTCCCCATGAAACACTGCACTTCTTAGTACTTTTTTTGTAAGCTATTACAATAACTGAAGTAAATTTGATATTGTGAAAAAAGCATAACAATAACATGAAGACAATATTTAGTAAATACTAAATATTTGGCCCTGTCCTAATATATAAACACTGCTTTGTAGAACAATAAACAATGGAAAAAAATACAACCTTTTTTTAAAATGATGTATTACGCTCCTATCTAGCCCTGCTAATCAATGTTTCTATTAAATAAATAAGAACACACAGAGTACATTTTCCATCTTGTTCCCCTTATCAGATTTTATCTATTTCACCATCACTGCAAACCTGTGTTTCACCACATTCCTATAAACCATTTTGTCCCAGGCAGCCTTTTATACCAATGTGCACTAATCTATAATGGCAAATAGTCTAATAGGGGAATGAAGGTCTATTACAATGTAGGACTGTGTGATAAAAACCTGCATACTGTTTTTTGCCATTTTTCTAAGGATTTTGTAGAGAATGTTTAAAATTGCTAATGTTGTGGCATGCCTGAAGGATTCGTCTTCCAATGAAAGTAGTTGTTAAGGAAAAACCACAAGAGAAAAAAAATATATTTGCATTTATTTATTGCTTTTAGCCATAGTACAATAAACAATATAAAGATAAAAAGATATAAAATGTACTTTTATGCTGCCACCCATTGGACTTTACCCAAAATATAATACAGATATGCTATAGAACATAGATATTCTATAGAATAAAAAGTAACTATTGTAATATTAATTAAACCTAATTTTGCCTCAATTAATTATATCTTAGTTTGGATCAAGTACAACATATTGTTTAATTATGACATAGAACATTTAACAATTTTTAAACATATTAACAATTTGTTAATTATTTGTGAATTATTAGTTAATTTGGCCAAAGAGAAATATGAGGAAAATATAAAGCAGCTTGTCTAAGCTTGATACAATGCAGTAAAACATTGTTTTTGCCACCATTAACATGCCGGTATCAAGTTTCTATAAATAAATATATATATATAAATATATATATATATATATACATACTGTACTTCATGTTGTCGGCACTCACGATAAAAAGTTTACGGGCCTGGGTGCAGTGTCCATCAAAAGTATGTACTCCACATCCAATAATGTCTGCACTCTCAGGACTTTTTAAAAATTGAAAAAGAGATTTTTATTGTAAAGCTACAGAATGACGTTTCGGCCTGGTCCCAGGCCTTTCTCAAAGTAACAATTTACATATTAAACATGCAATATATACATGATCTGGCGGGAAAACACAATCTTAATGATGTAGTGCAATCGTCAAACTTTGGCGACATCCTATCACATCAGATTGATATTGCATAAATCTTATAATGGTTACTATGACAAAGCGTCTAATATCCCAACATTTAAAATGGTCTATTGTTAAATCTCAGACAACCAGTTAAAAACAAAGCATAAAATAACATCATTATTCATTAAGATGTGGTTTCAAAAATATTGTAACTAATATTGCTACTGTGTCAGATTCTTATGATGTAATGAATCAAGAACAGATACAAACTATCTCAGGTTAAAAAACAAAACATCAAGTCGCATTGTTATTCATTAAAGTGTTGTTACAAAAGTATTCTGACTTCTGTTGCTACTGTGTCAAATTCTGAGGATGTAATGAATCAAGGAAATACTTATACAATCTCAGGCATATATAGAAACTAACTGTATGACGGTAAGTATATTAGGCAATCCACATATACTCTATAAACTAGTCTCCCATTACCTCTAAATATACCGGGCATCATTAACCCCTCTTCATTACCATGCTCACCTCACTCCCGATTAGGACACTATTTATTATGTGCTACAGGGTTGTTGATTAGGCCAAATGTAGTCATAAAGTTTACCCACCAGATCATGTATACATTGCATGTTTAATGAAAATTACTTTGAGAAGACCTGGGCCGAAAAGTCAGTCTGTAGCTTTACAATAAAAATCCTTTTTCCCATTTTTAAAAAGCATTATGCAATGGAGTGTAGATCTTGAGCAGTTCCAGAGCTAACCATAATAGTTCAGATACAGAGAGCTGAAAGAGTTAAGTCACAAAACAGGCATATCCCATAATTACTTTACCGAAAAGGTATAGGGTTATAACCTGAACTGTGAGCACATTGGGTTTTAGCAAATGCATTTATTTAGAGTAAAAATAATGATTTTTAATTGTAGCATTTTTTTTGTTTTTCTTTTTTAATTCAATCTTACACTCATCTTATATTTTTTATAGGAAAAGAAAAGCTTTGCTTTGAATTCATATTAAACAGCAATATAGTTTACATTATATTTAGTGATGGGCGAATTTATTCGCCAGGGGCGAATTCCCACGATTCGCCGCTGGCGAATAAATTCGCGAAACGGGCAAAAAAATTCACCAACAAAAATTCGCCACGGAAAAACGAGTCGCGCATAGTTTTTGACGCGACGCGCCGGAAACGACGCGACGCGTCGGAAATGATGCGACGCGTCGGAATCGACTCGACGCGCGTCAAAAACGACGCGACGCGCGTCAAAAATGACGCGCGACTCGTTTCGCGAATCGGCGAAAAATTCGCGAATTTCTCTGGAAATTTGAGAATTTTTCGGCGAATCGAAACGCGCCCGTTTCGCCCATCACTAATTATATTCAATCAGAATACTGAAAAGTACTAGAAAGAGCTCTTATTTTAGTGCTTCTCTTAATTTTATTATGTTTTAATAATTGTTCAAATTGCATGTCTCTTTGGTAAATAATGTGATTTTTGCTATTCTAAATAATATTTAGAAATATTGTTTATGGAACAGAGATATAGTAACCTTGCTGGAATATGAATATTGCAGTAAAAACCTGTGTCCTTTAAACTTACTTGTTTGATCCTTTCTTTTCCTCTTTTGAAAGTACACAAACTTCACATATATTAACATTTTATCTCCATTATGTTTATTTATTGAGCAGGGGAGTCAATAAAACTAATTGGCCTGTTACAGTAAAAGTTCAAAACATTTGGTTTGAACTTAATCTCAGAAGTTTAAGTGGTGTATAATAGGATCTCACTGCTTGAATTGTTATTTTTCTACTTCTGATCATTAAGAGCTCCACTTTTAACATAAGAGACCCTATTACATACACAGCAGTGACTTTTCTCATTGATTGACTAATGAACTGAACATGTTTTAAGGCTTATCAAGATGCTTCAGGACCTCATCATCAGATAGTTACCACTAGGTTCAAATATATATTATAGGTACAACCCACTCTCAGCTATTTAAAAATAATATAATCAATAAAATCATATTGGAAGGAGGTATTTGAAATATGTTCAGAAATTATAGGGGAACAAGTGAAAACAGACCCATCAGCCATCTTATTATTTTATAATTTTGAACCAGAAAATGTCACCAAAAAAGATCTACTTTTAAAATTATTATACCAGCCAAATCCCAGATCCCTATGCTATGGAGACAGAAAAGATCTTCAACTAAAGAGAAATGCTTTCGAACTATAAATAATATATGCTTGATGGGAGAATTGACTGCCTCCATAAATAATAAATACACAAAGTTTACAACAATATGGCTACCATGGAAAGAATATCTGGCAAAATTTCCATCTTAATGAACCTGGGAAAATTTATAATAAAATGTTAAACTTAAACTAGTAAATTGTAACTAACACAAATATATACCTGAATGTCAATAGTTGATGTGATCCAATCGAATGACCTGTTAGACCTAGAATGAAAATAAGAAAAGAAACAAAATTAAAAGAAATTGATATTACTGTCTAGAACAGTGATTTTCAACCTTGTGCCTCCAGCTGTTAAGGAACTACAAGTCCCACAATGCATTTGCCTGACTGTGGCTGTCAGACTCCTTCATTGCATTGTGGGACTTGTAGTTCCTTAACAGCTGGAGGCACAAGGTTGAAAATCACTGGTCTAGAATATTATTATGTTTAATGTTAAATGATTTCTTAGTTAAAACATTATAGGCAATGGAAAACGAACATGAAAATGTATATTTTATATGTAAAATTGGAGCGAATTTGCGGCGAATATCGACTTTTGTCGAGCTAATTATGGGGAATAATAGTAAATATGCCCCTAAGTATGCCCATTTCTAAAATGGTGGCCATTGAGGAAACGTTCATGATGAGGGATTTTGCGGCGTGATGCTGATGTTGTTTGCGTATCGGAGCTGCGTGTTCACGTGATGTGTTCACGCTGTGCGGAAGCGTACAAGGGAGACATCATCCCAACCACATGGGCCACCACAGGGCTTAATTGAGCTTCTGGGAATTGGAGTCTTAGCATTGCATGGAGATCAGTTTGAGGGAGCAGCAAGTGCCCGAAACGTTGCATAGATCTCCATAAGGATGAGTATATTTAAAGCATACTTTGGCTGTTTTTAGGCTTACAATATAAACTCTATGTTTTAACTTTCATATCATGGTGTGCGACCTCATTGGACTATATATATTCTCAGTGGAGTGACTTACAGTGGGATATGCCCCACGTAATATATATTCCAGTGTTTTTGTAAAATCTTGTTCATCTGTCTACTGAGTGCATCATATTGGGTTACAAATGTAATTCTAGGGCCCTTCGATTTTTTTATCTTTTTTTTTATTCATGGCCCTATCTGCTCTATCTAGCACCCTAGATGGATAACCGCTCTGCTTGAATTTAGTTCACATTTGTTTAGTTTGAATGTTCCTAATTCCTGGATCACTGACCAGCCTGTGTACTTGAGTAAACTGGCTAATAGGCATTGACTCTTTCGTATGTAACAGATAATCACTTTCAAAATGTAATATCTGGTTACAGTCAGTAGGCTTAGAGTACAAATTAGTTTGTAGACCTTTCTCTCTATATATACCACTTTCTCTCTCTCTATATATATCAGTATATCTAAAAATTACATTTCTTTTGAATCATAAAATCACAAAAATTTAATAGAAGGATGAAACCCTCAGACAAAGGAGGGTGTGATTGTGGTCATGGACACTTCTTATTACATTAATGAAGTTTTAGGACAATTATCAGATGGGTCAGTATATAAAATTTTAACTGGTGATCCCATAGTATATATATATATATATATATATATATATATATATATATATATATATATAACTTTAAGACAGCTTTCATTTTTTCAATTTTATAAAACATTGAACAGAACGTCACAAAATTACTTTAGGCTATGTAATAAGTGACATTTTGAGCCTTTTCACTACTTGAATAATTTCTAGCACTAGAGCATTGTAGTTGCAAGTCATATGCTATATCTCTATAGATATTATTATAATGGGAAATAGCTGAACTTAACAATTAATACAGGTGTTGCATCAATTATTCAGAAACCAGTTATCCACAAAGCTCAGAATTGTGGGAAGGTTCCAAGCATTCTGTATAACAGGTTCCATACCTGTACTAAAAAAACAGACACAGTTTAATGGAAAACTATACCCCCAAAATGAATACTTGAGCAACAGATAGTTTATATCATATTAAAGAATCTTACCAAACTGGAATATAAATTTAAGTAAATATTGCCCTTTTACATCTCTTGCTTTGAACCACCATTTTGTGATGGTCTGTGTGCTGCCTCAGAGATCACCTGACCAGAATAATTTCAACTTTAACTTTAACAGGAAGCAGTGTGGAAGCAAAAAAACATAACTTTGTCTGTTAATTGGCTAATGTGACCTAACTTTATAGTTTGTTTGGTATGTTTGTGAGCACCATTGAATCATACAATGCCAGGAGGCTGTCCTTATTTTTAAAAATGGACATTTTCTATTTATGCTTACCCAATGGCACATGCTATTAAAAAAGTATATTATTATGAAAATGGTTTATTTACATGAAGCAGAGTTTTACATTTAAGATGTTTTATGCAATATCTTTTTATAAAAGTATGTTCTTAAATAAAAGACAAAAATCTCTGCAGTTAGAGACAGTGTTTGTCTCATGCTTAGTTGTGATAATTGTTGGTTTATATTAATGCACATAACAAAAAGTTTACATTTTGTACGTATTTTTATTATAATTCAGATTGTTTCCAAATCTTGTGTGGACATTTGTAAAAATTGCTTGCCTTGATTCTAATTTTAACAAACTGAGCATTCAAAATTGTAAAAGCTTTTAAAATGTGAACTTGCAATTTTCATAAAATCACAATTTAAGTAATGATAAAAGCTGCTATTACAGTGCATTGCCATGCCTTCTGAAGAAAATGATCTGTGCCTTACTTACCAGTTCAGTAATATCCCCTGTGGACAAAGTTCTGCCACAGCATGCTATCAATAAACTGCTCAGCAACACACAAATAAAAGTAAGAACTGCATAGGAACTATTTATTGTGAATACTGTAAAAGCTAAATGAACAGAAGAATATATGACCACAGCACATCAGTATTTTGTTTTATTTCTTTTTTTTTTTCTCAGCATCTCTTAAAAAGAATTTTGGGAAATCAAAATTTTCACATAATCCCATTATTTACAAAAGCACCTGTAAAACACAAGTCACCTAGACTGGCTAGAGGAAATAACTTGATGACGATGGACAATTCTCCTACTCACTGTTGCCTTTAAAAAAATAGCTTATAATACTTTAAATTTGATTTCTCTAACTTTTTTCAATTAAAATTTGCCTAGCAGTTTTACATTAAACTTTATACAAACCATGGATTCACCAAGGGGCAGATTTATCAAGGG
This sequence comes from Xenopus borealis, assembly GCA_024363595.1. Taxonomy (NCBI): domain Eukaryota; kingdom Metazoa; phylum Chordata; class Amphibia; order Anura; family Pipidae; genus Xenopus; species Xenopus borealis. The sequence continues at coordinate 64,751,797 of CM044431.1, forward strand.
TTGAATTTTGTGTAAATTGGAGTTTCTAAAAACTCCCATAAACTCGAAATTTTTATTTTATAAATTCAAATGAATAGAATTGACCTTTGAAATTTGATTCAATTAAAAAAATAAATTATTTCAAAAGTCCACCGAACAACTCCAAATTGATTGTAGGAGGTACCCCATAGGGGTTTTAGAAGGTGAATAGTCAAATTTGAATTCTTAAAGGGACAGTACATAATACATTTCAACATTTGAATCAAATTTAGGCTATTCCCTAGTTGAATTACACTAAAATAAACTCAAAATTCAAATTTAAAAACTTTAATTTTCAATTCGACAATTGATAAATCTGCCTCTACGTGTTATTGATCAATAATAGAGATTGCAATTTTTTGAGTGAAAAAAAATGTGACTTTCTTGAGATTATTCTTGTGGCAAATTTTTTTCATGGTTATTTGATATTTATCATTATGAAAAACCTGGACATTCAAAAAGTCAAGATGTTTATCTGATGTGATTGTGGTTTTTAAGATGTTATTTGAGCCTGAAAATAAATAATCAGGATCTAAGAAAAAAAGTGTTTTTTTTTTACAATGTTTTCTTCTGCAGTCACATTTTTTTTTCATCTACATTAAAAATTAATAAACTTGTCCCTGTTCCTTTTTTGTGTGAAAAGCACATTAACAGCTACTACACTGGTGTTTGGAATGTCTTTGAATGATTTAACAGGGTGAAGCAAAGAAAAGAGATTGAACATATAAACTATAGAAATATATAAAATCTCCTACACTAAGAAAAGGGGTTTGCATGGTGACTATCATTTACTGGAAGAATAAACTAATTTGTTAAGGCTGCATGACCCTCAAGAAAATCAGCTTATTGTGTGCTTTGAGTTTTTTTTTATTAAACACTAATTTTTATTGAACGCTGATCAGTGTCTAAATACATCCTACAGGTTTTAACCATAGAGATTGTAGCTTTATTTTATTGTTGCTGCCTGGTATTTTAGCACGTAGCTACTTTTTTTTTAAGCTGCACTGCAAAGATCCCTGGGATTTCACATTCTAGAAGATAATGACTCCACTCTGTCAAAATGAATACTGTTTCCACATAAAGTAACACATTTCAGTATATGCACTGAACCATGAAACAAAATGTACTCATGCTGACATTGTATAGCATGGAGTCAGGCTTCTATACATAAAGCTGAGAGATTGTAAAGGTACAGTTAGAGGACTGATTGCTATCTCTAGAGAGTTAAAAATAGCCATATATTTAATATAAAATTTATATATAAATAATATTGAGAGATGTTATGGTATTTACAAAACAATAATTTTACCAAGGTATATTATCACTTTTTTTTGTGTGTTTGTGTATTAAATTACATCTGTACATTTTACATACTATATTTCAATTGGCGTCCACATTACTGAGAGTAAAACTCCCACCCCTTTTTTCAATTACCAAAGCAACAATTAAGCTACAAATAAAAAAGTAAAAAATTTTTATATTGTATACTTATGACATTAAATACATTAAATTGGGTAATTGCTAATCATAGGTGTTTAGATTAATGAAACAGTAATATTAAAACAATTTTTAAAAAGTTTAGGTCCAGTTACCAGTAAACTATCCTAATTAATAATAGACTTTAGTTGTCTTCTTTTTGGAAGCAAATTATTGCATTAGTCCCTTAGATAATTACATGTAAAATAGTCAAGAGGAGCTCAGTTTTTGAGAAACATTTGATAGACATTAATATGTGCTGAATGGCTTCATCTATCCTCCATAATAAATTAATGAATCTGAGAAGTTCCTTAATCACTTTAAGCCAAAAACCATTGTTCCTGTTTCATCTTTGCCTTTAAAGGAAAACTGAACCTGGTTAGAGTGAGAAGGACTGAAAGGAGCCAAAAAACCCTTCAAAAGCAATTACATGCAAAGCAAAGCTTTCTGAAATCAGAAGGTATTTGCCTGACTCATGCCATACACATGACACTGCCTAGATACCAAAAATTTGAGTTTTAATTCTCCCATAAGGCATCATGCACTGAAGAGATCTAACAAGATATTGGAACATGCCCACGATGCCTTACAACTTTACAACTCTCATTTTTGGTATCTAGGCAGTAGTGTGTGTATGGCATGAGACAAGTAAATGTCTTTTGATTTCAGAAGGCTTCACTTTGCATTTAAAGAAGAACTAAACCCTAAAAATGAATAAGGCTAAAAATGGCATATTTTATATACCAAACTTAGTGCACCTGCCTAAAGTTTCAGCTTGTTAATAGCAGCAATGATCCAGGACTTCAAGCTTATCACAGGGGCATCACCATCTTGGAAAGTGTCTGTGACACTCACATGCTCAGTTGGCTCTGAGCAGCTGTTGAAAAGTGAAGCTTAGGGGTTGTCCAGCAGAATATGAGGTTGGTTTGTAATATAAGCTGATGCCACAGGGCTGATTATTAAATTCTGATGCTAATTGGACTGGTTTCTGTGCTGCCATGTAGTAATGATCTGTATTAATGACTAATCAGCCTTATATTGTGACATTTATAATCAATGTGTACTTTATATTGGGAGTGGGTCCCTAAGCTCAGTAAGTGACAGCAGCACAGAGCATGTGTTGTGAATCAGCAGAAAAGAAGATGGGGAACTACTGGGTGATCTTTAGTGACACCAATCTTTACTGCTAAAGGGATTTGGTTGCCTGTGGCTGGTACAGAAACTGTTTAACTTTAAGGACTTAGAATGTTTTTTCTGCAGCCTATTTGAATCAATTGTATACTTTGTTAAAACAATATATGCTATTCCTATCTTTTAAAAAACAACTATAAAAAAATGTTATCCTACAGAATTGAACTTTAAACAGAATAATGTATGGACTCTTTATGCAGGCTATGAGGAAGCCTATAATTTATGATAATGTTAAGATGACCACTCCAACATCCCTGTCCCTATAAGTTACACATTCTTCATCCTCCCATCAAGAGAATTAAAGCATAGTAGAAGGTCTATGTGGTTCATAAGAAAGCCAGTCTGAGAGACTATGGCCTTTTAATCAAGGTTAAAACTGCATACTAGTAAGTGAGGATAGCAAAAGTTGAAAGCAAGCTAGATGTTTATGGGTTCTTCATATTTTTGCCAAAGGCAATCACTTGAAGGTAATCATACCAGCTGTGTGAACCTGGTTGTTTGAAGATTGAGTCGGGATAAATGAATTCACTCTTTTGCTTGCTGAAACAGGTCCATTGACCCTTACCAACAGGGCCAGATTCCCCTCCTCGGTGCCCGGAGGCCTCAGGGTCCTAGCACCCGCTGGCCATGCACACCCCCTCGCCACAAATCCGGGTCTGCTTACCAAAAATATTAACACATAACAGCATTATCTGAATGTAATTCGAGTGAGAGCTGTCATGACTGTAACGTTATAGAACATGTTAGTTGGTATTAAAGCATAACTAAGGTTTCTCATGAGATGAAATCTTTTATGGAAAAATCAGTTGTCTAGATATTAAATCCAGAAGATACCAGTAGATAGGTAGTATCTACCAGTAGATAGGTATTGAAATTAACATTTGCTTTCTTGTTTAATATAAAGCAGTAATGTGGTTCTTGTATTTAATCTGAAATCTTCCAACACTAACTGGATATGTGAATTTAGCACAATTTAGAGGTGTTTTGGAATTTATTATAGCTGCTTCTGGTAAGTAACACCTGAATGATTTTATTATCAACAGATTTAGGGGCACTGCAGTAACACGTACAAATAATTTTTTTATCTTTAATTCCTTAATTTGCTTTTTCTTTTAATATTTGCAAAATTATAATTAAAACGAACGTTTATTTAAAAAAATATATTTTTTCCTTGAAAGAATAAAAACTGCAGCCCCAATCAGTTCTGTTTACAAATTAACTTGTAGCAATACTGATGCTGATTGGTACAGCCCAAAAAGGCAGTCAGGCTCTTCACTGAGTAGCAGAAGTCAGCTTGTCATTAGAGAATAATGATTTCTGGGACTGTGAAGGCGAGAGTTTGGGATGTACTTTCAGGCTGGTTTCACTTTAAAAAAATAAAATACCAACTGTTTCCTCTAATTGTTCTTTATATAACAAGACCAAATTTAACTTACTGTAATATATACAGTAAGAGGGTTATTTACTTAAAAAAACACAAACTCTTACACCCAATTTTAACTTATTTATTATTAAAAAAGCCTGATTTACTCAATGCTGATAAAACTGGATAAAATAGTGGAAAAAAACAGAATCAGTCAAATTTTTGGGGCTTTTACCCGAAAAGCCGAATTTTCAGGTTTTTGCCTGAAAAGTCTAAAATAGTCAGATTTTCAGGCTAATTCCAGTGCAAACCACAGAAACTTCAAAATAGGATAGGTAACATTGATGATTGACAAGCTCAGCATGTCTGAAATGGCAGATTTTCAGATTCAGATGTTGTGCTGCATCAAGCTTTAATAAATCTTGAAAAATTCAACTTTTTCCTGACATTGGTTGCAATAGCCAAGAAAAAAACAAATTAGTCCCACTTATCCACAAATCAGCTTAAATGAATCGGTGATGATATTTTTGAAGATTTGCCTATGTACATTAGTTTAAAGGGGGTCTCCACTAATTTTTTTAAACATCAAAGAAAACTTAAATTCTTGGCAAAGATAAATAATAAAAATAATTGGAGACGTTGCAAATGTCAGAACTATAGTATAGTTATCATGGCAATTAAATTTACAAACCACAGCAAATTTTAATTTTGAGAAGTTGCTTAGAATTGAACTTTCTTTCCGTTTTGGGATACAAATCACATTTTATTAGAATATATACATTGTACAAATGTTTGCATGAAAATCTATCAGCAAGGCAAGGATACCTTTCCTTTATAATTCTGCTCTAGCAATATGTAGGGAAGTGGCACAAAGACTTAAAGGCCTGTTTACTACTTTAAAGGTTGAGGGGAAAAAAGCAACCAAACACACACAACTTTGCTTTATCTGAATGTAAGTTTATTTATTAAAAAAGTTATTCCCAATAATTTTTTCCCTCTGGGTAGAGATTTCAACTGGGCAAAAAGTTACAAAGAAAATTTTAATTGGTGTATGCTAGAAACCACCTCGTGTAAGTGACGAGTATGAAGCCCAGCTACTTTTAAAAATAGAAGCGAGTTCACAACTATAGTCCGGACATTGACTGGGGTAATTGGGTTGCCAGAAAGCTAGTAGGTTTGTAAATATGCTAAATTACAACTTTTTATCCCAGCTCGTTCAAGAACCTACTAGGAATAACTCTCTTTTGGATCTTGTAATAACTAATAATACTGAGCTCATCTCAAGCATTTGTGTGGGTGAGCACTTGGGGAATAGTGATCATAACATGGTGTCCTTTGAGATTTTGTTGCAGAGGCAACTCTATAAGGGAGTAACTAAAACACTGAATTTCAGGCGTGCAAACTTTAACAGTATAAGGGCATCTCTGCAACATATTAAGTGGGAAATGCTTTTCACAGGGATGTGATTTACTTAGACTTTGCTAAAGCATTCGATACAGTGCCACACAGAAGGTTACTAGTCAAATTAAGGAACATTGGCATGGAACATAGTATTTGTACCTGGATAGAGAATTGGCTAAAAGATAGACTTCAAAGAGTGGTGGTAAATGGAACATTTTCTAATTGGACCAGTGTTGTTAGTGGGGTACCGCAGGGCTCTGTACTGGGTCCCTTGCTTTTCAACTTGTTTATTAATGACCTGGATGTGGGCATTGAAAGTACGGTTTCTATTTTTGCAGATGATACTAAATTGTGCAGAGCTATAGGTTCCATGCAGGATGCTGCCACTTTGCAGAGTGATTTGTCTAAGTTGGGAAACTGGGCAGCAATCTGGAAAATGAGGTTCAATGTTGATAAATGCAAGGTTATGCACTTTGGCAAAAATAATATAAATGCAAATTATGCACTAAATGGCAGTGTGATGGGAGTTTCCTTAAGTGAGAAGGATCTTGGGGTTTTTATAGATAACAAGTTGTCTAATTCTGGGCAGTGTCATTCTGTAGCTACTAAAGCAAATAAAGTTCTGTCTTGCATAAAAAAGGGCATAAACTCAAGGGATGAAAATTATACCTCTTTATAGATCCCTAGTAAGGCCTCATCTGGAGTATGCAGTGCAGTTTTGGACTCCAGTGCTTTGGAGGGATGTAAATGAGCTGGAGAGAGTGCAGAGACGTGCAACTAAACTGGTTAGAGGGATGGAAGACTTAAATTATGATGGGAGACTGTCCAGGTTGGGGTTGTTTTCTCTTGAAAAAAGGTGCTTGCGAGGGGACATGATTACACTTTACAAATATATTCGAGGACATTATAGACAAATATCAGGGGACCTTTTTACCCATAAAGAGGATCACAGCACCAGAGGCCACCCCTTCAGACTAGAAGAAAAGGACTTTCATTTGAAGCAGCGTAGGTGGTTCTTCACAGTCAGGACGGTGAGGTTGTGGAATGCACTGCTGGGTGATGTTGTGATGGCTGATTCTGTTGATGCTTTTAAGAGGGGCTTGGATGATTTTTTGGACAGACATAATATCAAAGGCTATTTTGATACTAAACTCTACAGTTAGTATAGCTATGGGCATATATGATTTGTGTGAAAGAGTGGGGATGTGTGTGTGTGTGTGTGTGTGTATGCTAGGTTTTTAATTTGGAGGGGTTGAACTTGATGGACCCTGTCTTTTTTCAACCCAATATAACTATGTAACTATGTAACTATTCATTCAAATGAGAATAATATTATTCCATTTATTTTCAATTAAGCTAAACATCTTGAATGTTTTAAAAAATAAAAATTGCTTGAGAATAATCTTATTGACTTTTATAGAAACTCACCTGCTTTTAGTTGGTGAGTTTTTTCTGATGTCCTTTTTCTTTAATATTGACTATTCGAGATTCCACCAAATAAGCTCAAGTATATGTGGTTAATTTTTTTGCTGTTTTTTTCTCAATTTGAGAAAAAAAGGCAAACTCAAATTTTGATAGATCGTCCCCTAACTCTTCAGAAGTCACCCAAAAGCCACATCAAAGCAAAATACTGTATAAAACTCAGAATGAGGTATGCTTTCTGTGTTTGATGTGATTCTTTGATTTTCTTTCTAGTTTTTATTGCATTTCATATACAATATGTGGAAGTTACTGGGGACAACAAAAATCGACAAATCTGAGTTTATACTGTAAACTGCTATAAAAATAAGTTTGTAAATTGTGTGAGAGGTACCTCGTTATGTAATAAAAATGAACCATGTTTGTGGAGTACCAGTAAATATTAGTAACCAATAACATGTATGCATTTAAACAGGTGACCAGTAAGTACTTCCTGCTGATTGGCTACTATGGGTTACTGCTCCTAGGCAAAATTAGTATAGTTTATTAAATAACCCCATTTAGGTGTTAAAGGAAGAATTTACTCTATATTACTCGACCATTTACTAACATTACTACAGAACAATCTTTAACGATTTGTTGGGAAATGGACCACTCTGTCATGCTCTTAAAGTAAGCATCACTGCTACTAAATACTGAACATCACTGTTCAATAAAATCATGCTTTAGTAGACTGAAGAGGTTGATGAAAACTCCACAATCACCAGTGGTGATATAATGGTGGTGGAAAGACTGTGTAAACTTTACACACCTTACTAAATTTACCTTTAATAAGAGACTTTGTTGCACGTTATACGTATTATGGATTATTCTTCATAACTGTTCTGATGATTCAGATGATTCCTGCAAACTAGAAATTACCCGTTGATGCAAAATTCACTATATTAAAAGTTTATAGCTTGAAAACAAAAATAAATGAAAGAAACTGTAAGGGGCAGATTTACTAAGGGTCTAATTTTGAATTGAGAAAATTTGAAATTCGATCATCGCATTTTTTAAGTGCTTTTTCGATCGAAAATTTTAATTTTTCATTCGAATAGATCCATTTACGATCAGATAAAATTTGTTTGAATTATTTGAATGCTTTGTTCAATTTGATTGATTTGAACGATTTTGGCTAAAATTCTTTAATTTTCAAAAAGTTTCATAAACACTTCTTAAAGGTTCCAGGAGGTTCCCCATAGGCTAAAATAACAATTCGGCAGGTTTAAGGTGGCAAATTGTCAAATTCCAAGAGACAGTACTTAAATTTTCTAATGGTTGAATTTTATAATTTGATTAAAAATGTTTTCAATTCTAATCGAATTTTGGCATGTTTGATAGTTGAAGTACCAAAAAAATTACTTCAAAATTCAATTTTTTTTAATTCAAATTTTCACTTTGACCCTTAGTAGTGATGGGCGAATTTATTCACCAGGGCCGAATTCGCGGCGAATTCCCGCGATTCGCCGCTGGCGAATAAATTCACGAATCACCAGTGAAATTTCGGTTAGCGAAAAAAAAATGAGTCGCGCATAGTGATGGGCGAATTTATTCGCCAGGGGCGAATTCGCGGCGAATTCCCGCGATTCACCGCTGGCGAATAAATTCGCAAAACGGCCAAAAAAATTCGCCACCAAAAATGAGTCGCGCGTTGTCGGAAACGGCGCAACGCGTGCGACGCGCGACTCGTTTCGCGAATCGGCGAAAAATTCATGAATTTCTCTGGAAATTTGCAAATTTTTTGGCGAAACGCGGCCATTTCGCCCATCACTAGTCGCGCATCGTAAACGACGCGATGCACGTCAAAGTTGACGCGACGCGCATCAAAAGCGTCCCGCGACTCGTTTCACAAATTTTTCGCCAATTTGCGAATTTCTCTGGAAATTCACTGATTTTTTGGCGAAGCAAATCGCGGGAGATTCGCCCATCACTAACCCTTAGTAAATCTGCCCATAAAAGTTGTTTAGACAAACACCCTAAGCAATTTTGTGTAAATGTATTCAAGATCTAATATACATTAAACTACCTTAAAATACAGCTGCTTTTCTTGTGACCTTATTCAAAGCATTCCTTTCTAAAAGGTTTAAGGCTAACATTATATTAAAAAGGAAAATTACATTTTCAGCTCTAACAAACTTTACTGGCTTAACAAATGTGCATCTTGTTGCTGAAATGTAGTATTTGTCCAGTTTCACTTTGCCAAATATTCCCAAAATGGTGAAGATTCTCCAAAATGCATTGAAATCAATGGGAACATCTTTTTTTCTCAACACATGAGTCAATGGAGGTTTTTTTCTTTGCGGTGAAACCTGCCGATAATGTTCAGGCATCCCTAAATTGTCCACCCATCCTGGTTGATAAAGTATCTAAACACAAGGACAACAAATCCCAATTATAATATGTTGGTAAGAGATAATATACGCACATACCATATTAACTTTATTAGCATGTGCTAAGTTTTTGTGGCTTGCCTGTAAAACACATTCAGAATAGATTAAAATGTTGTGTTTTAAGTCTCTCCATAGTAGATACAGTATATAAAAAAAAATCCACAAGCCAAAACACATGGAATCTAAGGAGGAAGATATGAAACTAGGGCTGTTATAAAATATGAAATAATTACAATAAGCCTAAAATAAGAAAAATATACTATTGTTGCAATGACAGTCAATATAACCAAATACATTTTACAAGCATAATTTTTCGTCTGACACTCAAGCCTCTCTGAATTTAAGATGGATCATTAAAATAATGAAATAGCTGTCATGATTCTGATGTGATCTTCTCAAGCCATTCATCTTCTGTTACAGATTTTATTGTACTATATAGTGGGTATCTGTAAATCTGTAGCTTTCTAATTTAAACACATGGCACGTGCTCCAAGCTTAGTTAACTGACTACCTTCAGAAGTATTGCATGTAGTTGCTAGGAAACCTTAATGTGATCTTTTAGTTGTTGTATAACTTTAACTTTTCAGTGGGGAGGGAATCACCATAAGGTAAAACATAATTACATATTACAAAACAATGTCATTGAAGAAAGGTTATTGGTAATAGAGCAACTGTCCACCTTTTAATTGGGGTATAAACAGCTGGATCTCCTCATGCTGAAAATGCTGTTTAGATGCAAGCACAAGCAGGTGGCTTACCTTGAGATCTTATCTCTCATGGGATCTTATCTCTTATCTTGAGATCTTAAATAGTTATTGCATCTATTTTGGAATACATCAAATATTTAAGCGAGTAATGGTATCACCATCAATAGGTTTAGGCATTGAAATAACAAGGATAAGGACAGATTATTATGCTTTCTGATTAAAATAACTTATCAGACTCTGAACTGAAGGCAATTATTGTGTAAGCAATCAATAACATTTACTGTATTCATGTTATATATTGTGAGGTGAATGATGCATCTGCATTAGTTCAACTTGAACATCAATAAGAACAGTTTATATTTTTTGACCCTATAGGTTTCATTCATGGTTCCAAAGTGTAACAAATCCATGGCCTTGTTGACACACACAAAGCATGTTCGTAAATTGTGCTATTACAGTCAGGCTTTAGAATTATTTAACAAAGCACTGTGTGCACAAAAAATATAAAGGATATGAGAGTATTATTATTCTAGAAATAATAATTACTATAAACCTAAACTTTACTATAGACCAAAATGGGACTTATCACAGCAACAGATGAACAGAATAATGTATTTGGTAATGTTTCTCAATGGATTCCTCCATTTATCATTTGTGACTTCACAATCTAGATAGTTTTCCCTCTTAACTGTTTATAATGGTGCATTAGATTTATGAGAATGACATTTGAGCATCCCAAGAGAGAGGTCATCATCAGACCTAAGTGCCTCTTTCACTTACAGTAGCTGAATACTTAAAGCACTTTGCTTTATTGTAATGGCTTACTAAATACAGGTATAGGTTGCTTTATTAGAACTATTGGTGAACTTTAATGATGGTATCTGAATGAAACACACTTTTAAGTTCTCCTGAATATTTGCAGTTGGCTTATTGAACTTTCTGGAATACTTTGGAGCCTTTCATTATGTTCCCTCTACCTAATTTCCTCCTTAATAAACTTCATGTACTTCATATCTAAAACAAAATTGAAGAATTCAATGAAATGTGTCTGCTATTGCAGAACTGCCCACATGTACTCAATCTCTTGTATATTATATTAAACGTATTTATGTTGAATGAAACAGTAGTACATTAGTTGTCTCAATATTTTCTTATGATTACAGAGGAGTTCAGGGGTTGTATATATACAGATTAAGCCACTTTGGATTGTGTGTTTGACACAGAATAACTTAACTCAGACTTCACACTTGTCTCATTTAACACAAAAAATTGTGTCACAGCATCCCATCTAATTAAAGTGTTCATCATTGTGAACAATGGTGCTTTGTATGCTAATGAAAAGGTTAAATGCATTAAATGAGTTAAGATAACTTTAGATAACACAGTTTCTTCAATTAGCCGTGAGTCATGACGCATTTAACACACAAATCCAAGTGGCTGCATCTGTATATATTATTACTATTATTATTATTATTATTATTAACATGTATTTCTATAGCGCCAACTTGTTTCATAGCAAAGGCAGAGAGGAGGGGGAGAGTGGATTCTGCACACCAAACAGCTGATTAAAAGTAGAAAATCCTTTATTTAATCCATGTTATAAAACATGCCGCATGGCACACTTGCTTGACGCATTTCGGGCACAGCTGCCCTTAATCATAAGCATGAGGGAGTTAGTAAAAACAACAATTTAAATAGTCAGGTCACACAGTGACCCCCATTGACAGTGCTTGGTATTAAATTACAAAAGTAATTAAGAGCAACATACAATGTATCCATATGCACAAAAAAAAACATATACTTTTAACACAAAACATAAAGAAACAGCATAATAAACTGTTCTGAAATCAAATGATTATGTGTCAGTTTAAACAAAGTGGGAAATATCCAATCTTGTATTTAGGCCATGCGGACTAGGAGTGTGTAAAGTTAGAATCCAATGCTTCCTGGGTGTCTAACTGGCATAAAAAATCCCCACCTCTTAAAGGAATATGTACCTTCTCAATCACTTTAACTTTAAACTGGAACACCTAATTGACTACAAATTTTAAAATGTTTTCCTATTGGGGATCTCATATCACCTTTATCTATGGCGCTTATGTGTTCACATATCCTACCTTTTAGAGACCGGGTCATCCACATATTGCTTGGAGCATGAGCAAAACTGAACTGTAACTAACAAAAAAAAGACACTTTTAGCTACAAATTTTGTACAAAGTATGCATAAGCTGACGCACCCCGTCAAGGCAGTGTCCATGCATCAGTCCTAACTAAGTGAAAAAAGGGTTATCTTTGGGGGGAGAAAGGCCATACCTGCTTTTCTCTTTGTTTAGCATGATCTCTTCCAAAGACACCATTAAGCGGGGGTTGGGAGAGTAAGCATTGAGGAGAATTGCAGAGAATCTGAGGTCTGCTCTGGAATTATTCTGACTATTTTGGACGTTTTGGACAAAAATCCAAAAAAATTGAGCAGGAAAAAAAAATCATACAATTTGGATTTTCACTCTTTATTTTTATGTTTGTATTTTTTTTATAATAAACAAGATCCAATCATGGATTCTAGTTTGGTCTGACTTTTTTCATTTAAATAGTTAGATAAATTCAGACTTTGATAAATAAGGCCTAAATAATCCCAATAAACTGGTTTTGCTTCTAATAAGGATTAATTAAATCTGAGTTTGAATCACGCACAAAGTACTGATTATTATTACAGAGAAAAAGTAAATTATTTATTAAAATTTGGATTTTTTTTTAAAAATGGGAGAAGGCATTTCTGCCATTGGAGCTTTCGGGATAATGGGTTTCCCAATAAAGGAGACCATTCATTTACTGGTAAACAGCTAAATATAAAGTTAAGATGGATTGATGTTTAAGGACAAGATTTACTAATGGCTATATTTTGTTTGTTTTATGAAACGTGCTAAAAATTGTGAACCACATAAAATTGTAATTTATACAGACACCAATACAGAAACCCTGAAAATTACTAATACACAATTTTGCCATCTAAAAGCTTTCAAGTCAATGGGATTTGACAAGATTTTCACTTTTTGTTTTGCTTGAAAAAATTTAGTTCCATATTTTTATTTGTTTGTACTTTCTATATAAGACTAGTTTAATAAATTAATTAATTTGTGCTATTAAACCAATACAATACGAATGTTAATATACAGGCCTCTTTGTGTACCTTACACTTAAGGAGAAAAACTAGCTGATGGCCCATAGTGTGGATAGTTCTGCATTATATAAATGATGTCACTCTCCAGATTATCTACAATTTGTAAAAATTTGACCATAGCTATTAAGTTCCTCCATAAATTTGTTCAGCATTCTTCTTAAGTGAGCAGATAAAACATGTACAATGGCTCTTCAGAGATCATAGATCAGAGATCTTCAATATTCAGCTACTGAGTTGTTGCTGAATTATAACTCAGAGCATCCCTTGTAAAATTTATATGACTACCAAATTAGTATTGTAGGACCATTCTGCCATGGCATTATAATAAGTCATGAGCTTTGTTTTACATAACTGTAGCTCAATGGATTGCATGGCTTCTCAACAGCACTAGGGTAACATGGACAAGGAGTGCATATGTTCTCCCTGTGTCTTTCTGCTTCTCCTTCGGGTATTCAGGTTTCCTCCCACACTGCAGAAAGTACAGGCAGGTTAATTGGCTTCTGATGAAATTGACCCTAGTGTGTGTATTTTGTGAATGCTCTATGGAAATTACATTGTAAGCTCCACTGGGGCAGGTACTAATGGAAATGTTGAAAAGTCTGTGTAAAGCTCTGGCTAAACGTATCAGTGCTATATAATTAAAGGATAATATCAAGAGATTAAACAATTCTCTTTTTTCATGATACAAGCTGGAGGTTAGCTATGAAGGAAACTGCAGTGCAAGTAATGTTTTCAATGCTGTAACTAGATTTAGGCTATTCCTCCAGGAGCTAAAGGCCTCTAAACTGTTATCAATCAATCATTTATCCCTTACAGCAATCATATATTAATAGTTACAAATATTTTTAAAAAATAGTTGAAAAAAAAAGTAAAAAATAGATTGGTAAAATAGTTGTTTCTGGAATTCTGTATATGGAAACAACCATACCACCCCGAACATTTAAAGCAATTGTTCTTTGTTAAATAAATGTACTATCATTTATAAAACATAGGGTATTCTGGTGACATAAAGCTAAATAATAATGCTTTTAAACTCAATATTCTTCCTAGTATGTGCGCATGACCTGAATGGTAAATTTATTTAGCACAGGGATGGGAACAAATGCAAGAAACAGCCTCAGACTTTTTCACCCTGCAATGAACTGGGCACACACAGGTACAGGTCTTTGCACTCCACAATAGAGATGCAATTCCTCATGAATACATGGCATTCAAACAGTCAGTCCTGTATTCATCAGGGAGGCAAAGATTCAAGTTAAGTTATGGCGCACCAGGGGTGCAGATCCTGCTGGTCTGAATGGCAGACAGGGCTGCATAACACTCATGCAGCCCTGTCTGGTCTGAATGGCGAGTACAGGGCTGCATAACACTCATAGAGCTGCACCTTGTGATTCAGAGTAAGATGCACTCAAATCCCTGAGGTGTGTGCAGGTGTCTGCGATAGACTACAATTTGTGACATACCACAAGCCCATTTGGGTACTTGAATATTTCTTATGAACATTAAGTTCACATACTGCTAAGTAAGAGGGCCAGTGATTAGCCCAATGGTCACCAGGGCCCCTGGTGTTAAGCTCTGGAAACAAGTAGAATAACAGCAAAGAAAAAGGTCCCATCCAAACAAAACCGGTAATTTACAAAGGCAGAGCAGTGTGCAAAGTGCAATTATGCCACCCTGGCCACACCCACTCTATGATATACCCAATCTCCCACAAGGTTTGTCCCCTTTGCAACTCATATTGCTCTTGAGCCAATTCTGCAATTACATATATCCTGCTGATGGCAACACTGGGTATTACCCTACTGAGCATGGTCAAGAGGAAAGGCTTGCAGCTCCACAGAGAGATCCTGCCCAAATATCTGCCATTGCCTGTGTGAAGATGTGTGTCAGCACTTCAGAAATACCTTTAAACTCCAGTGTGCCAGCCACTGTGAATATTCCAGTGAGTAAACACCAGAATAGTGGTGTTTCAAGTGTGTGTCCTCTGTGTGAGGACAGCTTTTGTATGGTTACTATATGGGACCAGCTACCTTTTGCAAAGGAGAGAAAGATAGCACTTGAAGGGACTTAGGGGCAAATTCACAAAAGAGTGCAAATTCCCCATCAATGGCTTTGCAGCGCATTTTCACTAGCGTTACCTTGGCAGAGCAATCAAAGCGAAGATGTGCTAGTGTTCAATTCTGCCTAGAGTTCTTGCACTCAGGATTATTTGCATACAGTGGGAAATTTAAAGATGAATGAGCTATTTATGTTCATGTCTGGCGATAGAGGTTTTATGCACGCCAATGCTCTTTGCCAGGTCTTCGTTCAGGAAAACAACAATTCACAACCAATTATTTTTTTTTACTTCTGAAATATTATCCAATATTATTCAAACAGACACAGGCTGGAGTATTTTTATTCAGATGTATTTTTCCTTACTATTCCTAGCAGCATATTAGGATCCCAAATGGGCAAAATAATGAGTTTGCTGCATCTTCCTTATATAAGAGGTTTTCCTTCAGAATCAAAATATTTACTCTAATAATCCAGAATTAGTGATGGGCAAATTTCCTTGCCAGGTGCGGATTCGCGGCGAATTCCCGTGATTCGCCACCGGCGAATAAATTTGTGAAACGCCAGGGAAAATTCGCCTGCTGAAAATTCGCTGGCATCAAAAAAAAAACCGAGTCACTCGTCAAAAAACGTGCCGCAACTCGTTTCACAAATTTTTTTGCCAATTAGCGAATTTCGCTGGAAATTCACTAATTTACGGCGAAGCAAAACGGGATAGATTCACCCATCACTATTCAGAATCAAAATAATTACTCTAATCATTCCACTATAAACAGGACATATTTCCCTGAGATATTTTTTTTTATTTTTTTTTTTTGGAATCTGTCTGATATAAAGATCCAAGATCAAAATATCAAAGTACAAATATAGAAAAAAACAAAACACTGAATAATGTTCTAAAACATACAAAAACCTCTAAAACCTCAAGTTTTTCAGACAAAAAAATCTGAAAACCTTTAATCTACAGTAGTCTGAATGGCTAAACAATAGGATCAGCAAAGCTCGCATTGACTATAGGACCTTGACTACTTTACTTGGTGAATATTTGTATTAGAGTATATTAAAGAAAAAATATGAATTGTGAAAAAAGAGAAATCCAAATGTTAGCAAATCAGCCCTCTCTTCAATATTCATGTAAAAGTATAATATTTATGTATGTGTGCAATTCTTTACATGGGGCCAGCTTTATGAAGTATGTAGCAACTGTTGTCTGTAAGCAGCATGATAATATAAAAAAAAAAGTACACACAACACAAAGTTTCCTTTAATGAAGAAACCCATTAGTGAAAATATTAACCCATACATTATGCAGGATGGAGTTGCAACACTGTGTGACTGGAAAATTATGGCTCTGGATAGCAGTTTCCAGCATTTTCCTTTCTGTCTTACTGCTCTTGGATACACAAACAGAAATAAGCATTTGTAGACTGCTACCCAATCATGGCATACATGAACCACCCTCCAGTCCCAGTGGGTTGCCTGAAACGGAGCTTAGCAAGCCATTTACTGTTATATTTTATTCAATTTTTTTAAAATATTCTCAGAACATTTGCAGTAAACACAAATATACTTAAAGCTGAAGGACATGGATAACAAAATATGAAATAAAAACTATAAATTCAATAAACTGCTCTTCAGTGTTTTTGTATTGGCCTTCCGAGACCATTGTTTGTGCCATGAACCATAAACTCCTAGTTTATATTTATATCTTTCAAACAAATCAAAGTTATTTCAGTTATTTTAACCTTCAGTCTTTAACTACTGTGATGTATCTTTACAAATCTATCTATGTATAAATCCCAGACTTTAAAAAAAAAAAAAAAAAAAAAAA
>CM044431.1:64768905-64805891 GCA_024363595.1 Xenopus borealis
AAAAAAAAAAAAAAAAAAAACAAGAAGCATTTAAAATGTTGACCTCAATTAACTCACTGTCATCTCAGTGAAATAAAGCCAACTGATTTCAGTCAGTGAGAATTTTTTTAAAGCTACAAATTAAGTAAATGTGTTGATATGTGTAAATCCTAATATCTAATGAAAGAATGTGGTATATATTTTGAATGTTGTGGTGATTTTTTTTTATAAAGGTAATTATCACATTTCATGAAGAAAGGTAAATATCAGTGGGGTGACTGTGCTTTCTAACAGTAATAATAAAAAATACTTCACACACAGTAAAGAGGAATTTATTAACTTATGCTTTTGTAAAACTCTTGCTTTACAGTGAGCCCACACGGTCATATATTTTTATAATAATACATGAAGACAAGTGCTATTGATTGGTAATATTTGATCTTCTGTTCTGATTCTGACCTTTATTTGTACCTATTTTTCTCATATAAAGGAAAGCCAAGCAAAACACTTGCAGGGGTCCGTAGGTTTTACTTATGTGAAATGGTTCATTGTTTGTTTTTTCTGCTGCAGTATTCTGGAGTGTGGGCAGGAGCTTTATAAAAGAGCAATGGAACCTGAGTTGCCCCACAGGGAATACATGAATTGTTTATAATGTATTCATTTATATATTTAGTTTAAAAATTACATAATATTTAAGGTAGTATATATGTTAGTATACATTGCCATCATGTGATACCTCCTTTAACACAACTTGTTTATATATTTACCAGTTACCCACGATTGTCACTAGATGCTAGCCAGCCATAAGATGGACAATGATTTTATGTGTTGAGTAAGTCAGACTGCTGTTTGATGCCCATAAATAAAAGGCATAAATATTTGTATTTGGAGGAGAAGGCTTACAACTTTTAAACATTAAGGAGCTGTAATATATTATTTAACCATTACAGAACTTTTTTTTTTTAAACCTATTTGATGAAATGTAATGTGTCATAAATGGAAATTATATCCCTACACGGTCTTTGAGACACCTTTAATCCCCAAGGTCCTTTTGGGAATACCAATAAAATAATAAATAATTAAAAAGGTGTACAAAAAAATGGTTCTTACATTAATACAGATAATTTATTAGCTATTAAAAAAATTCAATATCACTTATTAATCAAATAAAAACTTTCTGACCAGAGCTCAGAATTAATTTAGTATAAATGCATAAATAATTTATACTTCAATGATTTATATTTCATAACAATGGAATTTATTCCTTTATAAATTTTCCATAAAAAAATGTTTTCCTGCTTGGTTATCCCCCCGATCTCCAAAACACCATAAAAAAAGAATATAGTTCTCCAAAAATATCTACAGTCTATTGGATTAGATGTAAGCTTAGCATAGTGTACAGAACTGTCTCAATAGTATCCAACTAGGTTAATGTGAGTATTTAATCATGATCTTATAGCATAATCTTTAGGCTTTCTGTATGCATAAATTGCAGAAGAAGTTAATTCTGGAGTAAAAGGGTTTGTTAGGGCATCCACCAACCCTTTGTTGACTGCATGTCTCCCCTACAAATGTGAACAATCTCACTAGATCCTGCGTTCACTTCAATAGACGCCCCTCTCCTCTGTATAAACTCACTTTCATAAATAACACAATGCTTCAGGACTCCTCTCTCTGTTTGAAGATGGCACTGGCTGTAACACAGCTCTTGCATTCCACTGTGGAACGCAAACCCCCAGGCCTTCTCTCACTCTACACACATGTTAGCCACTTCAAAGGGTTTTGGAGATATTATCACCTATTACTGGTATTCAGGGTTTGGAAATACCACAGCACCCATGCATTGTTACTGTGATGTGTTTTGCTCCCTAAGGGCTTTATTATCTTCAATTGATTGCCACTACAATAACTAAGTTGCAGTTGGCCACTATCCTATGCACCACAAAGACTATTTGGCCTTCAGCTGCCATTCATTTATTTTCTTCTTGAATATTTCTGTCCTCAGTATGTGTTACACTGAGGAAGTGTGTAGTTTCACACCTACAGATAAAACTTGCTCCAATGCTCCAATAAAAGTAGTATTTACTGTAACATCATCCAATTTATAAACTCATTCCCCGCTCCACTTATTTCACATAAACAAAGTCCTCTTTTAACTTACTGATTCAATTGAGGTGCTCCATGTGGGCCCTGCTGCAATTCAAAGGCCTTCTTGTGCTCAAAACAAAGACAAACATGGGCACAGCACTGGTTAAAGGGGCATGTCCCCGAAACATTTGCTGGGATCTAAGAAATAAAAGAAGCGTTTTTCATAAAAGATTTTTTGCCGAAGCAGTATGTGGAGTGTGCCCATGTTTGTCTTTGTTATTTACTGTAATATTAGGATCAAGTGAAACTGGGAACATTAATTAACAGGAGTGATATTGCAATAAAAATACAATAACACAGAAATGTGTGTCTAGATAAACTAACACAGTTGGTGATGGTACAATATTATTTGCAGCAATATCTCTGAACTGCCCAACCTATAGTGAGGACTGGATATTGATTTCAGTCCATTAGCTTGCTCACAATGCTACCATAGAGGGGAGAGTGGAATCTGGTAAACAATCTGGTAAACAAAATTATAGTGTCTGAAATTGACCAAATTGCTCTGAATAGAGCACATTCATATGCACATATCCCAAATGAACAGCAAAGGAAGCTCACAAAAGAGGAGCACTGGGAAAATAAAACTGGGTTTATTTGATGTTTAAATCTCTTTTAGTAGATATAAGGTATAGTCCTTATGGATGAGAAAAATATAGTCCTGTTTCAACTAGAAAAAACACCCAACGACTCTAATGGACAGTAAAAATGTCACTACTCATAATATACAGAATATGATTCTGGCTTTACTCCTTTAAGAACTTAAAAGTGGATCTACACTTATCACTCACATCTTCATGGAACCACCACCTAATGTTTAAAAAATGAATGGACCACCATGGTCATGGTGGTACAAGCCACAGGATTAATATAATTACACACTTGGTGAAACTGCTAGAAAACTGCAGCAAGAAAACATTAACTGATAGGGATACCAGTTCTCCTTAAAAGTTCAGAATTCATGAGGTAACCTATTGGATCCAAATAGCTAATTAACCAAATCAATCAACTATGGAATGGGCATTATTAAGTAATGTATCATCTCACTTACAACTAAACAGGGTGGAAAAACCTTTGGCAAGAAGACTGGCATCAGCATCCCGTAAAGCAACACTACATCAATGGCTTTCTACAGAGCCCCCCCCCCCAATTTCACTTATCAAACAAAAATTACAACACATTTTTCAAATGGACTGGTTAAAAGCTATGACCAAATAAGAACAACAAAGCAACAAGTTTCTTTCCACTTGGACCACATATATCACCAGTCTTCCACAAATATTAAGATACCTAAAAACATACAAATTTCAAAACACAACCTGGTATGATACAGAAAGGGTAATCCCCTATTTCTAGAAACTAACAAATGTATTAAAGAAATGACTCAAGAATAGAATGGTGTGTCAAATCGGCTCCCAGGAGTCACCTCATCAATATGCTTTTGGCATCTTACAACAGATAAATAATTTCACCTGTGAACCTCAGTAAATATTCTCAGAAACTTTTTTAAGATTAAGTTAAATAATGTTAAGATGTTATACATTTTTTCTTTTCTCTTTAATTTAAGTTGGAATTCTCACAATGTCTACCCAAAAACGATCAATTTTGTTTATGTCTAAAGTACTGTAAAAACTGAAAAACCAATAAAGACAATGAAACAAACAAAACTTCAGAATTAAGCTCAGAACCATAAAAAAATATACACATTACGTAGCAGCTATTGTTAATGATCTTCAGTAATAGTGAAGCTGTGATGTGCCATATGACCTTGGGTCTATACATAATATCCCAGTAGCACAGGTGAATAATAATAAACTGTTAGTGGTTAATTAACAAATGTATGATTCTAACAGGTCAGTTTGTATTACTGAATGATGTATCTGTATTTTTGTTTGTATATCCAGAGGAGGCTTGAGCATAGAGCTGCTATAGTAACCTGCTATGACTTGGGGCAGGTTGATTTCATTAATCATGCAGTAAAAAAGTACATTTATTTATCTCGTCATACACGCAGTATCACTTAAAATGTTTGGAGAAATTTTTGCAGGAGATAGCTAAGATTATTCCATGCTCACTAAGGCCTTTCTGGCACAGGTTGTTTACTTTATATTATTAACTCATGTGTTTAATGACAAACTCTCCAAAATTTCTCTTTAAATTTGTACTACAAATATGAATACAAAATTGCATGGTGTGCTAAAATCTCTGCTTCCATACATTATAGTATTACATCTCTCTGAATACTTTAATGGGATTCCTGGAGAAAAGACAGGTACCATTACAATGAACAGAATTCTGCAACTTGTGCATGTTATATTTTCCTACCTATACTAATTAAAGGAGAGATGATGAATTTTATGGTGCAGGTAAGCAGGTGAAAATTGTTTCAGAAACTGTGTTTAATTTAAAAAGATTATTTTTAAAGTTATTAAATGATTTATTACTGTATTACAAAGCAAAACAAAAAAATAACAATAATAAAACAATAATAACAATAAATAAACAATAATAACAAATATATACATACAAATTAAGACAATAATGTGTCCACTTTTCATTTAAATTTGAAAGTGGTTTTATAAGTAAATAACAGTCATTTGGGCTTCCTGTCATTTTTAATTTTATTTACATTTGGATTTTAAGTAAATATAAAAAACAAATCCGACATATAAATAGTAATATAGCCATTTGAGAAAGAATACAACTTTGAATCAGCAGAAGCACTAAGAAAACCCTATCAACATATCTAGTCAAATATTAATGATAAATTAAATAAATATGTAGGGAGGTAGGTCACACCTTCCAAAGTCTCTCTGTTGCCCATTGTGGTGGAAGTTAATATAGGGCATTTGTCAGGGATTTGAAGATTAACATATTCTCATTTCAATGCATAAAAACCAAGTGGGGTTTGTTCAGAACTCTGAAGTTAGTTAGACAGCATATACTGTACTCTGGTTTATTCCAGTGTTTGCAAATAAATCCATGATTGTAACAGGTAAGTTGTGATTGTCATTTCAGATGAGTTTGTAAATGTGGCAGTGCTAAGTAAATGCAGGGAGATAAATAAAAATGGAAATAAATAAAATATAATGTAAAGCAATTTACTTGTTTGCTAACTGACTTTTTTTATCTTTTATTATTTGCTTTGTTTCATTTTGTTTCTTTTCAACATGGACATGTAGCTGTTCCCTGGTTACTGTAGTAGTGCTGAATATTTATTAATATTATTTACGTAATATTTTATTATTAGTAGTGTTTGAAGACCAAACTAAGGTAGGCTAGCTTGATACATCCAATGCTATGTAGAGGATTTGTGGGGAGTTGCGGACTGGAATAAATAACTTCCTGCTAAGGCTATAGAAGCACCATGCTAACACCATACTATATTTTGTGTGGGATGTAGTGACATAGATTACTATAGAAGTAAAACACATGTATAAAAGCAAAATATCAACATTAACAATGGCACAAAATACACATCAAGCACATTAATCATTACAGCACTGTATGGAAATGCTTAATGAAAAATATTTTCAAACAAGCCAGTCATCATAATGTTGGCATTTACAGTAGTTAATATAGTGAATAAAGTACCCCCTATTGTAAAATATAAGGATATTATAAGTTACCGAGGAGTTTCATGACCATATAAAAACAAGAGGCCGAAGGCCGAGTGTTTTTATACAGGTCGTGGAACTCCGAGTTAACTTCTAATATCCTCATATTTTGCAACTGGGGGTACTTTATTTATTATAATACACAGGTTTGAGTGCTTCATGTGACAGAAATTACATCAGAACTCACCATTTATAACTGATGACATAAGATCTCACCGTTTATAAGGATATTCACAGCTTTTGAGTATTATATAAAGATTAGTAATGTACAAATCAAAATACTTAAGGTCCCTAAGAAAAGAATATGTCGGACTTCTAGTAAAGCCTAAGAGTTAACTGCTGCTACTACTGTAGCATCTTTTGAGGAATGAATGTATTTATTGACAGTCTTTTGAACCTTTAGACACCATTTTCCATATATAAACTTCAAAATATTGGCAATATATAATTTTCATTGATTGGTATTTAGGTGTGTTTTGTTTGGTACATAGCAGAGAGAACGTAAATGTAAAATTAGATAAAGCAAATCCTTAGAGTAAGCAAATCTAAACACAGACTTTTATGAAAAAGATGGGTTAGGTAAAATCTAAATTTATCTTCTGCAGATCCCAGAAATATAGAACTTTCTTTTTTATTCCAGTGGAAATGGCCAGTTATATGGAAAGTCTGCTAAAGTAATATCTTGGAATTCTACAGCCAACAGACCTATCATCTAGAACTTAGAAGAAATATACTAATTACTAGAATCCTCTGAGGTTTTTCTATCCATTATAAATATGGATAGCCAGCTAAGTTACCAGACAACAAAAATAGAACAGCAATACAATATGAAAAATATGAAGACAGATTGTGGCACTCAAGAACTGAGACTTGATAGATTAACAATAGTTGGCAGACATCCAGAAAGAGCAACATCAAACTCTTTCTTAGGCAAAGGCATCAGCAGTATTATGCAAGAAGGCTTCATGACATATCCACTAATGCATCCATAAATGAAAAAATTACAACATGAAAGGAGTGAGCTTTCCCATCTGGAACTTAAATAAATAAAATTAATACATCTGAAACTTACTGTATATAGGTACATCATCTATCTATATGTCTTTATACAGAACACAAAGATGAAAACATATCTAACTGCTAGGTGCTAATGAATATAAGAAGAGACAGCTCAGCATTTGCAGGTCTGTCTTAATATTTTAGCTACGAAAGAACTTCTAAGCATTCCAATTACAAATATACTGTAAGTGAAAGTAAATATGTGGAAGGCTAAAGATTCTCTAATTTTCTTAGACATGTATTTTTAATAAATAGATTATCTAGCACAAACAAGTTAGTGGCCCTTGTACTGGATACTGAATATTATGAACTGGATGAATGAAAATTTTCATAGACATATTAATAAATAAGCCTGGTGTCAGGAACGCCCGGAGGGCTCAGTGGGACTTTTGTTCTTACCGGCGCTGCGGCCTTGTTGTGATGCTGGCTTCATGATGTTTGCGTATAGACACGTGGCACGAAAATTTTAAATAATTTAGTATAGGTCTCCATTACTGGTGTTCCTGGGTGCTATTCTGCTATTCTATTAATGACTCTGAACTTTTGATCCCTGCTTTGACCCTGATGATCCTTGCTGCCGTTCCTGCCATGGGTCAAGGTTAGAAACTTGCTTCAGGTGGACCTTGTGGCCATTTACCAGGGTAACTTTAAGAGCTGAATTTCCATTTTTTAGACAGCTCTGTTAGTGCAGCGATCGCAATAGGTCTCATTGCACTAGTGATGCGCCCCCTCTCATCTGCTCTGATGCTAAAAGTTGGAGGTGTGGAGCAGGAGGGGAGGGGCGGCATGACGGCTTCTGCCTCTGGCGGCAGTTGCCCCTGAAATGCCCTGGCTTGTGTTCTTCTGCTTGCTTCATGATTCTGCCTCCTGCTTAACCCCTTGGCCACCGCCTCTTGGCCTAGTGCTTCCTCATTGGTCCGGACTTCTCCCTTACTGGAGCCGCAATGCCCCTGATATTTGGCATTTCAGCTCTGTTTCGTGACCTTCCCCAGGAAGACATAGTTACATAATAGAGCATGCCTATTTTCTCTTTTTATACAAACAATGTTATGAAATTTTTGGGTGAGCAATATTTCATGCTTATTATAGTTTTATGATTTCTAGTTGTAGGAGGGTATAGAGATTGTCCAACATTTACAAAGATGGTGCTATATTAACTCTAAGTTAATGTAGGGGTCAGCCTTAAAGCTATGCAGACAGCAGATCCAATACCATATATTCAAATTGTATTCTGTGTAAATGAACCAAGGAAAATCTGACTTCTTTTGACACTTGGCAATAAATCTAAATGGCGTTGAGTTTGCCCAATGGCACATCCCCAGGGGCACATCTTTTCCTGTATGCAAAGTTCATAGTAGTTACCTTGAATCATCCCTTGAGCTTTTCATGCAGAGAGAGCCACTGAACATCATTCAATAAGGGAGGTTAAGTTTTGGTGGTCAAATGGCAAAGTGACTGCTCTGTAGTCTGTGCCTGTGGATGTGTACCTATGTCATTGCATTTCAGCGGATGGGCCCATATTCCAAAGTGATTCTGTTTTAGTCAGTGATTAATAATATCCAGTCAGGCATTAATTAATCCTGACTACAGATTGATGGAATAATTTACCTAAAGATACAGTATGGATTGCATATAGGATCTCTAGTTAGAAAAAGTATTCCATGATAACAAAACATTAACAAGTAGCTATTTTTAACAGACTTCACAAATCTGTATGTATTGTATATTTTTTACATTTTAGAAAATCATGTTATAACCTTGGTTGAATGTAAGGTGCATTCGAAAAAGAAAAACAGAAGCAGAAAAGGTTTAAAGGGGTGGTTCACCTTTAGAGTAACTTTTATTATGTTATAGAACAACCAATTCTAAGCAACTTTACAATTGGTTTTCATTATTTATTTTTTATAGCAATTTGTCTTTTTCATCTGGTTCTTTGCAGCTTTCAAATGGGCGTCGCCGTCCCCTTCTAAAAAGCAAATGCTCTGTAAGGCTACAAATGTATAGTTATTGCTATTTTTTATTTCTGATCCTTCTATTCAGACACCCCTTTAATGGACCGACAGCAATTTGCAATAAGATCTTACATCAGGGGTGTCCAAACTTGGCCCTCCAGATGTTAAGGAACTACAAGTTCCAGAATGCATTTGCCTGACTGTGGCTGTCAGACTCCTTCATTGCATTGTGGGACTTGTAGTTCCTTAACAGCTGGAGGGCCAAGTTTGGACACCCCTGTCTTACATTCACATAAAGGTCAGTTCATTTTTTTAATAATAGTAGTTCTTGAATTTTACTTTGAAAAAGTAAATCTGTATATAACTATGAAGATTCTCATTCATCCAGGTCATGGTATATATATATAAAAAGTAACTCAAACTCATTAAAATATCTCAGCAAGTCCAGTTGCTTTGAGTTACTTTTTATATATATAAATCTGTATATATACCCTGATGCACACCCATTAAAAAACAGAGCCATAGCCCAGGTGCCTCCTTAAAGTGAAATAATTTCCATATTGTAAAACAAGGAGCACTCAAGGTAGTTTATAAAAATTCATCAAACTATTATGTCAATTTATGTTTTAGGTCTGTGTAAAAACTCTGACTCCCATTCCTGCATGTAGAGAGTTACAGTATATTGCTGAGAAGTTTATACTGAAGAGCAAATTTGAGTTTTCCTTCCATGAGATATAGTTTATATTAAAACATCAAGACAATCTACAAATTTACAGCAATGTATAGAATGGAAAATGGAAAAAAGACAAAAACAGTAAGGGGCATATATCAAAGGTCAAATTTTAGAGCTTTGTAAGCTTTTTTAGACCTCAAATGAACTCACAACTCACAATTCA
Organism: Xenopus borealis; assembly: GCA_024363595.1. Classification (NCBI taxonomy): domain Eukaryota; kingdom Metazoa; phylum Chordata; class Amphibia; order Anura; family Pipidae; genus Xenopus; species Xenopus borealis. Next base: position 64,778,557 of record CM044431.1, read on the forward strand.
AATGATTTCTAATTTAAATAATAGATTGTAAAAATCAGTGTAGTCGGGGTAAAAACCACCAATACTTAAATTTTTGGTGAAAAACAACCATGAAATCATTAGAACTGAATCAAGTTTTCAAGCAAAACCCAATGACAAAACTCAAACATTATGAAGGCTGTCGACATCTTCAACTGGTTCAAGGGACCTCTGCCACTTATTCTACATGACCTCGACAGGTTTTAGATGGGTTGAGTACAGAGGACCTCTTGTATTTGTCTATATGTATTTTGTGTTCACAGCCTCATTGCACCCCAACCTAATGATTTTAAAAATTAGCGGTGAGCACTCCCTTGTTTGTTATAGTTTATATAGAAGCAGTGGCAAGCACCATGTTGTAGCTCCTACCCTTCCCAGCTATAGTCAGGTGATCCCACTGGTGTCTAATAAAAGGGCAACCAAGTTTGGGAGTTTTACTTTGAAAACAGCAAGTAGGTTGCAGATACAACTTAGTCCCTTTATAAAATGTAATTTTAATTCTATGAATCATATATGCAATTTGAGAGTAGGACTGGCCAGATATGGGATGACTTTGATGCTGTTGGTCTGCTTAAATATATTGCAATATATGGACAAACAATCCCTGTTTTGTTTAAAGGCAAAAAAAAATTCAATCCCATTTTTACTTTCTATAATGAAAAAGAAATCTATCTCTAATGTGTACCATTTTTAGAAGAAACCTGACTATATGCAGTGAAATTCTCCCTTCATTTACTGCTGTGGATAGGGATAGTCAGATGGTCCCTAACTTCTGGGCAGAGAAACAATCATACTTATGAACAGCAGTGGGAACCCCTGCTTTACTTCCCAGCCTTTCAGAACTCCAGCAGCTTTTTTCCCTGTAGAGCAGTCGGCGACTGTGTAGAGAATTCCTTTGGATTATATTTTTGCCTTTACATCCCCTGATTTAAACAGATAAACTGGGATTCTATTTGGAAGATTATTTTGCTGCAACCACTGGTTCTGCAGAGTTGGAGAAAGTTTGTATTAAACAATACAGAAACTATAAAATACACATTAATTATATAACAACATAGGACCCAGTGCAGTCTGCATTGGTGCATTACTGCATTAGTCAATAATGCATTGGTGAGGAGGCACGTAAGTGTTCCCCCTCCAATCCCGTACCCTGCATGCAATTCAGAGAGCTATAAGGACAGGGCTGAGCTGCACCTCCTTATTTTTTATCCACTGCTGAATGCAGAGACCAGCAACCCTGGGGAAGCTATCACTTTTACTCAGCTTTCTCATTGTGCTGAATCCAGTGCAAAGTGCAGTTCTATAATTCAATGTAACCCTGTACTTACCACCCATCATAAGCACTCCCTAACTTGTCTATGTGCTTCCTCAGCCCTCTCCTAATGAGCACTTCAATACCGTTGTTGTTATCCATTTGTAAACCTGTGGGTGCTCACTACTGGGCATGAAAAGCATGGTTGTTTCTGACTTTGCATTGCATGTTTTAAATGGACCCTCAGAAGATCTATTTTTATTTACAGACATTGTTTATTGCAGATGCCATAACTGCATTTACATTACATTCTATAATAATATATAACTAAAGATAATAATAGTGGGAATATAATGCCAATGAGCACAAAGGTACTGAATTTAAAGTATTGATTTCAAATTATAAGTAGTAAAAATAGGGTGTGTAAGTCAAACTGGAAGAATTTGTAAAACTTTACAAACACCCCTATTTTTTTCTCTTCCAGTCCAAGATAAAATGTACTTCAGGTGATTTGTACGTGAGTAATAACAACCTGGCAACATTCCCAGACAGATGCAGATTGTTTCAAAGTTGTCCTTATAGCTTTAGCAGAACTGTTGACATTGCATGTCACCAGTGGAAAATTGCTGCCGCACCAAACAAATACCTTCATTATACGGCATTGCATTGTTAATCTAGTTCCAAATGCAACAAGCTTCTGAGAGACAGTATTAGATTGCACCCATATATAAATTATCAGTGGCAGGTAGTTCTTCAGGATTAAAGATTGAACTAGCCATTTCCATCATCAATAAGGTTCCAACACAATGGAAAATCTGTCAGTCCCATATTTTACTTTCAGTTCAAATAGGACAGAACAGAATGATAATGAAATTTCCCTTGGAGCACTCCATTGGGAGTACATGATGCATGGCTTTAAGTCAACACTGTGACCTTAGGTAATGTAAATTAAGGTCAACACTAATTTCTACATAAAACAATAATTCACACAAGATCATTTTCATTTCTAAATCGCATATTTTCCAAATTCAGTTGTCAAAATGTGTTCTTAACATATATTTTTCTTCTTTACTATATAATACTATAATACTATAAATATATAATTAGTATGGGTTTACTACATACAATCATCTGCTTATCCTATAATCATGGATTTAGGAAGCTTGAGCTTTTTGATAGCAATATTCAACATTTTAGCCATATTCAATTACATCTTTTAAATACCCTGTATATAAGCTGAAGCCAGAATCGGAAATGCTGAAATGTTTATAAACATATTTAGACTATATCAGTGTGGGTAACAAAACTATACTATTTGACAGATTAACTACTAAGGGTGTACTCATATATGGGGCAACATTTTCTATAGTTCCTATAACCTAAAGCAATCAAGCAGTAACATCTAGTGATGAGCGAATTTATTTACCATGCATGGATTCGAGACAAGTTTCTGGACTTTGACAATCGCAAGAATTTTCAGTGAAAAAATTTGATGCTTCAAAAATGTCGCACATCAAAATTGTTGCACGTCCAATCATCAGATGCCCATTGCATTTGGGCAAAAGAGTAGCGCATGTAAAAAGCGTGGTGTGCGTAAAAATTGTCTTCAATACATTTTCCGAATTTTTCACACTTTTGCGATATTTTTCTGAGTTTCGCAAATTCTTTGGCGGAAAGGGACAGATTTGCCCATCAATAGTAACATCTTATTAGTTGCAACTGATTACTGCTCCTGGGCAAACATGCCTTTTATTACATACTATATGGGGGTTACTGATTAATCCTTCTGAACTCTTAAAGAGTTTTAATGTTGCAAAATGACATTTATTTCATTGTCCATGAGTTGCTTTGCTTGCATTCACTTAACTTTAGTTTGTTAAAAGGGGTTTGATGCAAACACCAGAGGTCTGCATCAGATTCAATTTTATAATAAATGTCTACATATGGTGTAAATGTATTTGTAATCTTATTTTTGCTCAATTAAGTGGCATATTTATTTTTATGTCACATAACTTATATTATACATAACATTACATAACTCATATATTCATAAATTCAATACTATGGAATCCATTTTCTGGGCACTCTCTCTTTCCCTCTCTCTCTCTATAGATAAAGTTCATACAGTGCACAGTACTACAAACATTTAAACATCAAAGAAATCACATGGTAATGCTTGCCCCCACTAAATAAAGTCAAACATTAATTTTAAATTACATGCCATTATTTTCTGTGGACCAAGTAACACATACTGTATATAGTTTGTTGCCTTACCACCCAATCAGATATTGATAACCATTAGACATTAGTATACAAATTGAAATTATACTCAAAGAAACACATATAGGTCATAGTCCCTAATGTTGTCAGTTGTAAAGTTTTTTCATCTATTTTTCAAATAGACTTCCCTGCATTTCAGATGTCTAAGCCTATCTCCTCCCAAATGTGGAGTCTGTACATGTTCCAGGGTGCAGAACTGGATCTGCACAGTCTGGATAGTTTCTTGGAACAGGGAGAGATATTTGATTGCACTTAATAGAAGATCTTTGTTGGGGAAATCAATTTTTGTGTGGGTTCTCCCACCTACAGAAGACCACAAGGGCACAGAAATAGAAAAACACAAAAATCTTTATTACAGGCCCCTTATACCAATTTAATGTGTATCATACATTATTTCCTATATGACACAAATGAAAATTTAGAAATTCATTAATATGTTATTCTTGAAGAAGTAGTTGCCAATGTCACCATACTGACTGGGCAACATACTGACTGGGTGATATACTGACTAGCCCTTTTATAATTGCTAACAAAAGCCAGCTTATTGGTATTAGAACCTGCTTTCTTAGCATATCCACTTAGTACTTTATATTTTTGCTTTTCTAGTAAAGACACTGGATACTGGCATATGGTTTTGTAACCCAATGCATCTCATTCCACAGAGTTCATCATCCTGTACTATCCTTTTAATATGTTTCTACTGGCTCTGTGGAATTGGACTTTTAATATGATCTGGATGATAATTATCAAACTGATTTAATGACTCAGTGTTGCCCCACAGAGGAGGAACACATCATCAATGTATCTCCACCAGACAAGTGCATGTCTGGCGAAGAATACATTAGGATAAACATGTTTGTCCTCAAACAAACACATATATGAATTACAGCCCATCACCTAAAACCTTTCCTGAAGGTAGAAACATTGGAAATTATCATGAAGTACTAAACTCATCAGACCTATAAAAATTTAATCTCTTGTTGGTTATATAAGTTGAATGATTCAGTATATGTTCACTAGTCCCTGTACTTCCATTTCTGTAATACATTTACTATACCTAAATATAGGCAGTGCAGTTTTGGACTCCAGTCCTTAGGAGGGATGTAAATGAGCTGGAGAGAGCAGGGACATGCAACTAAACTGGTTAGAGGGATGGAAGACTTAAATTATGAGGGGAGACTGTCCAGGTTGGGGTTGTTTTCTCTGGGGGGGGGGCATGATTACACTTTACAAATACATTAGAGGACATTATAGACAAATATCAGGGGACCTTTTTACCCATAAAGAGGATCACTGCACCAGAGGCCACCCCTTCAGACTAGAAGAAAAGGACTTTCATTTGAAGCAGCATAGGTGGTTCTACACAGTGAGGACAGCGAGGTTGTGGAATGCACTGCCAGGTGATGTTGTGATGGCTGATTCTTTTGATGCTTTCAAAAGGGGCTTGGATAATTTTTTTGGACAGACATAATATCAAAGGCGTTTTTGACGCAACGCGCGCCGAAAATGACGCGACGGAAACGACACAACGCGCGTCTCGTTTCGCGAATTTTTTTGGCAATTTGTGAATTTCGCTGGAAATTCGCTAATTTTTCGGCGAAGCGAAACGGGTGAGATTCGCCCATCACTAATAATAAACTCTACAATTAGTATAGCTGTGGGCATAAATGGTTTGTGTGAAAGAGTGTAGGTGTGTGTGTGTGTGTGTGTGTGTATGCCGGGTTTTATTTTGGAGGTGTTGAACTTGATGGACTTTGTCTTTTTTCAACCCAATTTAACTATGTAACTATGTGAGCCAACCTTTTTTTTCCAATTAGTGAAGTACCCCTTTTAAAATGTTAAAAATTCTATAGAATTCTACTGATATACATTTTATATAAAACATGGGAACCTTGGTATGCTTCATATTTCTAGATGAGACCATTTACTCATTACAGTGTTTTTTTTTCTTGACAGTAGTTTATAATGGTAGGCTTTTTTTTTTCTCCCAACACTTCCTTTTATCAACCTAACCTGTTCTCTAACTAACTGACAACTAAATGACTGTTCTACCTGTCCATAATAATATTACCCAATAATTAGATTATATTGTGTTTATATCTACCTAATACAGATAGAGTCACTTGGATTTGTAAGTTAAATGCGTCGTGACTCAGCATTAATTGAAGAAACTGTGTTATCTAAAGTTATCTTAACTCATTTAATGCATTTAACCTTTTCATTAGCATACCAAAGCTCCATTGTTTTCAATGGTGAACTCTTTAATTGGATGGGATGCTGTGACACAATATTCTGTGATAAGTGGGATAAATGAGATAAATGAGTTAAGTCGCGACGCATTAAACTCACCATCCAAAGTGACTGCATCTGTATGTTACTTGAAAAGTTATTACTGATTATTGAAGAGAAAAACCATGTAAAGCCAAAGGGGTTCAATTTGATATACTAAGGGGCAGATTTATCAAGGGTCAAATTTCAAATTTTTCCCGAAGTAAAATCGTATATCATATGCAATTCGATATTACTGCAATTCGATATATCGAATGAAAAAATCGTACTAAACATCTGATTTCAGAGAAAAATTGGACAAATTTCTATTCGATCACTTCCCATAGGCAAATATAGCAACTCGGTAGGTTTAATCTGGTGAAGTAGGCAATCAAATACATTTTTGAATCGTTTCATTCATTCGATACGATTGAATGATTAATTCGATACGATTGAATGATTCATTCGATGCGATTGAATGATTCATTCGATACGATTGAATGATTCATTCAAAACGATTGAATAATTAATTTGATTCAATCGAATTTAGCCAATTCGATGGTCGAAGTAGCCCCCAAAAAAATTTGAAAATTAAAATTTTTTTCATTTGAATCCTTCACCCGAGTTTAGTAAATCTGCCCCTAAGAGTTTAAAACCTCTGGCCCCATACACTAACATGTCCATCAGTCTTGAATTTAGAGGATACATTTAATGGTTCATGACAATGCACACTATCTATACCTAATTAATGAGGTATAGATGACTGAAGAAGCAATTCAGGATCAATATTTCAAGACTTTATTATAGTCTTACCATTCATAAATAGCTTCTTTTGTTAAAAGGCCACACTGCTGCAAATCTGCTTTTATAGCAATAGGGAATCATTATGATTTAAACAATGAATACATTGACCACAGGAGGCCTATGACGTGCATAAGAATTACATTTTCATGGTGTGGGTGAACAAATATTTGAAATTGCATATTAGCTTATAGTCAAAACAGTTCTCCTATAAAGGACCTTGCAGCACCCCACTACAAGGTGAATGTACCCCACCCTCTGTACATGATCCTTTAGCCACTTTTAGGGGCAGATTTACAAAATTCACGTGAATAGATCAAAGTTCGATTGAATATGATCAAATTACGATCATACGATTTAATAGGATATTCGAATATTCTAATTTGGCTTCTTTGATCATTGAATACCGAATTATTGAATAGATTGAATAGATCGAATGATCGGATATTCAATAATTCAATCATTCGATGATCGAAGGAATCAAAATTAAAAAATTCTTCTAATGCCTACTTCGCCAGATTGAACCTACCGAATTGCAATAGAAGCCCATAGGAACCACCCCCCCATAGGCTTCTTTGACTAAGTCCTGCTCGAATACAATTCGTATGATCGAAGCGTTCGATCGTTCGAATCATACAAATTTTTCAGAGGCTCGAAGGAAAAAGTTAAAAAAAATTTGTGAAATCGAACGACCGGTACCCGATCGTACGAATTAATCGAGAAATCGAATATCGAGCAAATTGATAGCCTAAAACTATTCGATAAGCATTTCTTATTGAATTTCGAATAAATTCGTAGGATTTGTGGGGAATAATAGTAAATTTACCCCTTAATGTACAAATAATATCACTACGACCAACATATCTTAGTTTAGAAAGCAATCATTTATGTGGAACTGTATCAAAATCTTAGGCAGAATCTAAGTAAAGCACCACTACTACAACCCCACTGTCCAATTTCCTGCATTCTTCATCAACATTTCTTTGATATGATCTGCTTGTTATCACCTAAAATCAGTTGTCCAGAAAAAGCTATTGAATGCGATCCATTAGGGTAAAACTACATGGTAGATTTTGATCAAATTCTGTGGGTAAGATGTTATCTGATCTTGCTTGTGTTACTTAATCTGATTGTTCTACTCCTTTACCATGTGAAACCAAAAGATGTATCTGATACAGCATTAACATTGTAAAAATGGTTTGTGTGATCTGCAGTGAAGCAGATCATTCTCTGTGTTAGGCTAATTTAAAACAGATGGAAGGACACTTAAATACTTTAAGCTAAAGGTAGGGCAAATAAAGCAATATGCAAGAACTGAACTAGGCTTGGGCTTTAACCTTGTGGTCAAATTCACATTTCAGAAACATAATTTGGAAACACTTTAATGGCTTTACTGATACCCACCAAAGAAACAGTAAAATTTAAAAACACAATACACCCAACATGAAAATGTTTTTTTTTTAATTTGTTATTTAATTAAGAATCTAATAGATTCAATTAAAGTTTGACCTTATTATAGTAAGATTATATTAATGTTGCACTGAATCACTCTATCTACCCCAGACTTAGTAGTAAATTAGATTTACTTTTTTTCTATAGAATTTTAGGTAATTTGATCCAAAGTAAGGCTCATAAACTAAGATATAGAGTATCACAAAGTATAACATATTGTATGTATTATTTGGTTTATATATATGGCTAATTATACAGCAGAGGGACAATTTTAACAGCATAGTCTTAGATTACATTTTGTATTGCCTAGACACACTCAGAAAGATAATACATACATGGTATGCAGTTTTACAGATAATAAACCTGGCATGATGTATTAAGGATATTTAAAACATGCATTTACAGTTGTGGGATCTATTATCCATAAACCGGTTATCTAGAAAGCTACAAATTAGACCATCTCCATTAAACTCAATTTTAATAAATGATTAACATCTTTAAAAAGATTTCCTTTCTGTAATAATAAAACAGCGCCTTGTACATGATCCTAACTAAGGTTTAATTAATCCACTTTGGAGGCAAAACAATCCCATTGGGTTAAATGATATTTAAATACATTTTTAATAGATGTAAGATATAAAAGTCCAAATTTCTGAAAGTCCTGAAAGTTCTGAAAGAAATGTAAGGTCCTAAGCAGGCTATTGCCATTATTTTAGATTTGTGTTAGTTTTGTTAATATCCAATACAATGTAATACAGGTCACAGTATTAATCTTCTGAATATGAAGAATTGTTTATTTAAATAGGGCTCTAAGGTGTCCTATTTACTATTAATGACAATAAGTGTATTTCTGAGATTTCTGCATATTGAAATTCAAAATAATAGATCCCAGAAGTAATTTCAAATATACAGTTGATTGACAAGTCGAAACAATATATTTTTTTGTAGTTTAGATTTTTATTAAATGGTTTTTCATAATACATAGAGAAGAATGCCAAGACAGAGGATATAAAAAAAGCAACTAGAACTAACTGTAAACACAGGACTGGCACATTGCAATATAAGCAGGCCAGCAAAAGCATAAATAATATTTTAGCTACAGCTTTTCATAGTTTGTTCAGTCATATTTGGTGATACTATTTAGTAACAATGGGGAACTGGGGTCAGGAGGGAGAGAGAGGTAGAAGGAGGTTGGAGATAGGACCAGCTTAGGTAGTCAAAAGCCTTATCGCTATCTAAGCTGAAATAAATTGCTGATTTTCATTTTGCTAAAGGACAATCACCCTTCTGGTATCACCTGCTTGCCTTCCTTTGATTAAGACACTTCAAACATAATGTATGAAGTGAGGTCATAAGTGGAGGAATAAGTCCTGAAATGTTTTATAAAATGTGTATGGGAACCCATTAAATAATCATGATCCCAAAGTTCAAAAAACGTATGACCGCATTGGTATTAATCACTTCAGGAATCAAAGGGCCACAAGTCCCTATGGGGACGAAAACAAAAAAATAACATAATTAAATAAAATCCAATAATCCAATAATGATTTTAAAGTATTAGTTACACTAAATCTGGTTAAATTTACTTTATCTATTAATTTCTGCTCTAACATCAGTGGATGTTTTTGCACACTATATGGGGGACTAAAGATCTGTTTGGGGTTGTAAGCATAGGCTCCTTGATTTGTGAGCTTATTATTAGTTATTTGTTTGTCTCCTTTTTTGTAAAAATATTGTTTTAATATATCAAACTAACAATCTAATGTTTGTTCCTAGGATGGTTAATGCACCAGAAATGTTGTAAAAGTTCCAGGACTATCTGGAACTTGAACCCTGGCCTGCTCACACTTCAGACTGTACATATATACTACTGCTATTCCCCTTGTCTCCACCACCTATTCTCCTTAAGGCCAGGTGTTCTAGCGCCCCTTTTTGCCAGTGTTCCTGATGTGCCCTGTTCCTGATTGTTCCACAGTTCTGTTAATACCTTGTCCCTGCTACCATCCTTGATCTGTCTCCTGCTTTTTGACCCTTCGCCTGTTCCACAGACTTGTATTAAAATACAAGAGGTCCTACACTAATTTTTATTACTTGAATCTTTCAAGTGTATTGCCTGCCTCCTGTCTAAGACCTCCTTGCCTGTTTACACTGACTTGCATAAGCCTGCAGCTTGCCCCTCCCTGCAGGGCCTGAATGGAGCTACAACAACCGCTAAAGGCAATCTTAGCCAGATAGCTGAACTCACCAGGTGCTTTATTTAAGTGGATGGACAAATGTAGGAGTGGATCTACAAGTGCTGCATGTCAAAAAGTATATTCCTTTTCCTAACCTCTGAGTAGCTCCTCACTCATGGAAGGCAGGAACGCAAAAGGTCAGCATTTCGCCTACCAGCATCTAACACTGACCCCGACTTCCGGGTTGCTTTTATAGACCCGCGCCGACCCGCCCACCGATGACGTCACAAAAGGCATGGGCCAAGCAGGTGTAGAGTCTATAAAAGACGAACCCGGAAGCCAGTATTTGGCATAAAGAAGAGTGGGAGATCGGCCTGAACCCACCTGACCCACGAGTAAACCCGCACGTCACTAAAGTAAGCATATATGCATAGGCTATTAAACATACATATTACACATCATGAAACTTTTAACTGCTGGGACAGCACATGTGAAGTCACAGCACCCAAAATTCTCTAGACAGTATGGAGGTTTAATCTCTTAGGATTCAATACCTTTCTTGAGAATATATTCTTACTAAATGGTGTATAGAGGAATAGCAGTTGTCCTTTAGCACAGAGCCTAGTGCATAGGTTAGAATAGCAAAACAGCAACCCAAAGACCAGTCGACACCCACATAATTCACAAACCTTGTGTTACCACTCTTAGGACTTTTAGAGATGCTTAAATTTGTTACACACCACAGCCACTGAAGGATTAACTAGCATACAAACAGACCAGCGTTTCCATTTAGCACTCAGAGGGTTAAGGCACACAGTAGCACACTTTCAGGCTAAGGTTCTTTTAGATCATCAAGGACAAAATGTATTACATGTTATATTTTATGGAAGAAAGTGAATCTAATCTTATATAGATAAACAGATGTTATATTTTATGTTATGAAAGGTATAGCAGGGCATATCCAAAAGAAGTTACCAAAAGAACATAAAAGTAAAATAAACAGTTACAAACTCTTTATAAAATAAAAGGGAAAAACAAAGTCTACACAACTCAAAATGTAGATTTTCCTAGTTCTGGAGGTAAGGAGAACACTGTAGTGTAATTTTGAAATAATGTAATTAATTTCAAATTCTCAGCCTTCTAAAGGGCACTCAAAAAATAAAAACAGCAGTACTTAGCTACTAAAAAATACAGCTCTCCACAGCTCCACAGTTTGTTTGTAAATAAACCAGTGTGTAGTGATGTGTTTAAAATCCCCACCTACAAATTCTGATAAGTTTCTGCAGCCCTGTCTCTCTCTCTCACTCATTATACATTGATAGCAGTGAGGCAGGAGAAGGCTGCGTGAGCATCATGCCAGAGAGTGGGGGAGGAATCAGAGACCGAGGGATGACAGGTTTATGGGAAAAAGGCCATGGGTCAGGGATTAGTTTAAAGATAAGATAGCTCTGCCATGTACACTAGTTACATAGTTACACAGTTAAATTGGGTTGAAAAAAGACAAAGTCCATCAAGTTCAACCTCTCCAAATTAAAACCCAGCATACACACACACACCCCTACACTCTTTCACACAAACCGGCAGTGCATTCCGCAACCTCACTGTCCTCACTGTGAAGAACCACCTATTCTGCTTCAATTGAAAGTCCTTTTCTTCTAGTCTGAAGGGGTGGCCTCTGGTGCGGTGATCGTCTTTATGGGTAAAAAGGTCCCCTGATATTTGTCTATAATGTCCTCTAATGTATTTGTAAAGTGTAATCATGTCCCCTCGCAACCTGTATAGTCTACCTTCATAATATAAGTCTTCCATTCCTCTAACCAGTTTAGTTGCACGTCTTTGCACTTTCTCCAGCTCATTTACATCCCTCCTAAGGACTGGAGTCCAAAACTGCACTATATATTCCAGATGAGGTCTTACTAGGAACCTATAAAGAGGCATAATTATGTTTTCATCCCTTGAGGTTATGCCCTTTTTTATGCAGGACAGAATTAGTTTAAAGATAAGATAGCCCTGCCATGTTCACTAGTGTCAGTGATTAATAGCAGTCAAGTGCAGTAAGCACTGCATCTAATTAGGCAGCAGTTGACCCACTTGAACACATGGTAGAGCAATCCCGAAAGGACAGATTACCAGTCCGGACCTGATGCCATACAATAATGAGCCTGATGGTATCCCCTCTATATTGCATGAACAGAATTAACTACAACATGGCTTTCATCTGTAACAAAGAACATAGGGGAAAACAGTATATTTTCTGGATCATTGCTACTATTCCATTTTTCAAGCAAACTTCTTATTTTATGAAGGCCAGACTGATTACAGTGAAACCTCAAATTTGCATCCCCTGATTTTAAGTTTTCTATCATTTTACATTGTTGTTTTGTTGTCCCACCTATAGTATATATTGTGCATTCCTTGCATTTCCTTGATTTTACATTTTGCTGGATTTTACACCATTTTTTTCTGGTCCCCTGAAAAACATAAAATGGGGTTCTACTGTAGTCTGTTCCTTCTAGGGGGCAAAGCTCTAGAGTCAGCAGGAGGGTACATTGACAAATATGGACACTGCCAGCTGCCCAGCCAGTGTCTGCCCCTGTGCCGGCTGCCCAGCCAGTGTCTGCTCCTGTGCTTCCTGCCAGTACTCGCTAGTGGCCAAACTTGACAGTCACTGAGAGAAATGAAATGGAGTTGATCCTTGAATGCACATTGAAAAAATTTCAGAAGGTGTTTGCACAGACAAGAAAGCTATCTCAAGTTGTTGAATGAGATTAAATCTCTCTGAGTTCTGTTAATTCTGGAGAGTTGAGAGGTCTACAGAGAGAGGCCTGTATCAATATTAGCTAAGGCCTAGCCTTTCTTGATGAGGTCATGGTCTATTGGCAAGAAAGTTTAGGTTCCTATCCGTAGTTGGGCAACAAGCAAGAGCAGAGAAAGACAAAGGGGCACATTTACTTACATGCTAATTTCCTTCGGAAGTCAGAAACTATGGAAATAGATTTTGGTGAAATGGTTAACAGATTGAAATATTCACACTTTGATAAATTGGCAGATTTCCGATTGTTTGCCTGAGCGAAATGCAGTGACTCCAGCGACAACGTAATTCACTAGTGAAGTGTGTTATTCGTCTTTTCATTAATAGGTCGCTGTGAATTGTCTTTTTAGCAAAAATTCTAAGAAAAAATCAGAAAAACACATTTCACTCTTTAGTAAATGTGCACGAAAGTGTATCATTAACACAGTCAAGTAAACAAAAGATTCTGGAAGAAGTTGTATTCTTGGTGAGAAACCATTATACGGTATATATATATTGTCCTCCAGAACAAAAAGGGATGTGGGTTTAAGATCTATGTAGGCATAGTTTGCAGATAATTCAAATATTAGCTTTATATATTCCAGGGAACCAATTTAAAACATTATATATTTCCCCAGTAGGCAAAAAAACATGATATCAATAGTATGCAAACTTTCCCTTCCATTGTATATTTTCATTTAACCTTTATCTGTGCTTTCAACAGACTTTTATTTATAGAAAAACATAGATTCTTATTTCTTGTTAAAAAAAAATAATGCAGTTGCCAAGGAATTCAGCACTTATGGAAAAAGCCCAAGGACATAGGCTGAGGTGCCGCCTAATAACCTTATAAATATTTGCAATGATTGTATTTATTCCTCATTTGCATTTTCATAAAGAATCCAACAATGAACCAATTCACTCACAGATGTTACATCTACACCAGTCAGTCCTATCCTCTTTTCCCCTTTTCTCCTTCTCTCTCTGCAAACAATATTGTTTGAAATAAAAATAGCAAAACATGGTGGTGAGAACTGTGGGTAAGCACCTCTTTTTGAGTTATTTCATGGCTGGGTATTGCACTGTACCCAGCCTATGTTGTACATGTGAGTACTTAGATTGTAAGCTTTACAGGGCAGAAACCTCCTTCCGTCTATGGGGAAAATTTACTAAAGGGTGAATTTTCTTTTTGCCAGACACAAATTCAGTATACTAAAAATTCAAAGTTGTGTCTCAGCAGCTGAACACTGGCAAAGTGTTGCTAGTGTTAATTCATCAGTGCGACCATTTCATAGTGATTGTTCCCTAGCATTCATTTCTGCCTATCAAAACTTCATTAATACTCTTACCTTTAAGTCTATTTGAATAGGGCAGGTAAATATAGGTGTAGTATATATAGTATAGTATATGTAACATGGACGTCTTTTTTAGAGATGGTGCAAACGCTTGAAGTGGCCACTTCTTACAAATGTCCAAGGACCAATAATAAAGACAAAACAGATCTAATGTCATATACATGAGCACACCCTAAAATAATGTGCATGCCCCCTCAAATGGTTAGGAAAAAAATATTAATATTAAAAAAATTCCAGTGTTTTTTTTTCCAACTTTTATGACTGTATGGCATACAGGATATGATGTCACTGACAAAAGATTGAAGAGGATGTAGCTTTGTTTTATCAGTATCTTTTGAATATTAGCAACTACTATATACATTCTAGCATCTGCCTTTAGACTAAGATAAGAAATGTTTCAACAAAATGTATCAATTTAGGCGACCCCCCTCCCAAAGCAGCTTTACAAAGACAAAAGGTGAAAGATTAAAATTTACACTTCAATATTAGAAAAACGGTGACAAATAGAAAATAGAAAGCAATTGGAAACATATTTATTTCTGGTGAACTATCTGAAAACAATTAAACTAAAAAAAACTAAAAAAAAATGTTTGAAGGTGAACAACCCCTTTAAGGACATTGCAGCATTTGTGCCTTAAGCTAATGATTTACCCTTTAAACGAAACAGCCATTGTTTGTACATATATTGCAAAATATAGAAGCTGGCCAACTATGTCATCCATGTCATCTATGTCATCCATCTAGTCATCCATGGTCTGGCCAATCCTACACTCAACTGATTCATTAAGAATCCTGCACAGTTCTGGCTGTTCCCAGAGTGAGAAAGGTAACCTGAAAGAGAACAAAGAGGCCTGTAAAACTTGACTCAAAGATAGAGATCCTGTAGGACTTCCAGATTTTTACTGACAGACAGGTACTAGCCAATCAAATTAAATTGTGCTACTAGATAAGGACCAGAAGACTGTGGTGGTGATAGAGTTAGCACTGGTAAATGACGCCAACATCAAGAAGAAGAAGTGAACTCTTTGCATAGCACCACCTAATGGTTCAGTTGCTTGTTCTGATGATTATTTGATAGTTTTGTACATCCTGTATGTAACATAATGTGTGCAGTCACCTCATGGCACCTCTATATTTGTCCAAGCATCTATGCCTTACTCATTCACATATGCCCCACAACTTTTATGCATTTATTCATGTTATTGTCCACATTGTTTAATGTACTTATGTTATGCTATGATATATTGTACAGTTTCAATAAGCACTGTTATTTTTCTATCTCCCAGTTTAACATATTCCCCTCAACAATCTGTCTTAATACACAATCGGTCTCTGCACAATACCCAGAGTAACACATAGTGAAGACAGAATAAGATATATACTGTATAGTGTGTGTGGTGCACACCAGTAAAACATATGTTCATGCCAAGGTGTTGTCCCATAAAGTATAAACATGTACTGAATTCATGAATGCACTCCTGGATGAAAAATTTGAAAAATTGTCCCACTCAACAGGGACCAAAATGATTATCTTTTTTATTGGAACATGATGTCCAAGAATGATTTAATTAAAATATTTCGATTTATTTATTTAAAGAGTAAAAAGCTGGACAAGTGAAGCCACCCACCTGATCTTTCCTGCCTCACCCAATTACATACAAATGTACTCACTTTTTGAGGGAAGGAAGTTTGCCAATCCCTCTACCTCTGAGTACAGGGCTTTGCACACTTTAGCAAGGCAAGGTGTGCGCTTTTCACAGACTTTCATCTAAACTGGTACCATTGTAACCTTGTCTTCTTTTTTTGCACTTGCATTGATTAAAATTCACATATACTTTTAGCTCATCAGTATTGCACAAGGCTTGAGAAAAGGAGGACATGTGACTTGTTAGCTTGTCTACTAAAACTGAGCAATACAGTTAATAATTCTGTACCATCTTCCAAATGTAAATTTGCATATACAGTATAAGAATATATACAATGGTATGTTACTTTTGAAGACTAATAAAACCACACATAAAAACAAAAAGTAATAAAAGAAAATGTAAACTATTCTTTTTTTTTTTTAAATCACATTTTTAAGCATTCTGCCCTGATCTGATTATTATTCAGAATAAAATACATATCTAGGTCACTAGTGCTACCCTTCCCATTAAGCCTTTGGCTTGTAAATTAAACTTAAATATAATTGCCTGTTGGAGCAAAGAATCTCAACAGAACAGGTGATGTAAAAATGTTGCCTAATGTAAAAACAATGCATTTTGTTTCCATGAAGTACTGTTGTTATAATTATAATTAATTATGCAAGCTCTGTAAAATACATTGCTTTCCAATCTAATAATAGTAATAATAATAGTAATGTCTTGAGACATTATTTTTTAAACAAAAGCTTTTTTTTAAGGTACAAGTAAAGGCAAAGTCTGTTAAGAGAGCAGATCTGAGGAAGATGCAGAAGAAGTAATGATGAGAAAATGAGAAAAAAATGCAGGGATGTATAAAATTCTAGTTTGGAGTTAAGAAATTACCATTTTAAACTGTAGAGCACTTCCGACAAAAGACACCAGAAATCAGACAACAGAAAAATTGACAATGAATAGCCCCAGCAATAGCACGGTTTTTAAAAGTTTTTGTCATATGTCTGATACATAGTAACAATGAGCATACAGTTCATAACTGACAAAGAATGCTAAAGAAAGTTAAGGCCAGTCACATGAATAGTATAGATCATTTAGGGGGGAGTCTAAAAGGAACAAAGAACCTAGTAGTTGAAAGATAAAGTCCAGAAACAAGTTATGGGATGGAACTGACAATTTAGGTACTCTGTTACGTGATCTAATCTATTGGAAGTAGACTAGCTAAAATACTGAATAATTAATGTATTGCATTTTTCTCAAATCATGACTTATAAATTCTCGATCGGCCAAATGGAAGAATATGGATTTCCAAGTGTATGCTCATAGTTAATCTCTAATTTTTGGTGCAATTGCTTGTGTCTATAGAATAGCTATAGTACAGTTTTCTATAGTAATGACTATAGTTGTATAGTCTTATAACTATGGCTGTTAAAGTTTTAAAAAAAACTTTTGTTGTGGAGTAAAGGGCATTTTGCTCAGTTTAGCCCACCTCACGCTGTTTCTTCTCTCTTATATTCAGAGCTGATAAAAATGTTTTTGAACAAATCAATGATATCCAGGTTCCACAATGATATATGTGATCTGTTATCCGTAAACCTGTTATCCAGAAAGTTCCAAATTATGGATAGGCCATCGCCCATAGACTCCATTTTAAATTTCAACTGATTTGCTTTTTGTCTGTAATAATAAAACAGTACCTTGTACTTGATCCAAACTAAATTATAATTAATCCTTATTAATAACAGAACCAGCCCATTGGGCATATTTAATGCTTTCATGGTTTTCTAGTAGACAAGGTATGAAGATCCAAATTACAGAAAGATCTGTTATCCAGAAAGCCCCAGGTTCTGAGCATTCTGGATAACAGGTCCCATACCTGTACATCATAATAACAAATTTCTCAAATTACTACTTGTCTGCAGGTTTGCATATTCTTTGGTTCAAATGGTTTTACTAAGCAGACTACTGAATTTTGTGTTAGCTCTTTGTAATTTCTACCTGTGTTTTATTTACTTCATGTACTAAAGCTAATGATAATGAGTAATTATACTTTGTATATTAGAGTACATACTGGATTGCTGAGGGGCATACTGTACCTTTCACTGAAAACTTGTATATCTGAAGAACAATTCATCCTGCACCATGCATTGTTCTGATTTCCTGGCAAATCTGGTGTAAGCCACTCCATGCAGAGCATGGGGGCTCTGTATTTATCACTTGTAGGTGCTCCTGCCATTACTCCTTATTGAACTTGCAGAAAGGCCCGCTGGTACTGCGACTCTGAAGGGTTACCCTCATCCAACTCATGTGCCTCTCCTCACATAGCAGGTACATTGCCATTCAAAGTTGTAAACAAAATTTTGGCCTGATGATATTAGGCATAAATGATCAAGGATCAAGATCAGGGGGAAAATGTGGCATTCGCACTTTCCATCCTGCAACCAAATTTTTAGTAAAGCTTATATTTAATAACATATTATGTAGTTACAGGTGTTGAAACACTAGTAACAGACAACAGGTAACTAAAGCACATGAATTATGCAGGATTTCCTTAATTATGAGATTCCCCCTATGCCAAGGGAATAAGTCAATAACTCACTCATTCAAATAATGATTACTGTAACTCTTCAAGATGGATAGTGTGTAGCAAGCATGTCAGCCACGTCAAATGGCAGCCAAGAGGAAAAATTTACTAACTTTAAAATGTACATTCACTGTGGACAATTTTGTTTTACATTATTTAAATACAACTTAGTAAATATGAGTTAAAAATTGACCAACTTTAAAATTAAAATGCACATTCACAGTGGACTTTTTTTTTTACATTTGTTAAATACATCTTAATAAATCTGAGCTAAAATGTTAATAAGGCTCAAAACAGGCACATATTCAAGTTAAAAATGTATCTCTGGTCAAAGGGCATTTAGTACAGATTTTCTTCTTAATTAACAATGGAAATATGAGACTTTTGGCTTTCATTACAGTCCTTGGATTCTTTGTGTGCTTTAATAAGATTTTAAGCATTACCATCAATTCCTCTGCTTTATATTGTTATAGGCCACAAAGTACCTGCTTTTAGTTAATATATATATTTTTTTACCTTAATTTTTTTGCTTCTCTTAATTTTCTTTTTGATGAATGTAGGCAGAACAATGTATATAATGCATTAAAGTATAAATAATCTTGAAAACACCATAGAAAATTCATGATATTGATATTCTTGCTTGATTTTGTATGAAGTATAGGATCGGCAACACCAAACTTTCCTTTGAACACATAAATGAATGTTGTTCAAGTAATGTTGTACAAGTGCAGTAAAAGGTTTGACTTGAACAAATGTGTTCACCTCTTACTTAATTATATGAAATTATTATTATATGAATAATATTTGTAATTAAGTAGCAATGATATGTGCTTGCAAATTCAGTATTATTTTTTGGCCAGAACCATATGATAACAATGTGATCCTCTTTGGACTTTCATATTTGCTACAGATACCACACAGTCTGCAACTGCAATCAGACTATGGAATTTTGACTGCTATAGTTCTCCTAGTGAGGACCTTCACTCTTAAAGCATTACATGTGCCATTGGCTTCTAGTCTTCCTGTAGAGTTGTAATCCATCAAAATAGCTACGGCTTAGTATAGAGAATAAGGGTAGATGAGACTCATCTCAAAAAAATTACACTATAAAACGTTATGAGAATAGTTTTTCCCCTTATATATGTCCAATTCTTGTAAGGGATAATGTAATACAGGTCATTGATAGAAAAACTATGCTTATAAAAAATTATTCTTGTGAGTGAACAATTTTACAGACAGCTTTTGCAAACCCAGAAAAGTATTTAGTGACCACATGCAGCAGAGAAAGAAAGATTCCATAGTTGTGCAAAGTGTATGAACTCAGCCTCTTAATTGTAGCCCTGGATATTTTTCCTGTACACAGAGCTATCCATGCCACTCTAAAAGTCATGAAGACAGTTGTCAAACTTGCTTGGTTCAAGCTGAGGTCTTTTTTAAAGATCCCATCAGGTTAACATATTGCATAGCGCTTATAAACATGATAGTAGTCATTCAGTTAAAGCTCCAAGTTTATCTAGGACAGAAAATAAATGTTTATCCCAAATGTCAACTTTCAAGTGCATCTAATAATGCAAATTGGCTACCCACATTTGCCTTCAGGCTGATCCACCAGCCCCAGAGTTTGGAAACCAGTATATTAAAAGTATCTGATATCACAAGAGATTCAAGCAGAATATTCCAAAGTCTCTCCTATTTCATGATGAACAATTTGCCTAATTTTTGGGTGAAAATAACCTTATGTCACTTTAAATAGTTAGCCCCTTGCACTTTGTTCATTTCAGTATTACACAAATATCTATATCTAGAATGCCTTGTGATGTACTTTATATGTCAGTTAATATGTTTCTCGTCTACTGCTCCTTAACTTGTGTTCCTGAATGATGCATAGGTTAGGGGGTAGTGGGACACATATGTGCTTCTTCCCTCTAACACCTCTTCCCCGACCTTGAGTCGGCTGAAGTAGAGCTGACTTCAATATCATTGGTTCAAGTGTGCTCACTGAAATTTGTTTCAAAAGACATGTTGCGGCTATTATAGTTTTAACAATTTTCCCACTTTTATCTGTAGTAGACCCCCTGAAACATTGCCAGCGATAGTTTTACAGCACAATAAATATGGATTCAGTTGTACCACAGGAAAACTGTAAAGCTGTGAATGCCAAAATTTTAAAAAAATTTAGTATGATAAACTTATTTTAACCTTGATGATATTAAATATAGGTCCAAGCCTACAGTTCATTTAGCACAAAGTCATTGTTCACAAAAACAATAATAATACATTATATATATTTTGCTTCATGTACTTAAAATCTAACACAAGATTCCCATTCCCAAAGTTTGCATTATATCAATTTCTCCTTATAAAATCTGTCTTTGGTTTAATTCACCTCTATAATGGAACGCCTTCCCAAATTAAGGATTTAAAGCTTGTGTTCATCTCCAGTTATAAGACACATTAAACATAATGTATCTTAATACCTGTAACTGTTTTCTATGATGCCAAGTTTGAACAAATATAGTTAAACCATGTAAAGAGAAAACATTTAAAGAATTTTTTACAGCAAAGCGAGTTTGAAGTCACCCGGGATCAACATTTCTTAGATAACGAAATACCAGTCAAGCTTGAGATTTACATCTCTACTTCATATTTCCCACTTGACATTTTTTTTCCTTATCAAGGTATTATAACTTTCAAACACTTTAAAAGAGATTGGAACTTCTCCCTGTACTGAAACTGAAAACTCAATCTTTCATGCTCAGTCTTGTCTAGCTGCATTTTGTGTCTTTATATAAGGATAACTGTGTTGTATAATATGGGCAAGTAAATAGTTTGACTATACACTATCCTGCATGCTGACTGCATATTGGTAATCTAAAATACACAGACCAATTAGGAACATGATGACCCTTTATCTGAAAAGGTACATATAGTGAGGTCATAATCATTTTGTATATTTACCACAAATTCATTTTTTTTGCAAATTAACTATAATATTTTTTAAATAATTATTTACCTATAGTAGGCCATAATAGGGTACCAGAAGCATGGGTTATGATTATATGGGTTATATTAATATATGATGATCCCTTTAAAGCAGTTGTGTCATAATGTTGAAAATCTGTAATGTAGTTAGAGTGTAGAGTGATTATCACCAGGGGACCTAGGTATACCACTTGTAGTACCCAAAATAACACTTAGGTTAGTTAGTGGGTGGCAGTACCTCACTATAGAGGGACCAAGTGTTAGGATCTACCCTGTCTAGAACTGGTAATCTTCTGTTCATGTACTGCTTCTCCTCATGAATGAATCACAGGAGGCAGTGGTAATTTAAGATGGGTACTAATAGTAATGAAGTTTCATATCTTCTTGGCTCATACATGTTAGACACCTGACTCAGCTGCAGGCAATTTCCCATTGAAAGTGTTTTTTAGGCATGCCCATTTCTGTTCTCTTGACCGGATTAATAAACTATTGTGGTAATCAAGTCAACATTATCCTGCGTATCCTTTCAGAGTATAGTGTCTGTGTAGCTGAGTACCTTGTCTTAGTAACCAATCTTGCCAGTGAGTGTAGTCCTGCCCTGACTCATTATTGTAAATGCTTGGTTTTTCTACCTTTTACCCTACCTTTTGATGTAATACCTTTACTGTGCTGCAGTTAATTCCATATTTTGTGTAAAGCTCTAAATATGCTTTTATCTGGTTACCTGGTACATAGGCTCTTCACAGACAGTACAGGTATGGGATCTAGAAAGCTCCATGGTATGGGAAGGCCTTCTTCCATGAACCCAGCAACATTTTACCAGTTTGTGAACTTTTCAGCAGTTTTCAAATTTCTAAGCAAAAGCAGTTTGGTTTATCATTAGACTCCTTGACAAAAGACCAGCTACTCTGTTAAAGGGGTGGTTCACCTTCAAGTTAACTTTTAGTATATTGTAGAAGGGCAAATTCTAAGAAACTTATCAATTGGTCTTCATTATTTATTTTTCATAGTTTTTTAATGATTTGCAATTTTCTTCTGTTTCTTTGCAGCTTTAAAATGGGGGTCGCTGACACCATCTAAAAACAAATGCTCTGTAAGGCTACAAATGTATTGTTATTGCCACTTTTAATTACTTATCATTCTATTCAGTCCCTCTCCTATTCATATTCCAGTCTCTTATTCAAATCAATGCAGGGTTGCTAGGGTAATTTGTACCCTAGAAACCAAATTGCTGACACTGCAAATTAGAGAGCTGCTGAATAAAAAACTAAATAATTATAAAACCACAAACAATAAAAAATGAAAACCAATTTCAACTTGTCTCAGAATATCACTCTCTACATTATACTAAAAGTTAACTCAAAGGTGAACAACCCCTTTAAATACATATTTGGCACCTGCTGATAGAAGCAGTAGGCTTGTATTTGTGGCATTTGCATGTAATATTAAAGAAAAGTTGATTTTTAAAAAAAATTGCAGGAATGAAATATATTATACAACATGCTTGAGGTTTGTCGACATTGACATCTGTCTGTAATGTGGAAAACAATTTCTTAATTCCTGTATCTCCTCTTACTACCACATGTTAAACAACCCCTGTGATCCTTTTGGATCATGTAAAGTGGATGATGTTTAATTGATTCTGCATGTATTTTGCTGTATCATTTATGGTCAACTTTTAACAGCAAAACATAATTAACTACAGTGGCAGAGCTTTGCCCTTCTTGGAAAGAATTCGGAAGTCTCTAAGAATCTGGGACTCCTGTGGGATATTGTTAAATGAATTTTAAGCCTAGGCTCTGCACTGATGGTTCTGCTGAATTTTTTAATGGGGAAATTGGCTTTTCAAAGTCTTGTATTACTTAATCTAGGAAACCGAGCAGGTTCAAATTTGATATGTATCATTTCCTCTTCAGGGTTTTGCAATGTGGGGATATTTTATAGGTTATTATAATACTTATGAATCTCAGTGGATATATCTTTTGTAGTGTGCTAGGTCTCTTGCCTGTATAGTTATACATTTGTCTGCAAGTGTTGACGTATAAGGGGCATTGCCAATAATAATTGTAATTATAGCTCTTTCAATTATAAAATGTATAAAACATTGTCTTGTCCATCAGTTGACTGTATTATAATTGCTTGTAGTTCAAACTGTAGTGTCTCCCTTGCCTTGGGCAATTCTGATAATCTGTTTTCAGTGTATTTCCTTTAATTAGATGGTTATAGATTTTTTTAATCTTGGTATATATTTTAGCTGATTTTGCAGATCTTGTCCTTTTTTTCATTCTAGAACCATGTATTATTCATATTTCCTATTAGGGAAATGTTTCTTGAAGCATAGTAATTTTGAACTTCTGCTTATGGATATCTTGTTTCACACATTAAATGTTTTAAACATTGAAAATAATTAGAATTTTCACTGTGAAAGAAGAAAACAAGCTTGTCTGACACATGGATGATATTTTATGCCACCTATTATGCCACTGCCATTACTGCCTCTTTAAAAGTTGTGATGCACTTAATGGAAGTAAGGTAAGCAAATGTTTAGTGTAAAAATATCTAGGAATTTTTTGGATTTGGATTTTTTTTGCATTCTTCTAGCAGTTGATTCATTCCACAGTGTAGGTTAGACCAAGCACTTGCATATGGGAGTTTCTAGCAGCTAGTCAATGCTGCTGAGTAGGCGCTGGTGGCATCATTTAGCCTTTAGAACAAGGGATTCTTAACAACTGTATTTTCCTTAGTTAGAGCTCTGCACCTGTTGATAGAACTCATGAGTTAAGGGTAAGTGCAACATATTCTAACTACTTATTCATGCTGTTTGCTGGGTTACTTATTTTATCACTTTCCTGGCACACTCCCATAGACTAGGATCAGACTAACACCTGGCGAAAGTGAGTAAGTTGGATCTGATTAGCTCCTTCACCTAGTGAACACTAGGAAATAACTAGGAAATAAAAAAACACAGAAATTTTCAGCAAAAATACATTTTAAATAGAAAGGAAGTAAAACAGGCATCTAATTCCTGTAATCTGTCCTGCAATGTTGGTTGGTGCTTAAAGGTGTGCATGAAATAGCAATCACAATTGAAGTAACAGTAATAAATATTTATGTTTAAGGGGCTGATTTACCAAGGGCCGAAAGTTAAAATTTTAATAAAATTTTAATTTTTAAAATTCAAATTTTGAAGTAATTTTGGGCTACTTCGACTATCAAATAGCCCAATATTCGATTTGAATTGAAAAAAATTCTAAAATTAGAACTTTTTAATTTTTAATTACTGGCCCTTAAAAAACCTTCAACTTCAACTATTCGGCAGTTTAAAGGAACAGTTCAGGGTAAAATTAAAAACTGGGTAAATAGATAGGCTGTGCAAAATAAAAAATGTTTCTAATATAGTTAGTCAAAAATGTAATGTATAAAGGCTGGAGTGAGTGGATGTCTAACATAACAGAATACAACACAACATCCTGCTTGTCAGCTCTCCAAATCTGAGTTAGTCAGCGAAGGGGGGCCACATGGGACATAAGTGTTCAGTGAGTTTGCAATTGATCCTCAGCATTCAGCTCAGATTCAAAAGCAACAGTTATGACGAATGTGGCCCTCCCTCAATTCACTGATTGGTTACTGCCTGGTAACCAGAGCTAAAAAGCAAGAAGTAGTGTTCTGTTCTGTTCTGTTATGTCACTCCAGCCTTTATAGATTACATTTTTGCCTAACTAACTATATTGAAAACATGTTTTATTTTGCACAGCCTATCTATTTCCCCAGTTTTTACTTTTATACTGAACAATTCCTTTATAGCTGCCGAATTGCCATTTTAGTCTATGGGGGACCTAACAAAACTTGTACTGAAATTTTTTCTAAGTTCTGAGAAATGAAAGGATTTTGGTGAAATCGTTCGATCGAATCAAACGATTCGAAGGATTTGAACTATTTGAATGATTGGAATGATTTTTCATTCGATCAAAAAATGACCCCCCCAAAAAAAATTTTGATGGTCGAATTTCAAAGTTTTTTCACTTCAAAATTCGACCATTAGTAAATCTGCCCCTAAATGTGTTCTGTTTTGATTGGAGCAGCATTCCCATTTTTGCAGTTAGCTAAATTTACTAGATTTCAAAAAAATTATATTAACCATGTACTGTGATTCTGTAATAATATCAAGCCATAGATTTTAAGAATAAATAAAAAGCCTTTGTAACAACATAACTTGCTTTTAATCCACATTGTGTTATAGTCATAACATATGTTCAACTTCGTTGATAAATATTACCACAAAAATAGGCTATAAGTTGAGATACAGATCATTGCAGCCATCCTTTGTTCCTTTAAGTTGTTGAACTTTAACTGTAAAATATAGAAATGTCAGAACTTGCCTTTTGTAGAAGGAACTACAAAAACACCCAGAAATGTATTATTTATTATAGAAAGGATGAATGAATATACTATCAATACCTTTTCATGTTTCGTTGTTGTCAGATGAGTGGCCTTTTCCTGAGCCTGTGAAAAAGTTACACAAATGGAAGGACAACTTAAATAGCTAGGCATTAATATAAAATGACACTTTAGACTTCACATAGTTTTTAGGTATAACATATTTTTTTGCTTTTCTGAATGCTAGATGCAGTCAATAAGTATCAGATTTCATTATGGATGCACCCAAAATTTCTACATCACTGGCACATTTCTTGAGTAATCTGCCATTCTCTCAGTTCAGATGGTCACAGCCTACCTAATAAACTCATGCAGGCCTATTTTTTATATACAGTAGTTATCAAATAATTTCTGTGGATGCTTTTTTTAACAAGCAACCTTTTCAGAATAAACAAGGCCATCCCTTCAAATTAGAGAAAAGGATGATTCACATGCTTATGGAGAAAGTGTTTTGAATTTGCCTTAGGGCAATTGTTAGCATAATATCAAGTCTCTTGGATATATACACACTGAATGTGCCTATAATTACTATTATTATTGCTACTATATAGAATTATATCAAAGTCTGTATGAGTCAGCGCTAAAAAAGCTTGGGGAACAAGAATGCAGGACAAAGGGAAATCTTTGTGTAGTAGATTTTCAATTTTTTAGTTCCACAACTTCCCAATCTTACTATAGCGTGTCAGGTTACTCCTTACATTCACCACGTGTGTGCTTTAAGGTGGGTACTTGCAAATGTTTAACTTTAAAAAACACATCAAAAAGACCAAGATGGGAATGTCAGATGTTGTTTTATATTATTAGAGATGTAGAGATTGCAGATATATAGAGTAAAACCTTTTATTAAATATATATAAAATGTCCTATATAAAATTCCCCAATTACACCCACATTTGTGTAGTTTTAAAAAGGCACATCAAATCCCCTGTCTTCCTCAAATGTCTGTGTTCCAAGTATAGAATTGGTATTGCGACTTGGCTCCAACCTGTGTTGCCTCCACTCGCACTGTAACACTTGGATGCTTGAGGATGATGTCTTCATTTGGGCATTTTGTATGTCCCTTAATTCTTAAAGGGCCTTGTTGCCATGGGGATGCATCATGGCAACCCTGCACAATATACCTGCTGTCAGAATAGGACCAGATTACTGCCTTTAGATTCAGCAGGATAATATAACTACTAATACAAGTGCCTACTAACTTGTGTGTCTAGGAGTATGAGAACAATCACCATGCTCGTAGTATGGTCGGTTTGAACCTTTATCTCTGATACAGCAAGCGAGTGTGGGAGCTGCTTAGCGAGTGCTGC
>CM044431.1:64809475-64822860 GCA_024363595.1 Xenopus borealis
AAAAAAAGGTTGAACTTGATGGACGCGAGTCTTTTTTCAGCCTAACTTACTATGTTAAAGCACTACTATGTAGTTGTAGAAAAATAAGATTATTTAATGTTTTGTTCAATGAGCAAGGTACTGCGCAGATTATAATACGATTAAATTGGGTAAAGACAGGCTCGGGAACAAGCATAAGATGTTAACTGCTGTCCCTTCAATCCTACTGTCACCCTCAGTCCTACTGACTCCAGACCAGACATTTGGGCTTTATTCACTCCTCCAGTGAAACAGTTGTTTCTGCATAAACAATAGCATGCACCCCCCCTGGTAATGAGTTAGCTATTTACCATACAATCACACAACTTGTTTGTACAGTCGTCATGTACTCCTTATAAATATAATATAACACAGCTATGATATAAAGATGTAAACTCCACACACTCCCTACACCTGCTACTATACAACCTCTATGGCTTCAGAAGTTTCAGAGTTCTCTCTTTAAAAAATGCCGATTCATTTCCTAGAAACATACAATTCTAAAATTGGAGAGTACTTCCCTTATGATGAATTGATCACTGTAAACATTTGTGTATATAAATTAATTTAATTTGTATATATAAATTAATACTAAATATTAAAATATTTACCTTTTTGGGGGTTTATTTAATATACAAATAAATTACTTGAAATTACTTTATTTTAAATAAAAAAAAATAATTAATTGATTAGTTAAGGTTGCCCAGGATTTAGCCCTTTTGGTTCTAGAGTTTGTAGTGTATAGATCCATTTGCTCTCACATTTTAGTATCTCTTTTATTAAATCCCCTCCTTTCCATCTTTCGTTTATTATCTCTATGCCCCAGCATCTTAAACCTTTTGGGGTTTTTTACACTGTGTACTTTAAAATGCTTAGAGCACTGTGGGACTCTGTACCCTTCTCTATATTCCTAATGTGTTCTCTAATGCTGTCTCGTAGCTTTTTGTATTCTGTGGCACCACCATAGGGACAGTTCACCCCCCAGTCATAGTTTAGGGAGTACATGGTGTCTATCCCAGAATCCCATGTGTAAATTTGCATAACTGGGTGTGAACCTAGTCCCCATGGTGATGCCACACATCTGGAGATAAAAATTATCTTCATACCAGAAGAAATTATGCTCCATAATGAACTCTATATATTTTAGTATGAATTACTTTTGTAGATTAGACACAGTGTCATCATTGGCTAAAAATTGTGATATTGCTTTTAAACCTTGTATATGTCTAATAGAGGTATACAGGGATTTTACATCCAGAGTTGCCAGAATCATATTAGGTTCCCACTTAAAATCTTGCAAAATTGTTATTAGTTGTGTGGAGTCTCTTAAGTATGAGGGAAGTGACACTTCATTTAGAATACCATTATATTAAGCATTATTTAACCATAAATGAGAATCATCCTGATTTCTCATTGAACACTTCCATAAATTTAGTTTTTATAACATTATAAGTACCTCCATCATTTAGTAAATTTTGTCACATTAAAAGGTAATTGGCTTTATCCACAAGGACTGGACCACCTCCCTTATCTGCTGGTTTAATTATGAGGGATTCATCTTTTTTTACATTTACCAAAACCATTCTTTCATTTTTTTTAAAGATTTAATTTCTCTTTTTTCTGTTCTAACTTTGTATTGTATCTATCTATTAACTGTGCTAGATATTTCTTTACTAATTCTTCATAGATCTTGCTATAGTGACCTTTCTCTTGTGCAAGGATATACTATACTCAAAAGGGTGTGTATTTCATTTGGACCTGCTTCAACAGTTTTTGCTATAATTCCTTTCGATATGATTATTCTTGGAACATCTTTTTTCAGCATTAACTTCCTTATACATTTCTCTGTGTCTATAAACATCCCAAACTTGTCTACTTTATTAGTAAGTAAAAATTCTAACCCCTTCACAAGTATCTTAGCTAATATTTTTACTTAAAATTAAATATCCCTTTAGAGCTTAGTGTTTTTCCTTTCACTACCTGTAGTGCCCCTTGGTGTAGATGTCTGTATGTCGTTTATTCCCCTATTTTCTACCATGTTTCCACCATCTTCCATCGTATTGGATGTGGTGAAGTGGTGCATACCGATTCTGAGTGTGTGTTAGTGTTTTCCAGTGTTTCCTTTGATTTATTTTGTGTGACTCCTGTTCTTTGTCTTTCCAACTTTCCCTTTTGTTCCTGTGTCCCTTCGGCTCTCCTCTAAAAATATCCCCCCCCGAGTGATTTTTGTTTTTTTGTTTTTGTTTCCATTCTTACTTTTTTCTTTACCAACAGTTCTTGCTTTACCTTCTCTTTTCATATACTGTATGTGCTTTTGCGTTGCAATGGAACTTTATTTTTATATAGTTTGCTTCTACTTTGATTATCCCATTTTTTAACAATTCCTTGTCTGTAATGGTCTAGATCCCTCTTAAAGTTATTTTGCTTGATGTCTACAAATCTACTTTATTCTCTTTATTCTTTAGTCTCTACCATTAATTGTTCACAATTAGAGAACTCTTCTATTTCTTTAAATAGTTCGAGTTTAAGATGTAGATCCTTCATTTCCTTAATATAAAGCTCAAATTCCTTATTCATTTGTTTAGTGATCGCTTTAAGTTTAACAGTATAAGTGTTCAGCACATCTTCCCATTCTGTTATAAATTCTAGGACTCCTTTACCAAATGTAAAAGGAGTTTTTTAGCACTGATTCACTTTGATTTAGTGAATTTGTTAATAAAAAAAGGTGAACCCCGGAGACTGTGTAGTGTAGTGTAACAATATACCCAAATAACTTAATGATGTTTTACAACCATTCGGTTTTTGTATACAAATCAATTGTTAACATTAATAAAAAACTATTAGAATTACTTTTTTAAACACTTTAGAATGCTTTATGCCCTTTCCAGCAGTATTTTATTGAGATTCCAGCATTTAAGTTAAATAGAAGAGTAAAATACAGTTAATGTATCTGCCCTATTATCTTGATAGATATTCAATTAAGAGTGTATCTGTTTAAATTGTGCCAGAATATATTTCCATAATGACAGATGCTTTGAATCCTAATGCTAGGAGCTGAATTTATGTACTTTTTTAATTCATAAAGTCTGATCTTTAGAGATATATTTATAAGAGTCTAAAATCCACAGTGTAATAAAAGGTATACATGGATTGGTGTACAAATATATTTACAGCTGAAGTGTATGAGAAGAGATGCTTACTATATAAAGACAATGGTATTTCAAGTTAAAGTTTTTTTTTCAAAATGCATCATTTAATAGTGCTGCTCCATCAGAATTCTACATTGAAATCCATTTCTCAAAATAGCAAACAGATTTGTTTATTTTTCATTTTGAAATTTGACATGGGGCTAAACATATTGTTAATTCCCCATCTTCCCAAAGTCATGCAACTTGTGCTCTGATAAACTTCAATCACTCTTTACTGCTGTACTACAAGATGGAGTGGTCTCACTTCCCCCCCAGCAGCCTAACAACAGAAAATGGAAAGGTAAGCAGGTAACAACTCCCTGACATAAGATAACAGCTGCCTGGTAGATCTAAGAACAGCACTCATTAGTAAAAAACCATGTCCCACTGCGTTCCATTCAGCTACGCTGAGAAGGAAAAACAACAGCCTGGCAGAAAGCAATTCCCTTTTAAAGTGCTGGCACAAGTCACATGACAAGGGACAGCTTGGAAATTAACAAAATGTCTAGCCCCATGTTAGGTTTCAAAACTGAATGTAAAAAAAATTGCTCTTTTGAGAAATGGATTTCAATGCAGAAGTCTACTGGAGCAGCACTATTAACTGATGCATTTTGAAAAAATATGTTTTCCCATGACAGTATCCCTTTAACATCTACAACACTTTTCTTTAACAATATTTTCGTAAACATTTTTACCCAAACTAGTCTCGGCAAGGAGAAGTTTGTTTTTCCATTGGGAGAGTGGCTGAAGCTGACCTTGGAAATAGAGGAAAAAAAATATAACTTAAAACATTTTGTTATCCAAGGACTACTGAATATTTAAGTTGCCAAATGGAGAAGAGTAGATAATAGAAACAAAATTGCTTTTTTGACATGCTTTGCAGAATTACAACCCCATATGTCTGTCTCTAGTCTGTACTGCTTCTGTGCCTGGTAAATTCATGTATTAGTGATTTCTAGAATATACTGGGTACTGCTTCTCTGAGCTGTGGGAACAGTGAGGGCTTGGATTAACTGGGATTTGTTCATACTGGACATTTTGGGGAATGCTACTGGGGCTCAGTGCACTGTTAAGTTTTTTCTGCCTCTTTGTCATACACCATAATCATCTGATCAGCCCCAGTAAATTTAAAATCAGAACAAAATATTCAGTAGCATAATACCAGTAATAGTAACATGGTACGGCATTTTGGATAATTTAAGTGCCTCCACCCAGGGCTAAACTAGATACAACTCCCTAAGTGATGTGATGTGATGTACAGTGATGTTGGTACCAATTGCAGCAGACAATAAACCACACAATCGGTAGTAAAGCAGTACTTTGTAATATTAGAAATGTAATATATGCAATGCAATTAGAACTTTTAAATAACAACAACAATGTTAGACAATATAATAAGTATCACCCCTTTTATGAAAATGTCAACTGTCCTTTTAAGAATGGTGAGTGTGCACACTAGGGGTCTGCAGGGATATACAAAGTAGTATGATCAGAATGATGTATTGCAACACCAGATTGATGCACCCCGGGGTGTGTAAAGTAAAGGTCTCACCAGCTCACATTGGTAGTGAAAAAGGATTAAATCCTGTAGAGCAGATGCAGGGGAGCAGTCTTGCATAATCCACACTGAGCTGGGAATGCTGGTGTAGGAGAAGCTTCCTGAAATCCTGAGGAGATCCAGTGCACGTGTCTCAGAGGCTGATGGGAAATCCACAGTCTGGAACCCGTTGTACATGCTGGCAACTCACTACAGGGCTGAAATCCTATCTCTCCTACAGGGATTACTTCCCAAGCAATAGCTCAGGCAGTTGCACTAGTTCCAGTCACTATGATGGCTGACTGGAAAGGGTTAACTAACTCCCTGTGCTCTGACTATGGGATTCCCTATATGGGTAAAAGTGCTATAGGTGAAATCCCTGGCTTCCTACTCATAAAATAACAGAAACACTCACAGCAGAGAGAAATCTCAGACTTGCTCTCAGTCTTTCTGTATAGAGACCATGCTTTCTTCTTCCTAGTTAAAGATCTGCCTCACTTTAATTTTTGGTTCCAAAACCTCCTTTAGAGAGGTCACTAGGTCAGAAGCAAATCCTTCTTGCTGATTGGCCAGGCTGTGGCTGAAAACTTTCTCACTGCAGTGCAAGCAGCAGCCATGTTTTTGGTCTCTCCAGATTTAAATTCACAGGGTTATGCAGTTAGGAAAAGGACAAACAACACTTCCCTACAGAAATCATTACCATTTCTGTGTCTTATGTTACAAAGAACCATATGTTCTGAAAGTTAACTTCAAAAAATATGGTTACTCTTTTCTAGATACTCAATGACAGCAATAGTTAGAATTTGGTTAACAACATGTAGTTTATTGAAAATTTGGGATATGAATTGTTTTTTTAGCAAGATTAAACATATACTTCCCTTATTTGCTAGATGTGTTTCCATTGCCGAACTGATGCCTAGAAATTTGAAATCACCTTGTTGTAAATGACCTTGTCTTCTTTAGCAATGATTTGCATTAGCAATCACCTTTTATTGATTTCAGAAATTAGATTCATGTGACTTAGAACATATACAATAACATATTTCTATTAGGATTTCATTTCAACCTTTGCTCTATTCACCCAATTAGCCGTATCACATTGTTATTGATATGAGTCTTTGAAAGAAAAACAACCACACTTCTTTTTTACCTTCTCTCTCTCTCTAAAACAGCATCTTTCCTGCTGGTGAATTACCAAATTATGAATATCATCTTATTTTGTTTCTGTAATTGTTAACACTAAGGGGCAGATTTACTAAGGGTCAAATTTCGACCAGAGAATAGTGGGGGAATAGTGGGGAATTAAAAAAATTCGAATTCAAATTTTTTTTGCGCAATTCAATCGAATAGGGAAAATTCGATCGAATTTGAATCGAATTTGAATCGAATATTTGAACGATTTTTAAACGATCGATCAAATTTTTCTTATTCGATCTTAGGGAATGGTCCCCATTTTGGTAGGTTTAATCTGGTGCAGTAGGTGATCGAATTTAAATTTAAAGGGTAAGTATTCGACCAACAAATTTTCTAATATTTGAATAAAATTAAATTCGAATATTCAAATCATTCAAATTCGAATATTCGATGGTCGAATTTGCCTAATTTGCATATTCGAAATTTGAATTCAAATATTTTTGAAAATTCAATCGAATATTCAAATCCCTCATGTGAATTAATGTGAATTTAGTAAATCTGCCCCTGTAAAACTGTAAAATTTGACTAGGGATAATCCAAACTCGATTCTTATTTTTTTTTATTTATTTTTTTTTTAAAGAATTTGAATTAGATTTTTGAGCTTTATCATACTTTGGCCCATTAAGATTTTTATTTCTACTAATCACCACCTGAAACCTACCGATTTTATGTATACGTCAATGGGAGTGGTTCAGTAACCGATTCTGAGATGTTTGCAGCCTTTTTGACATTCAAGTTTTTTCTGAGAATTCAATTCGAGTTTTCAGTCTTGAAATTTGCCTGGGTTTTATATATTCAATTTTTTTATTTAATAACCCCCCCCCCCCAGTTGAATATTGAGTATATTCAAATTTTAGGGAGTAAAAAACTCAAGTATTTGAAATCCCACCTTTCATAAATATGCCTCCCCAGTTGCCTATATGGTCTACCCTCTTATTGCATTTTATCTGATATGTTAACTGAAGGTGCATCATTGAATCATCAGTTTCATGCTTTTAGATCTATAAATTCTATACTGATAACCATCAGACTTGTAAGCCTATATACAATATTATAAGGCTATATACAATATGGATACTTTAGCTCCTTTAGTCTATAGAAAATTAATAGAACCACAGTATTTATTTGATAAATATATCTTCATTTATTAGAGATAGGCAGAAGTGATTAATTAACTATCAGCAGCCAAAACCTGTATGGGATTTTAGTCACCCTTCTACATGTTCCATTTGCTACAACATGCATTTCCAGGTGCAGTGATATTTTTTGTCCTTAACTTTTCTTTTCTATACTTTAATTGCTTACCAGTGTTCAGATTCAATATTGTTATTGTTGTTGTTCATTGATAGCTAATATAAAATACAAACAGAAGTCTTCAAACAGTTTTTAAGGTACTTAATGCAGCTGATTACATTACAAAAATGTAAATGTAAATCAAAACTGAAGGACATTATTATACACCCATTTAAAATCCATAGATAATGATCACATAGGAATTATATATTAGATTCTTGTGCAGAAGGATGAGTGAAATCTGTTTTGTTGTCAGCGTTACTTATCAGCCTCTTTTCTGCAATCTGTAATGAAATCAACTATTGTACATTTGTTTTTTACTCCTTACAATGAGGTTTCTATAATGAAAAACAAATACTATGTCCAATTTGCCATGTACAGTAATCATTATTTTGCTTTACTGTATATTGGTTTTGTTTCTGTCTTTTCCATTACTATTAATATCGATGGTCACTTGAAAAAACATTTCATTTTAAGCTATTGACTCTAAAGCTTCCATTGTCATCTTTTCATTTTAATGACAATCACATGCATATCGATTCCCAGGTGCTTATTGCCTTGTTTGCTCTTGAAGAATAATGCTCTAGTGTCTTCCAAAAGTGATTAAAGACTTTTAATCTCCATCTAATAACGCTAAGTCCTTCAGGAACACATTACTAATACAATTTGGTAAATCACTTATCTACAGGAAGTGAACACTGTTTTTTTTCTCTTAAAAAGAAACATGGTATATAACATCAAATAATACAGTATAAGCATTAAAAAAGAAACTATGTTCTGTATCTATGCAGATTATATTTTCAATTAATTTTTCTTAATTAGTAAATTACATGTGAGATTACATGTGAGCATATTCTAAGTAGAATAAAACACTTTTATCGATATTTTTCCTTTCTGCGTGGAATCTGAATTAACCATTAACCAAGATAAGGAACTATAGCAAGTGTAAGGACCAAATTTATCAATATTTGTATTCTAGTTTGTACCACAATTCACATTTTATTTGTGCCAAAAAATGCAAATACAAGTCTTTGTTTCCAAAACTAAAATTTTCAATGGGCATCAAAATAATTTTGATGCGAGCGACATTTTTTTATATGCGCAACTATTTTGTCCAAATGCATTAAAGTCAGTGGGAATCCGAATAATTCTGATCTGTGACAATTTATATGCACATCAATAGTGATGGGCGAATTTATTCACCAGGGGCGAATTCATGCGATTAAATGCGCTTTTAAAAACGAGTCGCACGCCGTTTTTGACGTGACGCGTCGAAGTTGACGCGACGTGGGGCAAAAAAGTGCAGCGTCTCGTTTCGCAAATTTTTTCATCAATTCAAATTTTTCGGCGAAACTGGGTAGATTCGCCCATCACTACACATCAATATTTTTCTGTCACAGCGCATTTTTCACCTAAAAACTGTTGCCACAGTTTCGCGAATTTAGTCGCAGCCAGCAAAACATGGAAATTTGCTGCAAATCCATCACTAGCAATCACGTTTTTGAAAACACACATAAACACTGGTGGAGCAAAAAATTCTATAGAAATGATTCCTTGATCAAAATAACACCTACACCTGATTACAAAGTTACCAGATGCTCTGAAGACACCTATACATTTTTTTAATGTGAAGTTTATCAAGCAATTGGAGTGAGAAAAAAACATGCTTTGAGTTACTGCAATTGAAGTGAGAAAAAAGCACACCTCAGTGGCGTAACTAGCCCCCCCCCGTAAACAAATCTTCACAGGGACCAGGGGGACTCTGATCCCCATCCTCCCTCCCAATTCCTGTCTTCGCCTCTGCCCACACCCTGCCTCTGCCCCACCCACTTCCTGTCCATCTCCACCCATTCCCACCTGAAGTGCCCCCTTCCTTGCAGCAGGGAAGAATCCGGCTGTGGAGAAGGATGTTTTTTATTATTTCTAATAAAAAGCAGACCCCACAATCCGGGCCCCCCTGTGACTTCAGAGTCTGCTTCCTCTATAGTTACACCACTGTCACATCCAAAAAAGTCAGAATTTTTTAGTGAACCAACACTGGGTAGATTCACTATTGAATATATATTTTTTTAATAACCTGAATTTCCTCAGTCTGGCATTGTCCCATCTACTATCTTTACAGATTAAAACCCTTATAATGGTATATATTATATTTTTTTACATTTATCTAGCTTGGTTGTTAATTGTCACTTTCCTCTGAATAATCGGTTTCTTTTGAACCTAAACAACCATGTGCTATGTTAATTTATTATGCAAAATGAGATATAATTACATTCAAATAAGAGGCAGAATAGACTCCAAAATCATTCAATTATGTTAACAAAGTGGCACATCTAGATCTTCCATGACTCCCTGCTTGTTTCCTCCTGTACATATTTGCAACAGAGCAAACTTAGAGATCAAAATACATTCTTACAAAAATTTATGCTAATACTGTAAATATTTCACTATGTTAGTATGGTTATTCAGGCCCATAGCACAAGCAGCATTTTACCACACTCATCTTGGTGAGAACAGCCCCTTGCTATTAATTTTCAATAGGAAATGTGTCGCTTTTGCCAGATGACTCTACTGTGCTCAGTTCTGCTTACCATAGCATATGCCATAGGAAGGGTGTTTAGTTTTATTACAATAAGAAGTAAATACATGCAAGAATGGACATAATAACAGGGTAAAACACTATTGGCAGATCCTCTACAGTGATCCCCAACCAGTAGCTCGTGAGCAACATCTTGCACTCCAACCCCTTGGATGTTGCTCTCATTGTCCTTATAGCAGGTGCTTATTTTTGAATTCCAGGCTTGGAAGCAAGTTTTAATTGCATAAAAACTAAGTATAGTACCAAACAGAGCCTCCTGTAGGCTGCCAGTACCAAAGGGGCTACCAAATAGCCAATCACAGCCCTTATTTGGCAACCCCAGGGACTTTTTCATGCTTGTGTTGCTCCCCAACTCTTTTTACATTTGAATGTGGCTCATGGGTCAAAAAGGTTGGGGACCCCTGCTCTACACCATAACAAGGTATAGCAATGGGCAAATCTGTCCCACTTCACTTTGCCAAAAATGTGTGAAATGCATTGAAGTAAATGTTTTTTTCATGCAACATGTACAACTTTTTGACATTCGACAAGAATGAGACTGTTGGTGGAGTTTTGTTAAAGCTGGTGGAACATGTACTTGGGTTGCTGGTTAAGCTTCCAGAGCTCATCCCGATGACATGGCAAGGATAGATGGAACCCTATGCAGGATCAACTGTATTTGGAGAAGTCAAGTCAATTTAGTGCACATGATCAAATTTGATTCTGTCTGGTACAGAATATAAGTGAAAAAAAAATAATTGTATCTGTAAAAAACTATTCAAGATGCTATTTCATTATACTGTAGGTTAATTAGCTTTCTAATACAACTTTTCAAATTGTAAAATATACCTAGCCTCTGAAATATTAAGTGACATCATTTCATTAGTGGAAGTGTAAATCCACAGATTCACACTTGTACTTAAATCTCTTCAAATCATTTGTGATTATATGCAGGTCAGAGAGCATTTCAGGTTACAGTATCAGGGTACATTTTCACATTGCTCAGACTTATTTTCTATTTTTTTTTATGCAGAATCCCACTGCATGCATCATAATCATCCAAACAAATGATTCTGGCAGCTAGCTGGTCGCAATGCATAATGTTTTACTTGCTGGAATATTCCATCAGCTCAGCTGTTAGGGACAACAAAATGTACAGATGCAGCTGATTTTGGAGAACATAATGCACCCATTTTTAGCTTCTGTTTTTGTATCTTGCTTGGATCTGATTCAGGATTTTGAACCTGGAAATTCTTCAATAAATACAAAATAAAAAGAGCACCATAATCAGTTGTAGTAAAACTTAATATTGTTTTCTTATCCATATGATACCCACTGGAAACAATAAAGTATTTATTTCTTGTTTTGTTTGGTCTGATCCTTGCATATGGAAATCCTGCATGTGTTAAAACTAAGCAGAAGAATAATAAGAAAAATAATGTGGTGTTAATATTGTAATAAATCACTTGCATAGGGAGATAATGTGGAACACTGCAGTACCTTAACTAATTTAAATACACAAATTAAACAACATGCTTGGGTAAAGTTGGATTTAAAAATCCATTGCTGCTGTAAGATTGTATTAGTGATTACCACATTGGCTGCTTTGACAGTTACAGTAAGTGATAACTGCCTTCTACTTTCCTCCAAAGTACTATTGATCTTCAGAGTGGAGAACCCTGACCTTACTGTAATGTGTGAAGTCAATCAAAGGACAGGTCTTCAAGCAGTACACATTCCACTTTCAATGATATGTTGTGAAACTCTGCTGTGGGAATAGGCATATCTGTCACAGTAAAGTACAGCTATTGCAAGAACTGCTAACCTTTAAACCCTCAGCGTAATAAAAGCAAAAAAAGCTGAGGGAGAAAAAAAGATTTAAATGACCTTTAGAGCCTTTTATTACAGAACACATTTGGAATATTCAGAAATATTGTTCTACATATTTGCTAAACAATAAACATAGATATATGTGTACATATGAATTATTTGATTGACATATAAAATTGAATATAATCAAAGAGCTAATTTATGTTTACCAGGTTGGGTATTTATTACTGTTTCCTGTGTTCCTAACTGTGTCTACAGCAGACATCCTGTTCTAACTTAAGTATTATGCAATAAGCATTTGCCCCAAAAATGTTGGCATAATTGGTTGATAGGTTTATCTAGTATAGTATGTAGGCATTCTCCCTAGATCTCATCTTAAATTACTTTTTCACAAAGCCCCTTCAGCTATTGCTTTGTGCCAATAGTCTGGAAACTACTTACAGTAAAAGGTTTACTGCAACTATTATGGAACTTTCCAACTGAACCCAGTCCCTTTCTACCACTGGTAGGAACTAAGTAGGGTCTTTAAGTCCTTGGTTCTCCAGTTTGAGGTTTATTATTTAACTAACCCTTGGAAATTAAACCTAAATGTTCTTAGAACACTATTGCAATAGGAGTGTTTGGCTATGATGACCTAGCTTAGTCATTTAAGGACATTACAAAAACTCAACATTTTTTAAAATTATTTATATTTAACTAGTGGTCATCAAAGTATCACAGACTTGCTGTCTGTTGCTTCCCGTTTATATTACCTTGAATTGCAGTAGGTTGCACTAGATCCCCAGGTATCTTCTCTGCATGCTACATATTCCAATGATGTCAAAGAAAATATTGGCAAGACAAGTCACATCACAGGGTGTTTGATCCCCAGGAAGCATATCTAGAGCTATACCCTGCCTGTGGGAAATGAATGCTTCATGCCCTAGGTTTGTTTAATATGCTGATACATATAATTTCTTATATAAAAAAGCAGACCACGCTGAGCTCTTCTGTGATGCAGTGGAGCTCATTCATAAACCTCATAGTACACAGTGAAAATATTTGCCTTGCACATGGTTATACTTAAAAAATATGGATACGAGTGGTATATTTAATGCGCAAACAGAATTGCAAATTTGTATTCTGACTGCGAATGTCCCTAAGGGCTTTTTAAATATGGTAAAATTGCAAATTGCAAGTATTTATGCTCACAGTGGGAGATATTTATAAAGTTCCCACAGCCCATGTTTATTCACACATGGCAGTATTTTCCATGTTTTTTCCTGAACACTGAAATATTGCACTGTTGTGCCCTTCTTTCCGTTTTCCGCTAATTTGCATTGCGCACAAAATTTCGCAAATGAGAGGGGTGCTTGAGTGCAACTACTGTGCTTGGTTGTTGTGCGTGAAAATAGCGATGATTAATTTAAATTAGCTATTTGCTAAACCTTTTAGTGAATATTTTCTCCTCCACCAAAGTCGAGGAATAACTCAAACTTAGAATATTATCATAAATATTCCCAATTGCCCATATTTCAAAAGCATGACCCCCAGTGTGTTTTTTGCATAATAGTTCAGGTATCCCCCAATAATGATCTCTAGGCACTTCCAAATTCTGACAAATGGCAAATTGGTAATAATGATTTGAACTTGGGTTTTGAATCTTTTAACGTGCAAAACAGGATGAATGGTAGCCACTTCATTACACTAACAAAAAGCTGAATTGTTTTGAAGCTTTTTACTCTGTTTTTTTTTTTTTTTTTTTTTT
>CM044431.1:64822873-64875384 GCA_024363595.1 Xenopus borealis
TTTTTTTTTTTTTTTTTTTTTTTTAAACCAACCACCTTTTCATCCGAACATTCATTAGATTACTGTATGTCAAAAAGTATGCTGGTTATCTGGGTACTAATATTAGTATTTCCAAAATAATAAAAAAACAAGCATTTTGAATTTTCAGAGCATTTTACCATGCTGGGTGTTGGGAGTTGGTTACTGATGCCTGAGGCACCAAATATTTGTATGAGTAAATATTGCACAACAACCTTAACCCTTCAAATTAACTTTTAGTGTGATGTACTGATGTAGTGATACATAGCAGTATATATAAATAGCAGTTAGTTTTCCTTCAGAAGCTCTCCAGTTTTAAGCAATCTGTTTGCTAGAGCCCAAATTACCCTAGCTGCCATGCTACTACAAAATGAATATGATGAGTAATAAAAAGTAGCAATAACTGTGTAGCCTTATAAAACATTTCATTTTTGATGGGGCTGGTGAACCCCATTTAAAACCTGGAAAGTTTCAAAAGAAGACAAATTATTAAAAAAAACTATTCAAAAATAAAAAAGCGAAGGCCAATTACTTGTCATTCAATAACATACTAAAAGTTAGCTTAAAGGTGAACTACCCCTTCAATAGTTGAAGCTTTTAGTGATTTGGCAAAACAGATTTTATGTAACTTATGTTATACCCTTAGAACTAATACCAGCTCATAAATGCACAACTAATCAGTACTTTTTTCATATATTTTCCATTTACAAGAAGAGGAAAGCCTTCAGCTGTCTGTAGATAAAAAAGGAGCTAAGATTTTTTTATTTATACCTATGAAAATCTCATTAATTTGCATGCCACAATGTTTATTGTTAGATTTTTCTCTGTTTTCTTATTTTGCAGTGACTTGTTCATATTCTCTGTGTCTTTATGATTTTATAATATTAAAACGATTCCATAATTTTTTCTGTTTCCAAGCTGAGGGCGCATTTTTTGTAGTTGGATTGAACTATTGCTGTAGCATTTAGCTTGCAAAATTATGTCCATATTAGCATAAACCCATGCTTAACATTTATTCTATAGCCCCCTAGATGGAAGTCAAGTTAGTTTAGAAGGTCAGAAGAATATAATTTTTAAATGTTAGTACCATACATCTGTAGCTCTTGAGAATTTATATAAAGTATAGAGTTATTTTTAAAGCAAAGTGTCTTAAGGAATAGAAACAAATATGCATTCCTTATTACTTCCAATACATTGAGTGTTTTTGATTTAGAATCAAAATTGTTAATTTATTTTAAAATAACCACAGAAATGGCTTGTTAAAATTACTCCATAGATATCATTGATAAAAATGTGAACTTTAGTATTATATGTTAAGCATATATTTTTAACTGAACTTGTTGGATTACTATATTGTGTCTTAATAACAGTAAGACAATGTAAATATATGCTCTGTAGCTCAAAGGAGTAAGCAATTATTGATGTCCTATGATTATTAATGAATCAAATACTCTATACCTACTGCATCCTAGTCCTTAGAATAGTAGAATGAAAGGCTATTATGTACTTGCAAGGTGAAAATTGGACAGCTTAAGGTTAGGGAACAAGATCAGACTCACACGTAACTAACAGCAGCAAGGAAATAATTGCTAAAAATTGAGTCTGCATTCATTTTGTTTTAACATTTTTGGGGTTAGTACTGTTTAATTTCATGAACTCCAGGTTACTCACCCCCCCTTTAGCCACCATGTTTATTACTTACATTCTTTTTCCGTGCTATGAGATAGGACTTTAGTGTTCTAATGTAATGCTTTCGGGCTCATCCTGCACAGGGTGGGGATCCCTATGAACCCATGTGTTTGGCTAAATATCCCTCCCTTGAATAGGGATTGAATCAATCAGGGATTATAGATCACTTTAAGATTTGTAAACTGTGCAAATATTGAAACTAAATCTACACATCTAGATGTAACTGTATGATAGTATGACACTATTGTGTTGGGTGTGTTGTTCCTAGGTTTTGATGTTCATCCCTGGATCCAGCACTAGTGATGGCCGAATCTATCCTGTTTTGTGGAAAAATTTGTGAATTTCCAGCGAAATTCACGAATTGGCTAAAAATTCGCGAAACGAGTCGCGGCACGTTTTTGACGAGTGTCGCGTTGTTTTTTTACGCATTATGTCATTTGCGATGCGCAGCATCGTTTTCAAAGTGCGTTGTGTCATTTTCGGAATGCGACTGTTTTTTTTTTTTTACACCAGTGAATTTTCAGCAGGCAAATTTTCGATGGCGTTTTGCGAATTTATTTGCCGGCGCAGAATCGCAGGAATTCGCGCCTGGCGAATAAATTCGCCCATCACTATCCAGCACATATGTTGGAAAAAAGGATTTTGCCCCTCCCCTGAGTATCCTGAAAGTTGCCTTCATTTACAGTATAACTTACAACTTACAAAATGATGGTCAACCTCTCCCAATTTATATACAGTAGCTTGGTGTTAAGTAATGAACGCAACCACCTACTAGTTATTAAACACATAATCACAAAGAATATAATACTGTGTCAATAAGGCATAGTTTATATGTACAGCTGGACATTAAGCAGGGTTTATGTGATAAGTTGCTCTCTTCTATAAGTAAATGCCTTTCAACAAAACTAATGAGCTGATGCTAGGTGTTGCTGGCTTCAGATATAGGAAAATATTTGTTGAGTATTCAGATCATTCCTTTTCTTCTGGATTTTGATCAATCCCTATCTTTTGGATACCCGTTTAATGTTAGAAGTATGATTTTGCTACCATTTGGTGTCTACTTTTTTGTATTTCTTAACAAATTCACAGTTTTCTTATAAAGCTGTGAAAATAGTAGTTAACAACAGGAAGAATAAATGTAAGAATATACTTGTTAAGTGAAGAAGAAACCCCTCTTTGTTATACCAGTTATTTTTTTTCAGTTATTCTTAGTTACCCTTTTCATTTAGAAAATTAAATAAAAATCATTGAAAGAAAAAATAAAAATCTGTAATGTTGTTGTTTTTAGCAAATTATGGCATTTCATTGTTATTAGGAACAAATCATTCTGTTTTGAAGCATATTATTTAAA
This sequence comes from Xenopus borealis, assembly GCA_024363595.1. Classification (NCBI taxonomy): domain Eukaryota; kingdom Metazoa; phylum Chordata; class Amphibia; order Anura; family Pipidae; genus Xenopus; species Xenopus borealis. The sequence goes on from CM044431.1 coordinate 64,825,932, forward strand.
CCCATCGGTCATTCGAGATAAAAGTTGACAAGGTGAACATTACTGCTGTATTGTGTCATTAACTATTTAAAATGTATGGCATATTATACAGTTTTGTATTTCTTGATTCACTTTCTGTGATTTTGGAAGGTTTGAGGCAACTGTACAATTAATTGAGGTTTAGCATAATCTGAGGATAAAACAAGCTGGATTTTATTATTTGGAAGTAGGTTGACTGTAGCTTCTTTTTGTCCATTTGCAGATGATGTCTCTGGAAAGAAAAATGTTTTAATTCTATTTTGTTTCCTGAACACAATTGGGAAGCAGAAAGATGAATATGAAACAGGCTCAGAGAAAACACTAACAGTTAATTGATATTGATACATCCCTGCTCAGCAGCATAGCATAAAAATAAAATTAAATTCACAAGAGCATAAAAAGACCTGCAGATACATTAGCATAAGCAACACAGAGGAACAGAAATGATCAACTTTCATTATTTTCTCATTTTTCTATGTTATACCCAATCAGTGTTGTTCTCTTGTTTTATATTTGTTCTGTCATTTAATTCAGTTTTATAATTTAACTGCAAATCTACCTATGCTATCCTTTCTGACCTTGCCCTAGTCTAAATTTGTCAGTACGTTTTGTGGTGCTCCATTGCTAAGCAAAAAACTCAACTCGGCATCATTTATTCACATTTTTTCAATCTATGGTAGCAGTATAATTAGAAAAAAATATGCACAGACGATAAAAAATTGATTTATTTGAAAGCTGTCTGCAACAATTTGTGGAGCATGCATAACAGATATAACAGTACAGTACATTTCTGGATAATGCAATATTTGGAGATGATCTGTTAATTTATATTATATTTATTTATATGTATATTTATTGTTTATATTTGTTCATAATGCCATATTTCTATTTGAAGTACTGTAAACCATAAGCTGCACATTAAAGAGAAACTGATACCAGAAATTATGCCGTTTTTACATCTATCATAATAATGGCATTGCATCCTATATGTAATTTTGCCATAAAGTATTTACCCAATGTTTTTACATTACCTATCTGACTCCCTGTGTTCCTTGATAAGTGGGCTGCCATATTTGTGCAACAGGAGTTTGTTAGCATTAGAAACTTTTATTGACAGGCTGATATAGGACAGTCAGGTTGGCAAAGCAAGTTTAGGAACTCTAGACAAGAAACACATAAGGCCTTAATTTTGGGGATGCATCTTTTTTAATAGAACATTTTAACTGCATCTTCTAAACCCTGATGATATGCTCCAAATGTATTGCATTCTAATCACCCCTAAGATGATGGTCTGGGGCAAATTATCAAATTATCTGAGCTATTGAGTAAAATAATTTGGTTTAGACAAGCAAGGAGTGGGTACTGGAACTTTTTACAAATTCACAGGAAGGACAATATTACTCTAAAAACTTGTAATTTGCAGATCGTGACCATGAATGTTACAAAAGGGATTCCATTACCACCCCTTTAGCTATAGGGTAATGGGATTAAAGGTCAACATTTTGTCCAAGGTCTAGTATTCCAGCTTCTATAATGAAATTGTTCTTAAATGCTTCATTATGAAAAAAAAATCAGAATGGAAGCATTAGCAAAACTGCTACTTGAAACAAGCTTTCTCATCACATGTGATGTGTTGTTATAATCTTCTAGTAAGAAACCAACACAGTACACTGCATAGTATCTGAGGCAATGATTGAAGTGGTTAAAAAAACAAAGCTTCATGAGCTTTATAGCTCACAAAACTCAACTCACCAAATTCTTTAGCCATACCCAACTATTTTAGCCACACCCAGCTTTACTGCCACTATTCATACATGTTTTCACTGCCTAGTATTAAGGGGCAAAATGACTCCCTGCAACCCCAAGAGCATTGTGACCCCAGCACAAGACAGCTCAGTGACACCCACTGAAACAGTCTGTGTAACAATCTATAATCTAAAATCCCTAGCATTTTATGACATAGTATTCATGGCAATATACTATATTTGTAGTCCACTCCCCTGTGCTCTCTTACATTCATTTTGAAAGCAGCCAAAATAAGATTACCATTATTCCAAAGAGATTTATGTGAACTGACGTGATGCAATATATGGGGAAAATATGAAATAATTTGGAATATAATACAGATTGCCATTGAATGTGGCAAAGAAAATGACAGGGGCACCCAGATTCCTCTTGGTAGGCCTACATGAGTGAAGCAAAAACCACAAAACTACAATATCTTTGTTGCATCTATTTCATAGAAAGCCATGTTTATTTTACTGAAAAGGGTGTGTGTGTCCATTTTTTTCCAACACTGACATAAGGGTTTTCCATATGACCATATTGAATAAATTAGCCTTTTCTTTCTATGGTGGTATCTTTTGTAATTAAATTTATTGTATATTATATATAAATATATATACTATATAATCAAATATAAATGATCAAATAAATATATTCTTATATATTCTCACTTGTCTACCCTATGATTCTCCACTAGGGATATATGATTTTCACCCACAATGAGTAAGTCTCGCTTGGATTCAAATAAATACTTACGCAAATCGAGCCTGTCCCTGAAGTTCCCCCTGGGCCTGACTTTGAGATTCACTCAAAATATTAACCAGACAGCTTTATTTGAGGTATACATTAATACAGAGTAATAGAGTACAAAACAGTAATACAATACTGATTATTAAATAATAGATAACACTTCCTGAAAACTTGTGAGAACATGGAGGGACAATTAGCAATACAGCACGTTACAATTTAACCACTTCTTCTTCCATGGGGCTGGCATCCAATCATCAAAGTGTGTCACTATTTCCATCTTAGGGACAGACTCACAGTCTCAGTACAATAGCCAAATAAGGTGCAACTACTGTGTCAGCACAGTGTCCAGAATGGTATCAGTGCTGTGGGAACATTTTAAAAACTATATGTGCCTTTCTTGGCTTTGCACTAGGAATACTTGTGACATGAGACAACAGATGTATTCCTTGTTCTGTGTAAACATTTTAAACCCCTAAACAGAATGGCCTTTAACCTTAAGTTCTTCTACAACATAGCAGTTCTGTATTAGTGTCCTGTTCTCTAATATTTTTTTTTATAATAACCATTTATAGCTTTAATCTAAAACTAGTGCCAGGGAAAATAATTACTCTGGAGTAACACATTTACTTTGTTGTGCATTTGTACTCAATATAAATGCATGTACTAGAAAGTATCTGCAGGAATGTAGCAAGAACATACTATATCCCTTTCTCCTGTAAGCTTTGCTCTCTGAATATATATCTGTGTTAAAATGAGTAAAACATTATTGACATAAAAGCAGTATGTAAATTAATCTCTATAAAATAAGATTTTAAATATTCATACTCTACATATAGATTTGCCTCAAGATGTGCTTTACCTCTGGTCTTAGGTTTTCAATAACACATGAATTAATTTATGTCATGGTAACAATAAATTATATTTTTTCTTACAACAAATACTGATCTACATTATATTATCTTTTAGTTTGTTACATTGCCCCTTTTCTGAAGAACAATGACTTCATTATCTCAGTCGGTGCCATCTGCCATATAACAAGTTCAATGCAAAACAACAAAACAGCAGTTACTCTTTTGCCTTGAAACAAAGTTATGCTTTTGCATGTCACATATGTCTGCTCCATACAATACACTCTTCTTCCCATAATGTGTATTGAAATAGAGGAGATCTAAATACATCTTGTTCTATAAGGTATGAGACACTGAGGAAATTCACCTAAAATGTCCCACATTTCACATTCAGATTGTACTAACAAATATCAACAGGACCTGTGCTTAACTTTAATTTCTTTCATTTTAGTGCTCTAGACTCCCTTTATTCTAAAGCTTGACTTGTGTGAGCTATCTCCATGATTTTGGGCAGGTGGGAAGGTTTTTTAAAAAAAAACATTAGCATTACATGTTTGTCTACTTAAAAAGGATACTTACACCCCTTTTCGGCAGAAATAACTATGGTTTCTCTTATTTCTCACATTAAAAAGGAATATGAAGCCAGTTTCACTTCCTATCACTTTCTGATCCCTAAAAACTTCAAAAGAGCTAATAAAGCAAACTGCCAGTCCACCAAAAAAACATGATAATGAGATAAAGCTGCTGCTTAAAGGGAAACTGTCATGGGAAAACGTTTTTTTTATAAACACATCAGTTAATAATGCTGCTCCAGTAGACTTCTGCACTGAAATCCATTTCTCAAAAGAGCAAAGAGATTTTTTTATATTCAATTTTGAAATCTTACATGGGGCTAGCCATTTTGTCAATTTCCCAGCTGCCCAGGTCATGTGACTTGTGCCAGCACTTTAGGAGGGAACTGCTTTCTGGCAGGCTGTTGTTTTTCCTTCTCAATGTAACTGAATAGTACGCAGTGGGACACAAGTTTTACTATTGAGTGCTGTTCTTATGTCTACCAGGCTGCTGTTATCTTGTGTTAAAGAGCTGTTATCTAGTTACCTTCCCATTGTTCTTTTGTTAGGCTGCTGGGTGGGGTAAAGGGAGGGGGTGATATCACTCCAACTTGCAGTACAGCAGTAAAGAGTGATTGAAGCTTATCAAAGCACAAGTCACATGACCAGGGGCAGTTGGGAAATTGACAATATGTCTAGCCCCAGGTCATATTTCAAAATGAAATATTAAAAAAATCTGTTTGCTCTTTTGAGAAATGGATTTCAATGCAGAATTCTTCTGGAACAGCACCATTAACTGATTTTTTTTTCCCTTTAAAAAAGGGAGGGTGCCCTGTTTACAAAGGAAGGAGTGGTTAAGGCCAGTGACAATAGCCCAACTTTCTAATTAGTACTTTACAATGGAAAAAACTTATATATATGAATGTAATTTCAACACAAGTTCTATTTATTGTGTTCATTTTGAGTAGAGGTGTTTTTAGGCATATAGGGGCAGATTTACTAAAGGTTGAATTTTGAAGTTAAAAAACCTTGAAATGGAACCATAAAATGGACCAAATAGGTCAGTTATTCGATCAAATAAAAATCATTCTAATTGTTCGAATGCATTGTTCGATTCAAACAATTGGAACGATTTTGAAAAAATCCTTTGATTTTCCAGGACTTAGAAAAAAATCTTAGTAAAGTTTCCTGGAGGTCCCTCTTAGGCTAAAATAGCAATTTGGCAGTGTTGAAGTCGAAGTTTTTTCCTTTAAATTCAAATTTTTTATTTTTTTACCTCAATTCTAAACTAATTTTGGGCTATTCAATAGTCAAAGTAGCCCAAAATTACTTCTAAATTTGAATTTTTAAAATTCAAATTTATTTGAATTTTCACTTTGACCCTTAGTAAATCTGCCCCTTAGTGTACCTTTAAATGGTCCAAAACAGATAATACTCCTAGAGCAACTCATATCCAAACATATAGGCAGCCTTTGCAAATTTCAGTAAATATGTTATATAATGGATACATCATTTTTATTGACACCAATGATTTCCTAAATAACCATGGGTCATAGTATTTAAATAAACAATTAAATATGACTGTTGCAGTCCCTTACAGAAGAGCCACAATTCCCATTGATAATAAGAATACATTTAAATTAATAAGCACAACCCTATTTGTCTAAAAAAATATTTCTATATACTCATTGTTTCGTTTTAATTTTGGGTATGCAAATTTGTAGAAATTTCATTTTATATAAAGAAAATGTTTTAATTAGTAGGTTATATGTTAGTGACAAAATGGCATCATTCATCCATCAGGTTCATGCATTCACCATATTTCTGTATTGTTTTCAGCAGTTCTTCATGCACAAAATGGGATTACATTAAGGGGCAAATTTACTAAGGGTCAACATGAAAAATCGAATTTAATACATTTGAATTTCAAAGTAATTTTTGGTTACTTCGACTATGGAATATGCCAAACTTCAATTGAATTGAAAAAATTTTGAATTGAATTTTAAAATTCAGCCATTCAAAAATCGAAGTACTGTCTCTTTAAAAATTTGACCCTTTACCAACTTATACCTGACAAATTGCCATTTTAGCCTATGGGGGACCTCCTGGAAGCGGTTTTGGAATTTTTTGAAAATCAAATTTTTTTGGCCAAAATCGTTCTAATTGTTGAATCAAACAATGAATTTTGACAATTGGAACAATTTTTTTTTTATATTTTTTTTAATAAAAAATGACCTATTCGATCAAAAAAGGTAAATTTTTGATCGAAAAAAACTTTTAAAAAATTTGATGGTCAAATTTCTACGTTTTTTTACTTTGAAACTTGACCCTTAGTTAATCTGCCCTTAACGTTAAATGACACTTTAGTTTTTCCATCAAAGCACATATATACTGATTGTGGGAGGTCCCCCATAGGCTAAAACAACAATTTGGTAGGTTTTCGATGGCGTATACTCAAATGTGAACTCTTAGAGGGACAGTACATGATAAATCTCAAAATTCGAATTTCGATTTTTTTTAAAAAGTTCTAAACTAATTTGGACTATTCCCTAGTCAAATAACACTAAAATAAACTCAAAATTAAAATTTAAAAATTTCAATTCAACCCTTGAGAAATCTGCCCCATAATGTACCTAATCAGTCTTTAACTTGTAGCCGGACAAGTAGTCACAACTTAATTTCACTTTCATTTTAATGTGTGATTAATGAAAATTTTAGTACAAAACTATACTAAAGAAAAAGTCTCAGTCTTGAAATTTGTTAAAAATAAAAGATTAACACCTGAATAATTTTTTTCAGCTTCTAAACATGTACAATAAAGTAAAATTCAAATTAAGAAGAACAATTTCTTCTTATAGTATTTCAGAAAAACTTAAAGTAGTAAAAATAGCTCATACAACTGTCAAAATAAAATGCAATTTGTGTTGAATATGAGCCAGTACAGCAAAGTACATTTAGGAATAGCTCTGAAAATAATTGGACTCAAACTATTTTAAGTGTGAGAGATTCTTCTTTAGAAACTACTTTCCTCTTTGGTTTCCATAGATTTCACAGTGCAATTCTTAAAAGCATAGCATATTGCAGGCATTTGTTTTTCTTTAGTAGTATATTTTAAATCACAGCAAAAGTGTATGCACTATATCTTATTGATTCATGATGGCCTGAAATCTAAAACAATTTTTCCTGCTATATTGTGAGAATCATTAGAGGTGGTATCAGCTTAATACAAAACAGAAGTCTGGGAGGTGAGAAATCTTTGAAAGCCTCTTTACTATATTTTTGTGTTTGGTAGCCAGGGATGAGGAAATTATAACAGTGCTTTATTATCAGGTTAATGCAGCCATTACATAACAGCAGTAACTCTTACTTTCACTTTCAAGCTGTACAGAAAGTCCTGTGTATGCACAGTGACAGCCGCAGGCCATTTGTATAAACACCACATATATATACAAGCTTAACACTCATTTGTCCATAGCAATTGTGACATGCCCATCAAATATCTGTACTGCTTATATACAGTACTATGTTCAAAATCAGCTGAGACTGGACTTGTTAGAAGGATTCCAAAGGGAAAATACTGATAATAAAGCAACTTTTGTATAGTTAACATTCAATTAACATCCTGAAATTATAATTACAATTCTGTTCAAATAACATGTTTTGGTTAAAAAGAAATCATTAATATCATGCATATACAAAAACAAATATGCAAACAGATGGAAATGGAAACAAAAGCAAAATAACTTTTTGTTTAATTAAATATTTTTTATTGTTTTGAGGTAGCGTTAATTATATGGAGAGTATATAAAGGTTGATTTCATCATATAATGAAGTGCCCAGTGATGTCAAATGTGTCAAGAATTGAGTGCTTACTGGGGCTCTGCAGCTGAATGTGATAGGCTTGTTATATTTTATTTCAATGTGCTTTATAGCTGTTAAAGTGACACTGACACAAAAAACTATTATTCAAAATATTAAAGGGCACCTATCGATAAAAAAAATTAACCCCAACCAAACGTGCGGGATGATAAAGATGCTTCTGTAAGTAATTGTTGCTTAAAGTTGAAGGTAAACTTGCATTTAGCCTGGTTTCACACTACACACACCACAATATTTCAAATGTTTGAGGTGTTCTCCTGGCTAATAGTGTCAGCTTACTAAGTGGTAATGTCTGGTTAATTAACAAAATCCAGTGCTGTATGGTTAGATGGGTGCTGTATGGTTGGATTAATCTTTAATGTTATGTAGACAGTGGTATTGGTCTTTTCCTGGTTTTAGTTATACTGAAAACATTTAAATATATATATATATATATATATATATATATATATAACACAGTTCAACGGCACTCACCATTCAATAGTCACAGCTGGGTGCTAACCAAAAAATAGTAACATATTCAAAAGATGAAAGCACTCACAGCAAGTCTCATCAGCAGTCACATTAAAAATACTTTTTTAATCCACGCTTACATCTACGCGTTTCAACCCGCACATGGTCGTCATTGACCCTGTGCGGGTTGAAACGCGTAGATGTAAGCGTGGAATAAAAAAGTATTTTTAATGTGACTGCTGATGGGACTTGCTGTGAGTGCTTTCATCTTTTGAATATATATATATATATATATATATATATACTGATTTTATTCTAAAGCTAGAAAAAGATTTTATTTTATAAAAATTAGCATACATAGTAAATGCATGGTATTAATGAACCTTTGTTCAGTCCAGCCTACCTTTTAACTACAGTCCTTAGTGTTCATTGGTGAGTGTGTTAAGCTGGCCATAGATACAAAGATCCGATCGTATGAATCATGGTACAATCGGACATCCCCATCTCCCGACCTGCCACTAACCTTCAGATTAAATAAAAACAGCTGAATGTTTTTGCAATGGTTAGCACAGCTGCCTTGCAGCATTGGGGTCCTCGGTTCAACATTAGATTTTAAACTTTATTGGGAGAGGAACTGATGTGACTTGTGTATAATCTCTCCAAAGGGATGCTGAATATGCAAGCGTTATTTATATATATAAATAAAAAAAAATAATGGAGTATAATGGGTATTTTGCTTGAAGCTGCTTAATTTTTATTTTTTTATTTATTATTTTTATTTATAAATCTGTAATGTGTGTCCAAAATCACCTTTTTTATGGTTATGTATTCCAATATTACTTTATTGCCATTCCATTTACTTAACTGTATGGATATAACTAAAAACTAAGAAATTGTTAAAAAAAAATTTACATCCTAACATTAAGTTAGTATACATTTATTTATCTTGACATTTCTTCTCTGTTAAGGACAACTCTGCTAATGATATACACTACAGAAATGCTAAATGATGCAGCCTGCAAAGTATGTATCTGAAATAAAAGAAGTAAAAGCAAATTATGTTCTCTAAAATGCACTTACATATTAATGTCTATGCTGTAATTTAATAAGAATCTTAAGCCATACATTTGCATCATTTTTTAATGCTTGCCATCTGTAAATCTCATTACTGGATACATGTTCCTCCTAGTGGAAATGCACAAATTGAGATCTTTCACAAATACTTTGACATGTGGTTTCATTAAATGCTAAATTATTTAGCATACTGGGGTTTTCACTATTTAATAATAGATTTTATTGGATGGCTATTTTAAAAAGGTTCTAGGTTACTGAAATAACATTATTGACATTATCATAACACCTAAGAAATCTTTTTTCCCTATGTTTTACTGTTTGTGCATATGTGTGTGTGTGTGTTATGTGCGTATATATTTTCATGAGAGTTAATATCTTATTACAAATGGATATCAACTGTAAATATTTGGTGGAGATAACTGACTAATAATATTTGCAGAATGTTTGCAGAAAGTAAGAAGTTATCTTCAGTTATATTACTACTTGTTCAATGACTTCAGATACTCCATTTCTTGCTCTTCTTGTGTATTTAAAGCTTATGTCAAAATACAAGTTTTTAGTGTTGTACCATTCTGCCTTCCTTTTGGGAAACCTTGAAATTATGGTTTGTCTAGTTCTATGTAAAGAGTACTTCCTTAAGACATTACTCTTGGCAAGTGTAAGTCTGGACCACACACTTATAATTCAGTTTAAGAAAAGATAATGGAATCAGAACATTTAGCCTTAATGAGATAACATAAATATTTCTAAAAAAAAGTTCTAATTAATGTTGTCATAATTAATTGAAGTTGTAATTCACAATTTTAAAGACTAAAATTAATAAATCCTGAAAAATTTTAGTTTTGTTTTTTACTTTAATTAAAATTCAAGTATTGCCCCAAAAAGACTGAAGTTTAGTAAATAACCCCCTAAATGTTCATCATAAGAGCTTAGATAATTTTAGACCATGGACCAAATGAAATTGTATATAGTGCTATAGTGAGCATTAGTCCACCATGTTAAACATCCTTGAAAGTAATATATTCTCCCCCTTGTTTGTATTCTTACTTAATACTTGGTGCCAATACTTAATGCACTGGTGGCAAGTTTAATGCCCTCCAAAAGATTCACTCTATTTGTTTGGGGGGTTGTGTCCTTCATTTAAATGCATGTGATTTAAATTTGAGTTTTTCTAGTTTTTCTTAATATTTTTCCTCAGTAAAAGTTGTGCACAAAATAAAGTTACAGGACTTTCCATAGATTTGACATGTGCTATTTTTCCCAGTTGAAAAGCTTTCCACTTTAATTACATTTATGTACATTTTTATAAAAATCCCCACTCCCAGATCCCTAATCCATGTTAGTCCATGTACCTACGACCAGGATAGGGCACAAATTCACAAACTTTACTTCAAGCCCAGCCTCACATTATACTCACAAAATCAATTTATTTAAATAGTCCATCAAATAAGCTCTACTAATTCTGTTTCGCACTCTGAACTTTAATGAAAACCATTGCACTTACAATCTATCCTCAACATTAGCGCATCTCATATATTGCACCCACAGTTCCAAATAGTGTCTGTCTCAGCGCTTGCATCTCTCCCGGGTGCGCATTCTCCATACAGATGTGCCCTGATGTTTTATGAAGGAAGGGACATTATACTTTATACAATCTCTACAATCTCATTCATCTGTGATGTTTACTATTCTTTTTATACTATATTTTCATCATAATTACCAAGCGGGCACAGGCATCCATTTTTGGATGTGGCCATCGTTTTTTGTGCGCTGACTTCAAAAACAAGACTCCAGTGAATAGTATTAAAACAAGCCATAAAACTGGTTGAGAAACCATAAGGTTGGTGGAGAAATATTGTAATTATCTGGTATTATATGTTTTCTTTTAAAATGCCAGGGTGTCAGTCTTAAACAGCTGGGTGTTGAGGGAGTAGATTTAGGTGGAGGGGGAAAGTCTGATGGAGGTAATTCATAGGGAACATGAGGAATGTACAGCATTTGGAGATTAAAGGGAACCTGGCACCCATAATTCCAAATTCCTTTCCATCAAGTTAGTTGAGCAATATAAACTTTGCTTACACTATATTTATTATTTAAATTTTGTTTCCTTCAGTCTTGGAATCACAGAAAGCAGGTAGCAGTCATTTTGTTGACACTGTTATTAAGACAAATTTTGTATCACCCTAAAATTTTGTGTATGCACCAGAATGGGGGACTTAATGCCCATGTGCAGTGTCCTAGGCAATTATAGAGTGTGAGGAGAGAGGGGGAGATGTGGGAAGAGCAGTGACATCTAGAAATTGCTGAATGGAAAGTGAAAGTAATTGACTGCCCCACCTCTATGCCACTGGCATAGAGGAGGGGCATGTAATATTTGATTGACAGCTCAGATATTTAAACACATTTTTAACAAGTAGGGGTGCTTTAATGAAGTAAATAATTTAAGTTCCATGTTTAATTTATAAAGGTTTTTTATTATACAATGTTTTATGTGTGGGTGACAGGTCCACTTTAAAGCTAAGGCTAATAAATATTTATGTTAAAAGTTTGAATTTCTCTGAGAGAAAATATATGAAGTTGTGATACTGATTAATTAATATGGAGTGATTATGGTTAATTGGTTCAGGTAAAAACCCAATAAAATTGAGTGAAAACTTTTCCCAAAAAAGCCTGAATATTTTGGATGTATGCTTGAAAAAATTAGTACATTATGAAAGTTGTTTCTATACAAATGGTTTTGAAAACAAGTGGATGGTTTTGTAGTTCTGAATAATAGAAATCATTATAGTAGAGTTAATACTGTTAATTCCTGTATATATTAACATTTTAAGATCTGTGCAGGAAATTCTTCTTCCAGTATATGGCAGATTAAATGTAGATAATGAGAATCAATGAATAGATTATTAAGTATGTTATAACATGGATGCATATCATTTAGTATGCAAGACTTAATGTGCCCTGTTGTTGATTTGTTAAAAATGGAAGAATAAAGATTTCTGATTGCAAGTGTAACAGCTCTAACCTAGTCAATCAATATATGAAATTCACATTATGCAGCCTGAAAATTCATGTAAGCTTCACATCAATATTGTATTTTAAAGAGAGATACCTACTTTGGATATTATGTTGATACTTAAAAGGAACATCAAAGCCTAACTATATTTTCTAGAATAATTGCAAAAACAAAAGTCATGATGGAAAACACAGTCAATTCTTCTGGTGCATATGACAGCATGGTGCTGGATACAAATGCTGTTCTTCCACTTTTGTACAGGTATAGGATCACTCATCTGTAAATAGAATATCTAGAAAGGTCCAGTTATTATAGGTCCATCTCCCATAGAGAATATTTAATGTTTACATTTTTTTAGTAGACTTAAGTTTTAATGGTCCAAATTATGGAAAAGCCTTGTCCAGAAAACCCCTGGTCCCAAATATTCCATATATCTGAATGGATATCTCCCCTGAAAAATAAACTTTTTCCATTGCATTAATAAAAATCTGCTGCATGTTAGGTAATAACTGCAAAATGCTTATCAACTAAAGCATTAAGAAAATTCCAAAAAGATTATTTTTGTATCCCTCAAAAGAGGTTTGGGAGAAAAAATATATAGTGCATTGTTCTTGATCCAAACACACGCCCTTAGTGCTTAAAAGACATTTATAAACTTTCACCTTCTAACAACAACATAAATCAATTTCAGTGAACAAGTGAATGATAAAAAGATAAAAAGAGGGTATAATTTACACCCACATTTAGAGATGTGATGACCTAGATAATACATTACACTCACAAACACAGAAATTATTTCTGCATTTCTCAAAGACATAAGTAGAAGGCATAAGCTTCCAATGTTCTTCTTCCTTGTGGGTAATAAAGAGTGGCATAGGGACACAGCAATCCTCTATTTTGAATTGAATTTTTGGAGTTGAACTTTAACTTTAAAATCTCTTTTAAAAATGCCATAGAAATTAATGGAAAGTGAATTTCACACTAGTAGACTTTGGTGATCTCTAACTTCACTCTTTGATAAATATGCCCCTATATATAAGAAATGATAAATATACATCATTTAGATTGCAAGCTCTTGACACTAAGCTCTTGATTATTATTTATTATTGTAATGACACCCTGTTTGTTCTACAAATATATTTTTCTGCTAATCTCTCAAGTAGCTCTATACAAATAAAAATGTACTTACGTACAGTACATTCAACGCTATAAAGCTTGAATACTTGCAAGGTTAGGTAAAACAAAAATACACACTGATTGTCAAATAGTATATAACTGACAGTTTGCATAGAAAGTAATAAAAAATAGCAGCCTGGGGAGTTTAAGTGCAATGTACAGTGGGATGTGTTGGTTATAGGAGATAGTGAGAACAAAAATGTACTTTAACCCCAATTATTACAACAGATAAATCAGTAACTGAGAATTTGCATGACAGCCATACAGATGGTGTACCACAAACAGGTGTTCCTCATTTGGCACAAGATATTGTATCAAAATAGACAATAAAAATGTCCACTAAGCCCATGGGCCAGATGGCCTTCACTAACGTGTCCTTAGAGAGTTCAGTTACATTTTAGTATGACTATTATTTTCAATTTGCTCAGACTGAATTTCCTGGTATGTTTAAGATGAATTCAATCAAACTCAACTAATCTGTGTTACAGATATTTACAAATTTAAATGTATGAACCTTGTTTCATATATTGACATGTTGGATGAACAGAATTTGTTGCTGCTTTATTCTTAGAGCCCCCTCCAGTTTATGCAGTAACATATAATGAGAGTGTAATATTACCCATATATCAGCTTATGCTGTGTGCCCATTACTGTACTTTGACAAAACTTAGTGTAATTCCTGTGAACTCATTCAAATTAATAAACAACTTTGTTACTCAACACACAGTTAATTTACATTATAATCAATTATACTCACGTTTAAATCACATAGGATTTAGTCCCATTGCTATGGAGATAGCTAAGTAGCTGGACTTTGGCTATTTCAACAAGGGGAGGCCCATTTAATAAAGATCAAATTTTAGTCTCTTAGCATCAATACATTTCAGTAGGGATCACTTTACTGGACCACAGTCCAGGATGAAAACAAACTTGAATAAAACAAATTAAGCTTTATTAGTCCATTTTGAATACAATCATTGAAGTGGGCAGGGAAAAAGCATAGCTTAAAACATTTCATGACTCATTTGTCACTTCACCAGAAGTCGAGGTGCCCCCTGCAGATAATACACATATAACCACACCAATAAAAATTCAATTATACACATGATTAAAACATCACAATACATACGTAAGCATTGAGTGAAATTAATTTTATATACGCCATATATTTAGCAGCAAGATAGCATTAATTAGTATTACAAATTAATTAGCTAATAGTGTCATAATACAATAAGATATTAAAGCAGCATGATGTAGACTCATGGCAACAAACATATAAATAAAAATAAATAAATTTACATAAGGCCAAAGGCTGTTCCATCAATTAATTTGATAAATTCAGATTTCACAAATTACATGAAAATCATTAAAATATATAATAATTTGAAAATATTATTCAACGAAACAATTTAGTTCCCTATCTCTACTGAAACCTTTAGGCATAACCATATCCAGTTTGAAAATCCAGAATGCCTCTCTTCTCAAAAGGGACAGCTCTATGTCTCCCTTCCAAACACTGGATACAACTCTGTCTATAACTTGCCCCAATGATGTTCAATCAAATGCTTTGCAACAGCCAAACTCATATTCTGCCTAGAAACACAATTTAGATGTTCTGATCTATGTTTCCTAATAGGTCTTATAGTCTTGCCTATATATTGTAGTCCACAGACACAGGTCAACAGATAGATAACACCACTTGTGCCACAATTTGCATAAAAATTTAACTTATAGGGGCAGATTTACTAAGGGTAAGTTAAAAAACGTTGAAATTCGACCATCAAAATTTTTTAAGGGCATTTTAGTTGGAAAATGGACGAAATAGGTCAATTTTCGATCAAATAAAAATCATTCATATTGTTCAAATGCATTACTCGATCTGAATGAGTCTGAATCTGTAAATCGACCGGGGGACAGCACGAATCCCAAACTTTGTACCCTTTTATAAGCAAAATAGGGTTGTAATAGGGTTGTAATACTTCATCTCTTTGTCCATCTTGTTATCCCCATCTATATTTTATTATTCATTCTGACATTTTACAAGCCTGCCCCTGATCTCGGGGTTTCAATAAGCAAATAATTGTAGCAATCCAATCAAACATAATAGAATTGAAACATTCATTAAAATAAGTTAAAATATACAATAAATAAGTTTAAAAATAAAATACAATTTTCTATTAAGATGATCTCTATTTTACTCATATGATAATTTCAAGTACAAATCAATATTATATCCATTCTCCCAAGTGAGTACAAGACAATTCATGACATTCATAAGTCTTTTTTCTAATTATTTCTGATGGTGAAAAGTTTAAATGGCAAATGTACAGGTCCGACTGTCGCTGTTATGGACAATCATAGTCAAAAGGCTAATACCATTATTGTGCTCACACCTTTATTGAGTTTTGCATGGTCTGGCCTTTAAATCCAATCTGTCTGCATATGTAATAAATTACAGTGGCCTTCATAGGATGCTATTCAAGGGGAACGAGAATGTCACTTTGTTCACAGCTCATCATAAAGTGCTTTGACATTTTTGTGCTCCCCCTTCATCCGGCCATTCAACATAATCCAAAGGAACAGTGCTACATATGTAACATTTGCTTCCTTTTATGCTGTTACTCACACATGCATGGATGGATTCATGTGAAGAATTAATGATGCTAAACATTCTTGTAGATAAAGAAAAAAACATTGGTTTTCTCCAGTATAACCCGTTGACAGCCCAGCAACATTAACATTTTTCCATCAGAGCAACATGTCATCATTTTCTGTCATTTGTTTAGGGATCACTTGAACCATGCAAGGCAAACCCATGAACAGTATAATAAATGTTCTAAATTTACTATAGTGTGAATGCACAGAGCAATGAATCCCTAAGGATCCCTAAGGGAATTACTGAAATTTTGGCATGATGCTTTGATGGAAAGAAGCCTGGTATGGTAAATACATATATAGAATCCGAGCACAGAAAACTATTTTATTCACTGCATGAATTTTGTCCTTTCTTGTACTTTCTTGTCCTTTAAATTTTTGATCTACTGAAAAACCAACATAACTGTAGTGTAGCACAAATGACAAGTCTAGCCTCACTACTGCAGTATGTCGGAAAGCAGGTTGAAAAACATAATTGATGAATGTGTAAGGGCAACATAAAAAAGTGAGGCACAAAAGAAACTGCACCGGGAAACAAAATTCTTTTTTAAAAAAACAAAATAATTTCAATAAATAACAAACAGAAGAATAGGAAACAGTGGGAGGCAATAACAATAAGTGCAACCAAATAAAAAAAAATTGAAATAAAGAACTAAGAAAAAATAAAAAGCCATAAAAATGATAAAGACTAAATATAAATTGTCTCAAAATATCACTGTCTACAAAATTTAATTTAAAGATGAACTACTCTTTCTAATGATGTACCTATTGATATTTATTAGTTGCCATTTTAACGTGGTAGCATTGTCAAGGGAAGTTCTATATTTTATAGGTTAAAAGGTTTGCATGTTCTTGCATTTGTCACAATAAAAAAAATGTTCTGTGAAAAGTTGTATATCAAAATCACATTTTTCCCATTAGTATTAGATGATTTGTCATGTTTATGTCAATGGAACAGGCAGATAGCCCAGGAGGCAATATATTGAACTATGATTCAGATGTATGACCAACCTCACACACTGATTAATGTTATAGCCCAGGTGTTTAAAATCCAGAAAATATGTTTTTTTCTATCAAAGACTGAAAATGAAATTGTAGAAAAGTATATTCTCTTATAAAAGATGTATAATTCATGTCTCATTTGCAGATTCCATATGTAGAATTTTTTATTATACCAGGACTATTACTTTAACCTGGTTATTCACTCTCTGTGATGTTGAGAGGAGAGATGAAGTTTGAACTTATTGTAGGTAGTGTATCAGATAAAAATGGGACTTGAAATTTGCCTGCAGGACTACTCACAGAGGTAAAGAGCTCTCACAGCATGGTATCAAAGGGATACAATTTTTAATGGCAGTATGAAGAGTCCTAAAAAGAATACTACATGCTATTTTTGTAGTGCATTTACCCCCTTTTATAAATGAATACATAAAACATAATGTAATTTTCCACTTTGTCATTTAAAATGGCATATGAATATTAGGAAATGTTATAGGGAATATGTTTGGGCTCTCTTCTAGTTATATCACTTGATATCACTTTTGTTTGGTAGTGAAAGCAATATATTTCTTTTTCCAAAAAAAAACTGTTTTGATTCAGAATGAAAGGTACAGGTACGGGATCCATTTTCAGTAAATCTGCTATCTAAAAAGCTCTGAATTATGGAACTTTTCTTTGTTGAAAAAAAAGCCAGTCTATTGGGTTTATTTTATGTTTACATGATTTTCTAGTAGACTTATGGTATGAAGATCCAAATTATGGAAGGATCCATTATCCAGAAAACCCCATATAGTAAATAATATACCTAAGGAAAGGTTAAAAAACACACATTTTTAATTTTTCAAAATTAATTTTTTATTCATTACAATGTATAGTACAAAGAGCCACAGATTATCAATAATGATAATGATCAATTGGTGGTTGTTAAGCTCTCTACTGTACACAGTAAATCAATGGTAAGAAATAATACATTTATGTTGCCTTTGGCCAGAGGCGATGTGATAAATTATGACTGTTCTGCATACAGTAATTCAAAATGATCTGTATCATTATATTCATTAGTGTTGTCAGTTGCAGCATTAAAGCGATTATGACACTTTTCTATTTTCTCTAGGAAATTGTCAGTATCACTTTAAAGCAATTATTCAGTGACAGAGATGCCAATCAAGAAACCCTATCACCATCCACAACTCACTCCCTTCAATGTTTAAGAGCAATTTGTTAGTCATTGCTCTTATCACATGCATAATTGCACAAAATCGATAAATGCTAAACTGCAGCTAATTGACACTTTAGGAAAAATTATTTAATATTCTGTCCTGTATAACATAAATCATTGAGAGGGATATTAAAAGCCTGATATTATGGAAATATATATGTGTTACTGTGTTTTACTGTAATGCAGGGGTCCCCAACCTTTTTTAACCGTGAGCCACATTCAAATGTAAAAAGTGTTGATGAGCAACACAAGCATGAAAAATCCATTGGGGTGTCAAAGAAGTGGTGTAATTGATTATTTGGTAGCCCCTATGTGGACTGACAGCCTACAGGAGACTCTATTTGGTTGGGGATCACTACTGTACTGTATGCTCTTGTGCTATTATACAAATGTTTTGAGAAACTTGCCTGTCCAACAATTCATGCTGTAAATAGGTATTAATATCAAGTTATCTTACATTTGCTACTATAACATCCTCTACACTTCTGCAAAGGATTTTGGTTAGATGTCTATCCTTTGTGGATGAAGATTAACAGAGGAGTGCCACACACATAGATTTCAGCACTTCACCCATTTATTTTGCCATGGAGTGTGAATAGAACTAAATGGGTAAAGCACCATTTTGGTTTTCATTGTTGCAACTGATACTGTACTTGGCAAGATGTCTAGGGAGCTTTTTCACCACCAATATATTTTGTAATGATAAGGTTAGTAAGATGGTGGACAATGGGGGAGCAACTTGGATTTTGCCACATCATTTGATACAAACAACTGCTTTCTAAACTAAGGGCTAAACTGGAAATCTAGTTGGCTACGTGGCAGATGAGATTCAGGTGTAGATTTACTATTGGTCGAATTCGAGGGTGAATATTCGAATATCGAATTTGAAGGTTTCTACCGCGATTCGATCGAATTATTTAACCATTCCATCAATTTTTTTTTATTCAATCTAAAAATGCTAAAAAAAAACCCTATGGGAGCTTCCCATACGGTTTAGCAGCAATTCGGTAGGTTTAATCTGGTGAACTAGGCAGTATCTATGCAGATACACAGTACTTTATGTACAGCTTGAGAGTTGAAGTTACTGCTGTTGTGTAATTGCTGCATGAACCTGCTATACCCTGCTCATCCTCAGCTACCAAAACACAACAGGTTGGTGATGGGATGTCTCTTCTACCTCTGCAGCAGCCTGCACCTTTACCCTGGTGAGCCTACAATACCTTTTACTGCTTGGATCTGTAGGTTTGATAATTGCATTATTGCTGCTGACCCAGGGGAGATTTCTGCAGCTAGAACGCATGCTTTACTTATTCACTGCCTGGGAGCCAAGGGACTGCGTATATTTTATACATTACCATTATCTGATGAGAATATGAAACTATGAAACTGCTCTTACTGCTATAAATAACTTCTGTGCCAAGAGTAAATGTGGTTTCTGAAAGATGTAAATTCCGCCAATGTGGACAGCATAATGGCGAATCCACAGATCAATTTGTAGCAGCTGTGAGAGAGAGCTGGTTGTTACCTGTGAGTTTGGGAATCTAAGAGATGAAATGCTAAGAAACCAAATAGTGGAAAAAAACAAACTCACATCACATTAGACAGAGACTGCTCTCAGATTGGTGACAGGATGTCTCTTCTACCTCTGCAGCAGCCTGAACCTTTTCTTCCAAATCCTGGTGAGCCTACCATACCTTTTACTGCTAGGATCTGTATGTTTTTTTTACATTATTGCTGCTGACCCAGGGGAGTTTTCTGCATCTAGAAAGTGTGCTTTACTTATTCACTGCCTGGGAGCCAAGGGACTGCATATATTTTATACATTACCATTACCTGATGAGACCTATGAAACTGCTCTTACTGCTATGAAGAACGTTTGTGCCAAGAGTAAATGTGGTTTCTGAAAGCTGTAAATTCCGCCAATGTGGACAGAGTAATGGCAAATCCACACATCAATTTGTAGCAGCTTTGAGAGAGCTGGTTGTTACCTGTGAGTTTGGGAATCTAAGAGATGAAATGCTAAGAGAACAAATAGAGTAAAAAACAAACTCACATTGCATTAGAGAGAGACTGCTCCTAGAACAGGATTTAACCCTTGCAAAGGTTATTACATTTGCTAGCCAAATTGAAACAGCAGTGACAGAGGGAACTACTGGGAATGTACAGACTGTGACTTCAGCACTGTGGCTTAGTAATGCACAGTCACAGGTAAAATACAGTGTTACAGAAAGGGATTCACTGCAAAACCGTGCAGCATACAAATAAAAAATACTGCTTTCTCTGTGGTTCAGCACAACACATTGCAAATTATGCTACATGTCCTGCAAAAGCGGTACAGTGTCACAAATGCTCAAAGCTAGGTCATTTGGTTAAAACCTGCCGTAGTTCTGCTAAACATGTTCATGAAGTCACTGCAGTATGAAGTGTGGATAAAGTAGGTACATTTATTCCAGACAAGTTTATATACACTGTCAATACTGCTTCTGCTGACAAGGGGCACTCCAATAACCTGATGCTTGATACAAGTTCAGCTGTTTCTATACTACCAAAGATATTTTCTTGAAATACTTTGCAAAAGATACGCTTGTTGCACCTGCCTTGAGACTAGTTAGATCCAATCCCTGTGCTTGGTTGCTGGCCAGTGACTGGACAATTTGAATCAAATACTGCAAAATGTGACTTTTACATTGTGAATAAGGGTGGAAGGGATCTCTTTGCTGGAATAAACCTACAATTAGTTGATTGTCTCATTACTACAGCACCAGTGCCTGCCACACAGCCTGTGTCTAAAATTTCACCACAAAGCTACACTTCTCTGGGCAGTGCAAAAATCTTTTTACACAAATTTAAGTTGAGACCAGATGTAAAACCAGTGCGCCAGAAATTGAGGCATTTGCCCTACTCTATAAAGCAGTCTCACAGGAACTACATAAGTACAGAGCAACGTGCCATGCAACAAACCAAGCATCTCCAGGTGAATTATTACATGGCAAACAGATGCACACTAGGTTACATGTTGCAGACATCAAACTTCCCCCCAACATAGGCAGTCAGGTCTGGTGCGGGTCCTTTTTATGGAAGGGTACTGGGTTTACTTTTTACTTATGGCAGACAGCAGCAGCATGTATCACTTTACTCAGCTCTAGCTGCGTGCACTTTAGTTATGTTTTTATTATATGTTTTTTAGGGATATTATCCCACACTACTTACATGTTACAGGAAGAGTGCAGCGTCTGTCTAAGTGTGTCAAGTGTGCCCATGATTGGATTTTTCTTTTCATTTGATGAAAGACATTTTGCCAGCTGCAATAGGCCTGAAGAAGTTGAATCAATAAGGCATACTGAGAAAATTAGTAAACTACCTGCATGGACCAAGGACTATGTGATGTGAAGAATGCATATGATTGCTTTAAGATACATACTGTTTAATTGTTACTGTTTATTAATTTTGTCCAAATGCTTTCCTACCATAGGGGGAATGTGGTGTTTATACAAATGGCCAGCGGGTGTCACTGTGCACATTACTTGTACTATGCAGATACACAGTACTTTCTGTACAGCTTGAGAGTGATTGAGTTCAAGTTACTGCTGTTGTGTAATGGCTGCATGAACCCCCTAATAAAGCACTGTTATATATTGCTCATCCTCAGCTACCAAAACACAACAATAACTATATATAAATATATAAGGGTATCGTATAATAACCTCTCTAATTATTAATTTACCAGTAGGTCCTTTCAGCTGACAAGAGGGCACCCATACTGATTAGAAATAAGGTTCCAGCTAAATATTTGGAAGGGTTTTTTTTACAGTGAGACCTGTGAAGATGTGGAATTCTCTACCTGAATCTGTCAAACTGGCTGATACATTAGATAGCTTTAAGAAGGAGTTGGATGGCGTTTTAGCAAATAAGGTAATAAAGGGTCATGAAAGATGGCTTATAGAACAAGTTTATCCAGGGAATGTTCTGACTGACATCTTGGAGTCAGGCATTTTTCTGAGGCAAATTGAAGAGGCTTCAAATGTTTTTTTTTTTAACCTTGCTCTGGCTCAACTAGCAATTAGGCAGGTTTTATATAGAATGAAAATGTTGAACTTGATGGATGTGTCATTTTTCCAACCTAACTTACTATATCACTATGTGAGGTAACCATACTTTCCTTCACATCCTATACATCAGCACATTACGGGGGTTAACTCCCCCCCAAGTAGGACAAGTAAGGACCAATAAGCTTTAGGAAGGCACCTCCTCCCCCAATGACCCGTGCTTTTTTCATCCTACCTGAATGCAGGTAGGGAGCAGAGGACTGAAGGGGTAACTACCGAAAAGGTAGTATTCTGCCGGGGAAAGAAGTGCTTTTTCCTTAGGTAGTGGCTGCGAGTCCTGTGAATGGAGCGGGTGCATGTGCAGTTGCGCTACTTCCGGGTTGCGCATGCTGGTGACATCATCAGAACCGGCAATTTTAAAATTCCATTCATTGCAGGGTGCAATGCCCTTTTCAGAGGAAGGAAATCAACAGTGTCGTTGTTCCTGGGGCTGCAGCCACCTGCAAAGCATACCAAGGTACTGTTAGTAGCCTGTGCAGCTTTGTCTTTTCTTGTGCTTATCCAGCCCCTCTCTCTTTCTCTCTCTCTCCTTCCTTAGTGCTGGCGAGAAGGTGTTTTTGTTTGTTTGCTTTTTACATGTCCAACCAAATGGAGCAAGCTAAAGCGAAAGGAGAATCAAAATCCTGCAGAGAGTGTCAGACCCCGCTCCTGGATGCTTATCCTAGGGAACGCTGTGTTACTTGCCTTGCTAAAGAGGATCCTCCTTCTGGTCAGTCAGAGCAAGCCATGGGGTGGTTTAAAGATATGCTCCAAAATACTTTTTTGGAGTTTAAAGAATCCAGCCTTAAAGACGTTTCTAAGCCATCAACTCTTTCGTCTGTTGAGGAAGGTGAATTTTTTTGTGATTGATGAAGCCGTTTCTTCCTCAGATGAAGAGATAATTGACACATCCCTTGTCTCTAAGATGATCAAGGCTGTCAAAGGAGCAATTGAGGCTCAAGAGGAGAACGTGAGTGATGCAGATAAATCTCAGGAATCCCTTAAAAAAGGTAACACTTTTCCATTACATCCTGTTATTAAGGATCTGATTCAGTTAGAAGGGAAGACTCTGGAGAAAGCACCAGTCTTAAATAAAAGATTTAAGTCTTTGTTCCCAATTGACGAGGAAGCAAAGTCTTGGGAAGCTCCCCCGGTGGTAGATGTGGCAGTTGCGCATCTCTCAAAAAGAACCACAATTCCAGTGGAAGATGGGTCAGGACTGATAGACTCTATGGATTGTAAAGCTGAGTGCTTTTTAAGACTAATTTATTCTTCTGCCTCGGCCCAATGCCAGCCATTGGTTGCTGCCTCTGCCGTCTCCAGAGCCATGAGGAACTGGTTGACTCAGTTAGAGGATGATATTGAGAATAAGGTCTCGAAATAATTATTTCTTAAATCAATGAATGTGATTAAGTTGTCATGCGAGTTTTTGTGTGACTCGTCAATTGAGTCTCTGAAATTGGCCTCTAGGACCATGTCCCTTTTCACCTAGGCGAGGAGAGCAATATGGCTGAAGCCTTGAGTAGGGATAATACTTCCAAGGTTAATCTGTGCAATATGCCTTTGAACTGGGCCATCTTTTTGGCTCGAAATTAGACAGACTCATGGAGAAGATGTCTGATGATAAAGGTAAGACTCTGCACCAAGATAGACAGAAGTCTTGGTGGAGGGGTTCCTTTTTTCATCGGCAAAAGAGGTCTTCAACAAGAGAGAGACAGCCAAGATATGGTGAGAAGGAAAAAGATTCAGCCCAGATCTCAGACTGGAGCTAGAGCTGATAGGAGTAGGAACAGATCTTTCCCTTCAGGCCGAAAGTGGGATTTCCGATGCCAGAAGTTTTCAGGTGGGGGGAAGGCTAACTTTTTTTCGGATCTACAGTATGGGTCCTACAGCTGATCAAAGCAGAATACAAGATTGAATTTCACAGATTCCCTCCTGCTTCTTTTCAAAAACAGGGAGCTTTAGAAGAAGCTTTTTTGCGACAAAAAAGTGCTAAAAAAAGGTCCACCTTTGGAGTAAGGATTAGGCACTTATTCTATTGTTTTTCTGGTGCCAAAAACATATGTGTCGTTTTGAACGATAATAGACCTCAGGTTTGTCAATTGCTTTATTCTGAAAAAGTGCTTCAGGATGGAAACCATAAACTCAGTTCTTCAGATTCTGGAGCTTGGAGATTACCTTGCCACAATAGATCTCAAGGATGCAAATCTCCACATACCCATGTTTCCAGGTCACAATTTATTTTTGAGAATAGCTGTGTATCTTCAGAATCAGTTCCGGGTATTGTCGTTTGGAATCACGTTAATCCCGGGAATATCAGGCGTCCGTGATAATAATTCTTCCTTACTGGCTGAAGAGGGTTTGGTTTTCCCAAGGCATGAAGATGTGCCATGGTAATTACTTCCCCAGGTGAAAGATTTGATCTCCCACAAAGCACTTCTTCCAGACTTAGCACGCCTGAGGCTTACTGTCTGGAGGTTGACAGGCCCCTATTAACATCATCTGGACTATCTAATAAAGTGATTAGTACTCTTCTTCATTCCAGGAAGTTTTCTATTCTAGGACAGTCAAGGTTTTTAAGGAATAGTGCCTCATTAGAAATGTAAATGTGGATTCCCCTATGGTTAAGGATATTCTGGACTTCCTCCAACAAGGACTGGAGAAGAATTAAAAATCTGGGACACTAAGAGTGCAGATCTCTGCAATCTCAGACTACTGTATCTAGGCATCCATCTGTCTACTGTTCCTCTAATTCAGAGATTTATGAAGGCAGCGCAAAAACTAAGACTAAGACCGTTGGTCCATGATCCGGTTCCTCAATGGCACTTGAACACGTTACTGGAAGGTTTTTTGAGCCTTTGGATAACATCGATTTAAAGCACCTCTCTTGCAAGGCAGTTTTTCTTACAGCGATAACTTCGGCAAGAAGAGTCAGCGAAATTCAAGCTTTAGCAGCTAAGGAACCCTATCTGCAATTTTCCAGATCAAGTTGTGCTCAGAACACTTCCTGATTTCTCGCCTAAGGTTCCTTCTAGAATTAATATAAACCAGGAAATTAGACTTCTGTCTTTTTGTTCTAATCCAGTAACAGAGAAGGAACTGAGGTATCATTCATTGGATGTCTGCAGGGTAATGAAGAATTACCTTGCTCAAACAGAGTCATTCAGGAGATCTGAAAATATCTTTGTTTCTATGTCAGGGAAAATTAAGGGCCTGGCGATATCAAAATTAACTCTATCAAGATGGATAAAAGACCTGTTATTTAGCTGCAAAATTGTCTCCCCCAATTTTTATCAAGGCTCATTCAACAAGGGCAACGGCAACGTCTTGAGCAGAACGTCTTCTTGTTCCACCAGATAAAATCTGTAAAGCGGCAATGTGGTCAAGCCTACATACTTTCTCCAAGCACTACAGGCTGGATGTTAATGCTTTGCAGAGAATTGATGCGACTCTCCCACCCTATTACTTGCTATATCCCATAATGTGCTGATGTATTGGAGGAAAAACGAAATTTAACTTACAGTAATTTCCTTTTCCTTCAACTCCATACAGCAGTACTTTTTTTGCCCACCCTAATAAATATTATGTGCAGTAGTATGTGTACTTTTTTATAACATGGGTCATTGGGGGAGGAGGTACTTCTTAAAGCTTATTGGTCCTTGCTCGTCCTACTTGGGGGCGGGAGTTAACCCCTGTAATGTGCTGCTGTATGAAGGAAAAGGAAATTACAGTAAGTTAAATTTTGTTTTTAACCATAAGCAAGAGTTCATAAATTATTGTGTAGTTTCTTCACTTGAATACTTAAGTTTCCTGCAGATTTTTTTCCCCATCAAAAAAAAAATAAACTTGGCAGGTTTTAGGTGCCAAACTTTAATTTTTTTTGAAAATCCCACTGGGAAAAGCATTCCTAAATTGGGCACAAAGGGAGAAACTGACTGGAGGAAACATCAAGAGGAGGATTGGAGGAGCAGGTGGGCATTCGGAACAGAAGAGAAGGAGGATCTTTTAAAGTAGTCAGATCAAACTGATCAGGGAAGCCCTGAAACTGCAGTTCCGCTGAACTTGCTTCAGGATAAGTTATTTTTTTTAGAAAGCTGCTGAGGAAGAGTAGTTTATACCCATCTCCAAATATCTCCCTGGATTAGTTAGTTATTTATTGAACATGAACCACACAAATTTTATATATTGATGAATTTGATGATTTTAAATATACTGAGTAAGCTGGCCAGTCACTATTTGTTTTTTGCTGAATAAAAGTATATGATCTACTGTCAACCTCAGTTCAATTATGCATTATACTCACTAGTAGGTAAAAAATGATTATAGGTTTTTATTGCCACACACAGATTAGTTATAATTTTCATCTGATTAAACCATTTAAATAGTCTTCTTCACTAAGATGTTGCAACAAATTAGTAATCATGGGATTTAACAAACAAATGTACACTGTGACATTAAAGTCTGCTTTTATTGGAGCCAGGGACCATAAGAAAAACTATAAAATATAACCCTAGTCTATTATTCATTTTTTATCTTTTCTGGTGTGAGTGCATGTATGTATGGATGCTGAGTTTAATTCTGGGGTTGAACTTAATGGTCTTTTTTAACCCAACTTAACTATTTAACTATGTAGCCACACTTTATAACAAGCTTTAAGCAAGGCGAAACATTGAAAAAATTTTTTAGTTTTTTTCCGCAGTTAACTAGTGATGGGCGAATTTATTCGCCTAGGTCGAATTCGCGGCGAATTCCCGCGATTCGGCGCTGGCGAATAAATTCGCGAATCACCAGCGAAATTTCGCCGAAAAACGTGTCACGCGTCAGTCGCGCGTCGTTTTTGACGCAACGCGACGAACACTACGCGACGCGCGATGAAAACGACGCGACGCGCGCCGAAAACGACGCGACGCGCGACAAAGTTGACGTGACGCGCGACAAAATCGTCCCGCGACTCGTTTCGCAAATTTTTCGCCGATTCTCGAATTTCTCTAGAAATTCGCGAATCTCTAGGCGAAGCGAATTGCGGGAGATTCGCCCATCACTACAGTTAACATCTATACACTATAATGGACTTTCTCTCTCTCTATATATATATCTTTTCAAAGTGCCCCCTCCTTTATTACTGCCAGTGACAAACTGAACATTTTCCTTATAGAAAAGAACAGATTAGGTCAAAGACATTGGCAAAGAAGGACACAGAGGCAGATAAATGTGGAACCGAGCTGTAAATGCAGAAAACCAATATAATCAAGAAACATAATTGAAAATGACACGTTCATTCATAGGTGTCAGATAGCGATATGGAACATAAATCCAAAGATAATTTATGATGACATGTATAAAGAAGACTTTACAAGCTAACAAAACAAAATGATTCTCTGTGTGATAAATGTTAAACAGCTGCTATAGCAGACCACTGGCAAAAGAGCAACTTATCTCTGGCTAGATGTAAAAAGTCAGATAACATATATATATACCTATTTCTATATAATTCATTTTTTACTTTTATAAAGACAGATGAAACTGATGTACCTTGATCTTTTTATGCAGCAGTTAATATATTATGGGCCTGATTTGATCATTTGAGAAACCCTTTTCTCACTAGATTCCATTCTAGTTAACACCGTGCATTACAGTTGAGTTTAATGAGATATGTTTGTCTAGCTGAAATAATACTAATGCTGGAGTCCCTAAAAAATACTATTAATAAATACTACTGAAATTTACAGATTCTTAAATTACATTCTTAAAAACCTGTACTGAAAAAGTCATTTGGAATCTGATTGAAATAATGGAATAATAGCATCAAGACTGAGAGGCAGCTAGAAAGAGGAAGAGCGAAGAATACAACATTCATTTTGAAAGATAGATGTAAAGAGAGTAATTGAATTTCTAGTGATATCTTTAAGGTGCACAAGTAGCCCTTAAAATACAGAGACTGGAAAAAGAATGGCCTGCTTTTTTAGGGATGTACAAAATGCAGGATTAATTTTGGGATTTCTCTTTTTTTTAGTAAGTTTAGGATTCAGCTGAATCCAAGTGCCTGGTCAAACCAAACCCGAATCCAAAAAAAACCCCCACAACTTTTCATCAAACAAACAAGTCAAAAGCTTTTTAGATACATGCTGAGTGAGTGGTTCTTTTCCCTCCGTCTTTCCCTAATTTACATACGCAAATTAGGGTTTCGATTTGTTAGGTATTTAGCCAAATCTTTCACAAATGATTCATGATTCAGCCGAATCCTGAAATAGTGGCTTCAGTGCATCCCTATTTTTTTGTCTTAATTTCAGTCCTTAATATTGTATCTAATAGCTACAAAATTGCATTTACTTTTTTTGATAAAAAAGGCATTTTGTTCAGGTAAACCAGATAATAGTCAATATAGATACTGGGGTACCTAATTTTCAAGATCGTGGTAAATACTAGTTTTCAAATTACAGGTGCAATTTTTAACTGCAATTTGGTTCAGCCTGTTTTAGAGAATAATCTGCATAATTATATATTGATTATAATGATCTGAAGCATATGTAATCAAGTAATTAATAATTTTGTAAGGTTTTCATGAATAAACAGTTAAGTGGTATTAACAGACAGAGCCCTTTCTTTATGGCCCTGTCCCATGTGAGGCAGTTAGTACAGAACCCCATTACAGTCCATCATTAATACAGTTCTGCCAAACAACAATTCCTAGAGGAAAAAAAATCTGAAAAACTCTTAAAGTCAGAATTGATAGAAATAGAATAGAATCAGAGCTGCTTCCTCTGACTTCTATAGGACCTCAACATATTTTACCTGGCAAAATTTTGCAGAGGATTTTGAATTTTTTCACACATAATAAATGTTGAATTTTTAGGATTTGTGGGAATGGGGAATGCAGGGAATGGGTTGGCACGTGCAGCATCTGAGTGCATTTTGGGCCCCCCTAGAAGGGGGGGGTGCTCAGTCATAGTTTTTGTACTGCTGAACACTCAATTATCCTTGTGCTTCGGCTCACCTTAGACTCTTCTGACACAAAACGCTCCCTACAGAAAGTGGGGACCAAGAAAGATTGATCACATATTGTTTTCCATTTTTAAAGACTAGAGAACACCCCTGACCAATTACAGGTCTACCTGGGAAACACTTTGACCTGGATAGGGAAACAGTTCCCCTCTCCCAACTGCAAAAAACATTCCTTATCTGGCTTAACCCATACAGTATGCTGACTGCCTGAAGTAAATGAAACCAAAAACTTTAAAGGGAAACTGTCATGGGAAAACATGTTTTTTTTTTAAAATGCATCAGGCAATAGTGCTGCTTCAGTAGACTTCTGCACTGAAATCCATTTCTCAAAATAGCAAACAGATTGTTTTATTTTCACTTTTGAAATCTGACATGGGGCTAGCCATTTTGACAATTTCCCAGCTGCCCCGGTCATGTGACTTGTAGTGATGGGCGAATCTGTGGCGTTTCGCTTCGCCGAAAAATTCACAAATTTTCAGCGAAATTCACGAAACTGCGAAAAAATTCGCGAAATGAGTTCCGCTGATGTTTTGTCGCGCGCCCAAGTTGAGGCGTGCTTATTTTGACGCGAGTCAGAATAGTTTTGACGCACAGTGCAATGTAACAAAACTGCCAGGTGAAATGCATACCCCCAATGGTCCCTTTTTTTGGAGGGACATTCCTTCTTTTGACAGCGCAACCTGCAGTCCCTCATTTCATTTGTATTGGAAAGTCCCTCAAGCGCTTGATATGGGCACAGTGAGGGCCGAGGGGTCGGGGCGCGGAGCGGCTCTACATTTCTCTCAGTGTCTCCATTGAGTGCGGGAAAAGCAGCCGTCAGCAAAGCCAAGCAGGAGACTTGGATTGGAAACCTGATGGAACCAATTGAGCCATAGACAAATGCTATACTATACATGAACGTCTGTGAGTATAATCTGAATCAGACTGATACCGGTGGGTATTGCTCATATTTTATTATAAAAAAAACCTTTTCTTTATATACAAACACTGTTTGATGGTGGGAGAAGGTCACCTTTAATTTTAACCCTTCACGTAAAGATAATCACATATGTTATTTTTGGTTGATGCACTGATAGTGTAACTTGTTCACACTGCCTGGTGAATATATTTTTCTAGATACTACACTATATTTTTTGTTTCTATTTTTTCCTTTTTGTCTCCCTTTGTTTTGAGGCACAGTCAGCAACATTCCTTTTGGAAAACGCTTAATCACATTTTAGAGGGAAGGAGAGAACCCTGGTTGCGATTGCCTTTGGAGGACAAATTTTACATTTTTTGTTTGAACCTTTTTTCTTGTACCTATAAGTAATTGATTGTATTTGTAACAGTTTAGATAAGGAGAAATATTTTCAAACTTTCATAACCTGCCAAATTTGGTAAAACTAACATGTTAATTAGTGGGTGTGGCCACAAAAATGGGTGTGGTCAAAATGTTGTACCGCTACGTATGGAAAAAAAATTTCTGTCCCTCTTTTTACTTCCAAAATGTTGGGAGGTATGGAAATGTGAAAAAAAATTGTAAAAATTGGAATTTTTCGCTTTGTGTGTGAATGTGCTGAATAGCATTGGAGTCAATGAGAAGAGCAATTTACACGCGTGTTTCACTTAGTATACACACATGCCCTGCATTGTTAGTGGACTCTTATCTTTTCAAAAGAAAAAAAGGCCTCCCATTTTGCCAGCTTCTTAAAAACATCTGTGATTATTATTTAAAATAGTGAAACATTAAAAAGGCATATTTTAATATATATTCATTTATTTTTAAAAATATTTTTCACTGCACAGATTGTGCTGTTTTGAAGTGAAGTGACGAACTCGGCGTGCGACGAACTCGACGCGCGACAAAACTCGACGCGCGGCGAAAGAAAACGCTGCAAATTTTTGTGAGCATTTCGTCGAAACTTTCGGCAAATGTCGGAAATTCGCCGCGAATTCGCCAAGGGCGAATTTATTCGCCCATTACTAGTGACTTGTGCCAGTACTTTAGAATAGAAATGCTTTCTGGCAGGCTGTTGTTTGTCCCTCTCAATGTAACTGAATAGTACGCAGTGGGACATGGATTTTTACTATTCAGTGCTGTTCTTAGATCTACCAGGCAGCTGTTATCTTGTGTTAGGGAGCTGTTATCTGGTTACCTGCTCCTTGTTCTTTTGTTAGGCTGCTGGGAGGGGGAAAGGGAGGGGGTGATATCACTCCAACTTGCAGTACAGCAGTAAAGAGTGATTGAAGTTTGTCAGAGCACAAGTCACATGACTTGGGACAACTGGGAAATTGACAATATGTCTAGCCCCATGTCAGATTTCAAAACGAAATATGAAAAAATCTGTTTGCTCTTTTGAGAAATGGATTCCAATGCAGAATTCTTCTGGAGCAGCACTATTAACTGATGCATTTTGAAAAAAAATGTTTTTCCCATGACAGGATCCCTTTAAACTCCTACATATAGGTCTCCATTGTGCTCCCTGGCCCACTCTCTATCTCAATTGTCTATCTATATGAATAAATAATATATTACACAGAAATAAATAATGTAGTGTGTGTGAACAGGTGTATTACAACATATAGATATTTTTATAACATTTTTAATCAAATTGCAACTTTAGTCTGTAAAGTTCAAATTTCCTTTTCCACTTTATCTTTTATTAACATTTCTTTTTAAAAGTCTAAAACACTAAAAGCACCAGGCACTGGTGATATAGCTAATCTATGATTGAGAGAAAAACATATATAAATTGGAATATATCAGTGGTTAGGAAATGCAGCTCATTTCACAGTATGGTAGAATTGTGATGATAATAGAAATATTGTGTGAGCAAAACATGCAAAATTAATTTTTACAAACTTCTGTAAGTCACCTCGACCATTTTGTACTCTGTGTTCTTATCTTGAACATGATTAACTAGTGCTATATTGGTGTATCATTGGGACTTAGATGCTTTTTCAGAGCAAAATAATAATAATAATGATAATAATACATTGCATTAGCAATCTGTGCTCACAACTCCTTAATGAGCTTAGATATTCTGCAAAATGCCAATCTGCTTCACTTTTATGCACAGTCTACAAAATGAAAACACTTATATAACCACAAGCAGTCATTACTTTTTTATTGCTGAATAGCAATTTCATTGTAGATCATTTAGGACATGCATTTCTCAATATGTGTTTCTCTGTACATGCAGAACTATATAAACCCATCAAAGAGAGAATGAACACCCAAAAGAAATGCAGTAACAGGCCACCCAGTTTGCAAAATATAACAAATTTTTTTTAACTTCACCTCCTATTACATCCAGCATGGCACTTTTAATGTCTGTATATATTGTCAATGTCATGAATAACATTACAATAATTTAAATAACCACAGTCTAAATAATAGATTTCAACAGCCAGCAAGGAATTTCTCTATCATGACACAAAAAGTATACATTGAAGATACAAACCTCTTTGCTTCTCCTAAAAAGGCTTTAATTGTGAGGATGGCAGGGTCTGTTTATATAAAGTACCAACGTATAGCTTGCATTTAGACTAAATTGTATAAACAACTCTGTGTTATGGTAGTAGTTTATTGGAAGTGCAGCACTTCTGGCAAATCCTTTTACACAATGGAACAGATTAAGTGATGCACATCATTGATAATTCATTTAAAGGTTCTAGTAAACAATTGTGCAGATTAATTTTACGATATACATAATTCGGTTTAGTCTGAATTTTTATTTGATATGATTTTAAATATAATAGTGGGAAACATGAATCACAATATCTATAAACAAATAAGTAATAAGGCAGGTCTGCTATTTTGCTCTGAAGCTTTCCATGACAGAGTGATGTCCCTTCTTTGCAGCAGGGCTGTTGAACTGGCGGCCCATGGGCCAGACCTCCCCTTCTGTGGCCCTCTATGAGAGTCTGCCTACTGTGTCTGCT
Organism: Xenopus borealis; assembly: GCA_024363595.1. Taxonomy (NCBI): domain Eukaryota; kingdom Metazoa; phylum Chordata; class Amphibia; order Anura; family Pipidae; genus Xenopus; species Xenopus borealis. Next base: position 64,859,363 of record CM044431.1, read on the forward strand.
TACCATGTGTAAGCTTTAAAAGGTATCACTACAGAGAGTAACTGACCCCTGCATTGTTGAAGGCTCAAATTCAGACTAATCCCCTGTATTGTTCACACCTGTGATTCCCCTGCAGTGTTCACACTTGTAACACCTCTATTGTTCACGGCCCTAAACCCTGTACTGTTCACACCTCAGACCCAGACTGAAACTGCCCACATTGTTCCCCTGTTTACACCTTATTCAAAGTATTGTGTCACTGTATGTAGTACATCTTACAGTGGTCTTCTGCTCTGTTCTGCCTTCCCTATGCATGCCATACTCTGCTTGCCCAGTGCTGCTTGTGTGTGCCATACTCAGCTTGGCCAGTGCTGCTTGTGTGGGTCATACTCTGCTTGCCCAATGCTGCTTATGTGGGTCATACTCTGCTTGCCCAGTGCTGTTTGTGTGTGCCATACTCTGCTTGGCCAGTGCTGCTTGTGTGTGTCAATCTTTGCTTGCCCAGTGCTGCTTGTCAGTGCCCTTCTCTGCTTGCACAGTGTTGTTTGTGTGTGTCATACTCTGCTTGCCCAGTGCTGCTCATGTGTGTCATTCTCTGCTTGCCCAGTGCTGCTTGTGTGTGTCATACTCTACTTGTCCAGTGCTGCTTGTGTGTGTCATTCTCTGCTTGCCCGATGCTACCTGTGGGATGTAAACCTGGTGGGGGTTTGTGCTGGGTGTTTTTTAGCATTTGGAAATAGTTATTAGGGGTCCCTAAGGTGTTTAATCATGTATTGGGGGTTTCTGTATTATCCAAAGGAGAGGATTAGGCATATGGCTGACTTAAATGTTTCACAATTGAGTTATGAGGGATATCTCTGCAGTGAGCACCAACCATTTGGTTTTTTTGGTGTGCTACTACTTTTGAAGTGGATATAATCTTATTGTAAGGGCTGCAGGCTCAGGTGAGGTTGTGGACCAAGGAGGAAACAGCAGTCCTTAAGGCACAGCACAGGCAAGGGTCAGGAAACAAGGCATAGTCGTAATCCAGGCAAAGGTCAGGTTCAGGCAGCAAGGGTTCGTAAGTCCAGGAAACAGCAGGGTCATACACGAGAAACAGCAGGTAAATCAGGATAATCGCACCCAGGAACCACAAAAGAGGACCTATAATCGGGCAAGTGTCCAGTGTTCAAGGCATCCTGAAATAGGCCCAGATTGGCGCCAAAACGTACGCCAGCGTCAGGATGCACGCCGACGCACGCACGCAGGCGTCTTCATGCACGCGCCCGTTTGGACGCGCGCGCCCGTCTGGACGCGCGCCGGTGGATTCGCGCCCCTGCACCTGCGCCCAGCTCCACGCAGGCGAGAATCGGCAGGTACCCTTACACTTATGATCTTAAAAGTTCTTGGTAACGTGGGTGTGGTTTACAGTGGGTGTGTTTTTAAAGGGGGAGTGGCCAATACTGACTTCCAATATGACTTCCAATATTCCAATATTCCAATATTCCATGAATATGTACAAGATGGGATGACTTCCAGAACCGAGCTATGGAACTTTTTCTGACCTACGTGGTGTAGGTCAGAAAAAGTTCCATAGCTCGGTTCTGGAAGTCATCCCATCTTGTACATATTCATCGCAAACGTAAAAACTGACCCACAGAGATGCCCCCAAGAACTGAGCATGGATGACAACTATCTGCTTGCAGTAAGGTATTTTTAGAGGTGGATTTTACATACAGATCACACTTCACACCCTGGTTTACTGTCCCTTCAAGTGTAATGTCCAAAAAATGGACTATACTCTTATGGAATGCATATGTAAATTTTTAATTACAATCATTCCTGTTGCAATAGGAATGATTGTAATTTAAAATTTACATATGCATTCCATAAGAGTATAGTTCATTTTTTGGACATTACCTGTGGGTCAGTTTTTACGCTTGAGATGAATATGTACGACATGGGATGACTTCCAGAACTGAACTATGGAATTGTGGGATAAGCTGATAGAGCAAAAATATGACATGTTGACAATAAAAGAGGCTTATGAGAGAGCTGTAGCCACTTCTAGACAAGATCTAGTCTTCTCACAGTCTAAATGATTTCAAAAGAAACATTGTAAACAACAATCCAAAAACTTTGAGCAGACTTTGTTTATTACACAATACAGCAGTGAAGCCAACAAGGTTAAGAAAATAATAAAGTATAGGATGGGTATACTAAAGATGGATCCTTTATTGGATAGAGAATTACTTAACAACATAAGGTTTGTTTTCAGATGAGGGAGAACCATATCCAATGAGGTGTCACAAGCTTATATAGAGCTAAAAAATAGATTAATGGTAGTTTCAGAAGTGGAAAAAAATAGATGTAAAGTATGTAAATACATAATGCTACAATCTACATTTAAAAGTAATGTAACAGGAGAAATACTCCCTATTAAAAGTTATATTAACTGTGACTCCAGAGGGATCGTATACAGTATTTGCCCTCATGTACCCGTGGAAAACAATATGCGGGTAGAACACACAGATCCCTCAAGGAACGTACTAGAGAGTACCTGACACCAATAACTTTGGAAACTTTAGAAAAAGATAACTTAAGAAACAATAAAAAAACAGTCTGCTATTGGAAAACATTTAATGCAAGAACATAATGGAGATTTCAACCATATTATGTTTCAGGGCATTGAAAGTGTTAAATTAGGAGCAAGGGGTGGAGATATACATAGACTAATTGATCAAAGAGAAGTTTTTTGGATATTTACCCTTAAGGCACGATACCCACAAGGGTTAAACAGTGATTGTGAGGTTTCCTGCTTTCTCTGATATCTATAATATTCTGATTTTTAGACACTTATATAGATAGAACCACTCCATTATATGATAGCATTGCTTGTATTAATATGACCTGTTTATATGCAAAATTTGTTTTTAAGTGTAATGATGATTTTAATGATTAAGGATATATAAGGCTAGAGCTAACAGTGACATCACCTCTGATGAAGTGCCAGAACGAGGCATGAATTGCATCAGGTGACTACCTTGTCATAGACAGGAAGTATGAGTGTGAAATCCCTGTTCATGGTATTAATGTAACCTGGAATAAAGCTTTTTGAATTTTAAGGAATTGTTGTATGGACCTCCTCCCTAACAAAAGTTTGTTAGAGATCAAGTTCAGGCAGAAACGGCTGATTTCAGCAACAAGATACATTTTGCTCCAAAATCCGCACTTCCTGAAGAAAAGAAGGGGAACAGCAGGATAGCAGGAGAATCCGCAATTGTAGCCTTTGTCTGGCCCTAGCCTTAGGATACAAATTCTGTAAAGATAAACTGCTGGTTATCCACATATTTGCACGGGCATCATGCAGCATTCATTTCATTTATACAGTAGGTATAGCTGAAAGTGCTAGATACTTCAATGTAGCTTAAATATCTGTGTAACTAAATGTAGGTGAATAAAAAGGTTTGTTTATGCTGATAGGTGAACACAGTGACATATGGAGCACAGCAAGTTTTAAATTGCTGAAGATTTTAATCAGCTGTGTATCCTTATCCAGCCACCACTGTCAATTTGCTCTTAGTTTATATAAATGGGCTGTCAAATTCAGAATTAGACAAAGTGCATTTCTAGGACTTGTGGATTTTATAAGATCATATTGTTGCATATGAAATACAAAATACATCAATTTAGAGCCTTTTGCATAGTAACCCTTCTGTTTTTATCAATTAGCAGTTTTTCTTTTGAAGCAGTCACCTATTTTAGAAACAAACAAGGTATGTGAGCTCATTGTATATACAAGTTTATTTGGTAGTGGTGATTCTGCCATAGCATTTTATCATCAGTGCTGTCCAGCTATGGGCCTCAAGGGCCTTAAAAGCCAATATACATGTATATATATATATATATATATATTATTATATGTAATATATATATATTATAAATATATTAGCTATTCTTTTCAGTTATTCAGTTAAGGACATATAACCTAGCTGGATTACTGGCATGTAGTCAAATTATCCATGTCTGCTGTTGGACATTCTCATATTATACATTTTTCTAACTAAGAATAAAATAGGTTATAGTTATTAACAAAACTTGCAGTTCTGCCCCAAACCTATGATAAATACACCCTCCAGGTACTATACTAAAAGACTTACAATATTCTTAATAATATTTTAAGCAGTTTTAAAGTCAGACTGGAGCACCTAGATGATTTCATTTTGTCTGCATGTATATTTCATTCCTGTTTGTTTTCACACAGATTAAAAGTCTACAGACATTATCTGTTTTTTGTACATAAAAATTTCACAACTTTTCAATTAAGAGATGAGTAAACACTATTCTGTTCTGAATTTCATAATTCCATTTACTTCAGGAGTTTTTTTTCCCGTATCCAAACTCTAACCTTCTTGGCAGTAAAGATCAGTATGAATAATTTATATTTGTAAAAATATTTCTCTAGTCATTTTGAATTGGCTTGGTTTAGCTGGAGTCAATTCTGCTGTCTGCCTTACTAAAGTGAAAAAAGACTCTTTGAGAAGTGTTGCCCTTCTGCATCTTTGCAGCATTATTATCATATCATTTCATACCCTAAATGTGTGACCTAAATTTGTATTTATTCCGAGCAACCACCTCTTTTCAAACAAGGAATGATTTAAGAAGAACCCTGGTGAAAGTAATAAAGCACTAAGGTGAACAATATCACACTCCTTAGTGCTCATTTAAAAAAATCACTATCCATGGCACTCTGCACCCTGGGTTGGATTAAAAATCCAATGCAATGTGCAAAATTCCGTGCCATCAGTCATTAAGGCCAGGTTTCCTTTTCAGGCTGTGCTATTAGAGCTCTCTAATAGTGATGGGCGAATTTATTCGCCAGGGGCGAACTCGTGGCGAATTCCTGTGATTCGCCGCTGGCGAATAAATTCGCGAAACGCCAGCGAAAATTCACCAAGAAAACGGCGAAAACGACGCGACGAAAACGATGCAAGGCGTGTCGAAAACTACGCGACGCGTCAAAAACGTGCCGCGACTCGTTTCGCGAATTTTTTCGCCAGTTCGCGAATTTCGCTGGAAATTCGCTCATTTTTTGGCGAAGCGAAATTGGGTAGATTCGCCCATCACTACTCTCTAACTTGTGTGTTAGGGGACCCGGAATGGGGACACAGGCAAATGTAGGAACTGATGTGTTCTTTAGGAAAGTGTAGGTTGAAGTGCAAAAACCTGGGCATGCACCATGATTTACAATTTTTCAAAAACTGTGAACCCCCCCACCCCAACATGTGATCCCACACCTCTACTTCCATTGAATAAATAAAGAAAAACAAAACAAAAAGGTACATGAAAGAAACTATTGTTCTTTGCAATGTAATTTACTTCTCCAGATTGTAAAATTCAGTGAGTCTATAATAAGCATTCAGTGGTGATGTATGACCGTGTTTGCCTATTATTTGCTAAATCCCTGCAGGTTGTTATTCACAGATGTGACCATGCTAGAATAGGGTATACAGTTAGTATAAATAATCTGCAATAATATAACTGGTAGGGGCATATTTATCAAAACTTTCTTTAAAAAAATATAAAAACTTAAAAAATTGCTAAGCTTCAAAATGTGTGCTCATTTATTAACATACTAAAATTCACTAAAATGTGAAGTTGCACTCAAGGAGGCGAACTGTCAGACCTGGCGAAGTTCAATACAATAGATATGAGTTTTTTTAGGGTGATAGTCTGAAGAATAGCGTAATTTTTTGGGGGGTTACCCTCCTTTCCCCCCTACATTTCCTTACATATGGCAACTCAACTATACAGTGGGCACATGTTTAGGGCAATACGACAACTTCACTTTATTTATTAAAGGTTTCCTGGGCTTGTGTAGTGTAATGTAGTAGCTGTAACATATACTGTGCTTCTATTATACTTTTAACTTTGCGCTGTATGCAAATTAGGAATCGCTAGCATAAATGCGTTTGCCTGATGAAGTAATGGTAACATAACTTTTCACCTCCCTGAGCACAAATTTGTATTTTAGCAAATTAGCGGTGGACTGGCGAAACTTCGCATGGCGAAGTGCGATGAATTGCGGCAAAGGCATTGCTAGCGCATTTTTGCCGCTCAGTGCATTTGCCCCCAAGGGGCAGATTTACTATTGGTCAAATTTTTGGTGGTTTTCGATTGAAAACAGACCCTTTTTGACTAAATAGGTCTGTTTTTGATCAAATTTTTGATTTTCCAAAACTTAGAAAAAAGCTCTGTTAAGGCAATGGGAGGTAACCCATTGGCAGGTTTAAGGTGGTGAATGGTCAAATTTGATTTTTTTTTTAAAAGAGACAGTACCTCAAAATTCTAATTTTTTCAATTCAAATCTAATTTTGGGCTATTCACTTCAACCCTTAGTAAATGTGCTCCCAATACTATACTGTAGGTTAAGGACAAATAAAGTATAGTGGATGTTATTATACAATTACTAAAATCAAAGAAAAAGAGAAGATATTTGATTATTGATGCTGTGAAACCAATGCTTTGGTCACAAGACCAAAGCATTTTTCAAAGAAAAACATCTAAACAGAGAGTTGCCAAACTATGAAAAATAAGAGGTAAATTGTTAGGATCAGCACATTGTGGCTTGGCAATTTTATGATCATAAATATACAATTAAAGATCTCTGTTTTTGACAGAATTCTGTTTTTGCACAGAACACATTGCAATTACACCTTGGGGCCAGGTTATGTGCATTGATCAATCACCTCTTTTTTGTATGTTTGGAGAATGTCTGTGGAAATTTACATAATACTTATACAGATGACCATTATTGCACTTGTGTTCTAGCATAACTTACATCTATTCCTGTACAAGATTTCAAGAGGTTGATAACCCTAGAATTATTACAGCTGCTGCATTGCTTATTATAATGATATTTAGAATTTATTCTTATTACTAACTGATGCCTAATGAGTGAAATGTTTTATTAAGGATAGAATTCCTCTGTAAGTTTCACCTAAAGCTTTCCTGTGCTTAAATGTCTGTTTGTACTGCATTCTAAAAAAATACAGCAGATAAGACCAGCTTTTAACTGGTATACTACTTTGCTTTAATCTTACAGTTATGTATTTGTTTTATGGTTTTATACAATTATTAAATAATTCTGTAGCAAATGCTGGGATATTCCATTTGAACAGTACTTAGTACTGGATCCAATAAACCTCCTAAAATAATAACCTAAATTGAAGTTTGGTATGAGGCACTGGGATTTTATTTAATTACAGTAATACAAGAAAAAGTACTCATCAACACTAACAGCAGTGTAGAACAATTATTTAGTGGCATTTTACAAGCCCCTAAAATGTCTAGTAGATGAAATAAATTGAAGCAGTTGGGATTTTTATATGTTAATATTTAGACCTCATTTGGTAAACTTAGCCTGCTAATTTGAACAAGAGTCAGGTGGTGGTTTTATTATATTTGCTTTATCTGCACATACTTGGAAAACCGCTCCTGAATAAATATTTTGGATCTGGTTAATGTGAGAAGCAATTTCGATGTCTTTGGATTCATGACACAAGGTGATGCAGAGATGAAGGGAAGGAAAAGTTAATAATAACAGCTTTATTTTAGATCGCAGTTTCTGCCAAAAGGGTTTCACAATTCAAATAACAAGGCATAGTGGTAAAGAGGCGTAATGATACATCTGTTACCATTACATTTATAAATATTATGACCAAGCTGGTTGCTGCTTACAATAGTTATGCCTCAAAGAAGAAGCATTTGCATTGGTAAATTCTTTATCATAAAATGTTGTAGGAATGTTTGGAAACTCACTTGTCGAAGAGCCCATAGCATGGATGATATTCTAAGAAACATTGTAATATTTTATGTAACAACAGACTGAAACCCAAACTTGGAGAAACTGAAAGAATCCAATTTTTTTTTTAGTTGTAAATTGCTAAATAAGGAATTCGATCCTTGATTTATAACATATAGAGACCTGTTTACTAATTTTCAAGGTTGGAGGGGGAAAAAACACATGCTCCCCAACAAAATACAACACAAGTTGTGCGACTTTTTTCTTGAAAGCTAGCTTATTTTAAAAAGAAAAAAGTGTCAGAATATTCCTTTGCATGTTTTTTTGCTGAATAAAAGTTGTATGCCAGTGAGGATTACAGTGTTACATTAATTTTCAACGAGGCTAAAAAGCCTGAATGTTTTAATAACCTAGGAAAATAAATACATTTGGTAGAGACTATTCCTGTTTACTAATGTACATCGACGGCTTTTATTTGCCAATTTTTTTTTACTTTTCTCAGTTTTTTCTTTAATGAACACCAACTATTTGAGGTTCTGAAGAATATTTTCCAGTATATTTGCATTAATGTTGTTTCACTGCATTTTTCCTTGAATAGTGAAAAACGCACAAACTCAAATTTTCATCATTTGTTCCCATAATGTTTGTTATAACATCTGTATACAATATTATGCCGAAAGCCTCTGTACACAGGCTAGGTTCTTCTAAAAAGAAAAAAATGGTCAGTGCTTTGAACATAGTGTTAAAAAACTTGCAATATTTGTGAAAAAATGCTCATGCCATATTCATCTCTTACATCAACCAATGAAATTTGAGACCTCAAACTGTCTATAGAAGATGGTACGTGACTGGCCATTGCTTTGTGCACTATAGTAAGCGGGTATAGAAGGAGCAAGGAGCATTGTGATTGTGAGAGCTAGAGTAAGTGTTTGTTGGAGTTTGATATTGGAGTCTGTAAAAGTGGAAGCTGCGGACATCAGTTTACTGGTTTGCCTTTTCTGCTTGCCTTCTGACTTTGAGACCCAAAATCCCCTGTTACAGTGTAAACTAATGACATACTTGCATCAGAATATTATTTCCATTACCACAGAATTTTTGTGGTGGTCAGTAATATATTACTCTATCGATTCTGTGAAGAACAGTTGTAGTATAGTGGAAAGGAGATGGTTCTTTAAACAGGATGGGGCAATACACAGGCCATTGCACCTTTCCAGTGACGCCAATGCATTCTGACGCATTTTCACAGTCTTAAATAAAATACCTTCCATCTCAATATTAAATTATTTCTTTGTTGAAAATAACTACATGTATATAACAGAAACATCTGACAATTTAGATTATTGGTGAAATAAAATGTATCCTGAATATAGAAATGAATGGTTACAAGAAAATGGCAGAACAAGACCCTAAGCTTATATGTAGGTCATCTGCAATCACATTCACATAAAATAAAATGAATATGTCCAAGACTCACTAATGGTTAGTGAAGCAGTTTTGAAAGTTTACATTTTATTGCCTTATCCTTTCCTTTCCATTATGTTTTATGTTATATTTTAGAGCCAAATAAACAACACTGTCCCAGAAACCATATTTAGTGGTTATGAGGTAACTTATAAAACAGTATTTTGCTATTAAAAAACTACTGAGTATAATCCAGAGCTATATTCTTTAGAATAGGATTTGTACTGCTTTACAAAAAAAGTTATGTACAGTATGACTAACTCAAAAATGTGTTTATACCTTTTCTGCTGAAAATGAACATACTAAGAATAAATCAGTCAATAAATTTCTTAGGGGTAGTGATGGGCGAATAAATTTGCCTATGGCGAAAGTTTCGCATCGAGTTCGTCGCGCGTCGAGTTCGTCGCGTGTCGAGTTCGTCGCTTCACTTCAAAACAGCACAATCTATATGGCGAATTCCCGCGATTTGCCACAGGTGAATAAACTCGCGAAACGGAATGATTTTTGAAGTTGCACAATATTGTACTATCCACAATAAACAACCAGAATCAAAAGGTTGTATTTACTACTCACCTGCTAGAAATTAAACATCTGATGGCTAATAGATCTAATGCTAACATTGCAGCTTTTATATCAATGTCCCACTACCCTATCGCAGCTCTCGGCCAGGTGCTGCATAAGTTATGGACCAGGTTTCAAATATCATACACTTTTCCAATATATCTGCACTTGGTAGAAATATACTAGTCATTCCAGATGTAACAACCAGTTTCCAACATTGGAATGATTCGTACCAGTATAGAAAGAATTGTCACGAGTCTCCACTTTCTTTTTGCACAGGGGATTAGTGATTTAGAAATGTGTTAGAGATAAGTGTCAGTGCTGAGCTCTAACACTCAATATAACAACATGTGTTGACTACTTTGAACTGACACATTTATCTCCTTTCATAAATGTGTCACTGTGATCACATACTTTTCCTGATTATCAATCAGCATAGCATCGATAATTGGAGAAAATACTGATCTGCTGGGAATCCTGCTGCATTCACTTTCATAATATTTATTATATATTGAATATGCCATTAGTCAAGCTAGATGTATTTTCCCTTTCTCCATAGAAAACATGATATGTTTGATGCTGCCTGCATTTCCTTTTAAATATATTTAGGTATTAATTTGAGCTTACATTTCTCCCAACAGTCACATTAATTTCCCACAATTCCTCTATAAATAAACAGCTCTAAATTCTACGTGAAAAATGTGATTTCATTATCTGTGCTCATGTTTTAGTTCATTAAAAAAACAACCACACTGCTGACTAACATGACTGATTATATTGATACCAATGTATGCCTCAATCAATTCATCACATACACAAAGCCCAAACAACAAATTAATACAAATGAACAACTACGGTTCCCTTAAGCTACTCCTAATAGGATGATATATGTGCAAGATCAACTTAACAAGTGTGTATCTGTGAAAAGCTAAAGCACATTGTTTTATCTAGAAATCATGAGTTAAATTAAGATGGTCTTGCATATTTGTAGAAATTTAAGGTGCCTTGTGATGGTTTTTGCTAATTAACATGCTTGCAAATTAAAAGGCAAAGTACTAATGATATTTAAAAGGGACATTCACCCATAATGAAAAAAGTCATTAACTTTCCAATACAGATTGGGTAAACAATAGTTTTTGTTATTTGTAAATGCAGTTTACAATCTCTATATTTTCTTTGGCTCTGATTCTTGAAACAATGTCACATTTATCCTCTCTGTCTTTTAATCATAATTAGATAGTAACATAGTTAATTTGTGTTGAAACAAGACAAAAGTCTACAAAGTTCAGCCCTCCAAATGAACTAGGGTCAATGTGATCACAAACCAACCTGCCTGTTTGTAATACATTAAGAAACCAAAGTACAGAGAGGCAACCCATATAAAACATGCAATAGCAACCTGGTTTCAATCAGATGACCCAAGTGCTGCAAAACTAATCACTGTGCCATATATGTAAATGTTTATGTGTAGTATTTTTATGCTTGCAAATATTTTTACAGAGGTTGTATACATATATGCCAAAATAATAGGCTGGGTGTTGTATGGTTGTAGTGTTTGGAAAGGATTAGACGCACAACAAAACTAGTGAGATGTGGTTCTGCGATTAAATGTGACAAAGCTGTCAATACTACTTTTAATAGCCTGGATGATATATCAACCACGAATGGCATGTACTGTGCTTTCAGCAGTATAACCCTTAAAGGCAGGCATATTGACTATGTTTAGCCTGTTGGACTTCATTCAAAGTGGAGGGATGTTGGTGCCACTAGTTTAAGAAAGTGAATATGGACTCTGGGATAACAGATGAAAGATAGTGATCAGCTAGTTCCTATGTTTAGATATAGGAGTAAGAGATATTTTTTAAAATTGAAGCCAAAGCTGAAGCTCAGGCAAGTAGTGTATGGGGTTAGCACCTAAGTATGACTTGTAACTGTGGGGACTTACTATAAGTGATATAAATAGAATCATGGCAAGGAGAATCTCTTGGAGTATACCTTGGAAAATCCTGTGTGCTGGGACTGTGATCCTTGAATCAGTTGTAACTATATGCAGTAATGACTGCATGATTTATATGGTCAATATCATTAAACCAGGATACCTGGGCCATTGGGCTGCCCTGATGCCTACCCTCCTCTTCTACAGACTTAGGCAAAGAGCTCTTGACTGTACAGACTCCAGTCATTGTTGGCCATGTGTCTAGGTACTAGACCTAATTGCCTCTTTTTTTCTTGGTCCCAGGCTGGAGAAGGAACCAGTAGAGTACTGGCCTTACTCCTTATTGTAACATCAACTGCTGAACTAACTGACCTATTCCCGCGATTCGACGCTGGCGAATAAATTCGCTGGCTTAAAAAACGCGCATCAGAAATGACGTGACGAATTAGTCGCAACGCGCATCAAAAACATGCCATGACTCGCTTCGCAAATTTTTCGGCGAGGCGAAACTGGGTAGATTCGCCCATCACTTGCTTTTTCTTTGAGTAACTTCTGCCGGAACTTACAAAGGTCTGAAGCTATGTAAAATAGTATAATAGTAAAATAGTATTGTGGTCTTCAGTGGGTTTAGCCCAAAACTCTAACCTTTTCTCTGTTTTCAGGCAAAAACACAAAAAATATAGCAATTCAGGAACAAAGGCAGAAAGAATCGTACCATTTGGTTTTTTATCAATCCAATTAAAAGAACAGTAACACCAAAAAATAAGTGTTTAAAAGTTATGAAAAAATCATGTGCTGTTGCCTTGCACTGGTAAAACTGATGTTTCTGCTTTAGAAACAGTACTATGGTCCATTTAAACAAGCTGCTGTGTAGCAGTGGAGTCAATAAGAGTGTTAAAAGACAGGTGGCACAACCAGTTTCAGGCCATGTGTTCCATGAGCCTATTCCATCTAAAAGTTGACTTTTTAGTTTAACATTGAAACAAATAAATGTTGCAATTGTGGGCTGTAGTAATATAGAGCTCCTGTTCCTATTTTATTAAATGCAAAGATAGAAAGAGAAACAGAATTTTGTCCAAAACAGAAGAATAAATAAAATAATACTTTGCTTGAGGGATTTTTCAGCTTTTTTGCCCTTCAAAGTCCGTAATAATTGTGGCAACACTCATTCATATAACAACTGCCCAGCTTTTGATAAATAATGCAAGGTGTGTGGTAAATATAATCACTTTGCCAAGCAGTGTTATAGTAAAAGCAAACTAATGGTTCCCTGATTAAGTATAAAGGGGACACAGGGGCAGAAACAAACATTATCACAGAAAAATTATGGAAAAAACTACAAATGAAAGTGAAACTAAAACATCAGTGCTTAAGGCATATGAGGAGTCTGAAATCCCATCAGTAGGAAAATGCACATTCACTCAAGGTAAGCAAGCATGAATTTGCAGTCGTCTCTGGTAATTACTGTCTCCTATTAGATGCACAAACATGTGAAAAGTTGGGACTGATAAACAAATTATTTGTTTGTGAAAGAATCACCACAAAGCCACATAGATATAATAACTATTAACGGTTTATTGTTATTACCACCATTGATGTTTAAATGTTAAAAAGGGAAGGATGTGTTGATAATTGTTGATGTAAATAAAGTTTGTTATAGAAAAAGAAGCACAGAGGTGGGACAGTTTACACACACAGAGGAGATTGAAGATACAATCCCAACGGAGCCGCTATCTCTCCCGGTGTGCTGGCTCGAAAAGACATTGGTGGAGGAGGAACAAACAACAGGACTTCCTGGTTCCTTCCATCGTGGGGCCCGATTGGACACAGCGAACCAGTGTCACTAGCGATGTAATTCCTTTGCTGGGATGCGGCGGGCCCCAAAAGGGGTGCGGGCCATGGTGCAGTTGCACCCTCTGGGCCCCTGGTAGTTCCGCCACTGGTGCATGAAAGAAGCATGACTGTACAGCTCAGCTTTCATCTCCTGCTTGTGAGGGGGGGGGGAGAGAGAGCAAGCACGGGGCAGGAACAGGAACAGCAGCTACAGTGATCAGATTACAGACTCACTGTCGCTGTGCTAGCCCTGTGCATACTTTGAATTTCCCGCCCACATTCTGGCTCCTTTTCATGATGGATGGGAAAGCATTTTAACTGAAGGCAAGGCAAATTGATGGCTCACAGTCTGGCTACTTTCCAGATACCCCCACTGTCTCACTGTGGCCCACTGTGCAGGGAGAATACTGGTGAGGACTGTTTGAATTACTTATTCTACCTCACATATATTTACAATGTATTTCACTTTCCTTGGTCTGCCTTGTTCTTCCCATAGTGACATTAGCCATTTTAAATTTTTTTAACCCAAATAAATTTGATATTTAGTAATTTTAATATTTGTGCTGAGAATATTGTACAAAAAATATCTGCTATGAATTCTGTGTATTTATACTTGAAATTTCCACTCTGCCATTTTTCTATGTGTTCTGATGATATTTATACATAAAATAGTCTGTGTGCCATCCCGCTATCAGTGCTGTCATATTTATGCATGAATGTGCTATTCTACTATGAGTGCTGGGTGATTTATACATGGAATTGCCACTGTGCCATCTGGCTCTGTGTTCTATGGGCATTATAAATGAAATTGCATTAGTGACGACATTTATACTTTAGGAAGAGATAAAATAAATGCGTGGGTATCTATATATTCAATGGTTCTCCCATAGGGGTAAATTCACTAAGAAGTGAAGCTGTGCTTGCGCAGCGTTCGCCGCACTTCGCCTGGTGAATTTTCACCAGCGCTCGTCTAATTCACTAAAAAGTGAAGTTGCGTTCATCTAAGTGAACGGTAGCGAAATTGCGCTAGCAAAAATTTGCCAGGCAAAGTGCAGTTGCGCTAGCGAAGGCTAAATTGCATACAGCGGGAACTTTGAAGTTTGAATAGAGTATATGTTACAGTTCAAACATTACACTACACAAACCCAGGGAACCCTAACAAAGCCTAATCTAGTTGTTTTATTGCCCTACACATATGCCCCTAGTCTAGTATATTTGCCCTATGTTAGGAAATTAAGGGGGGAGCAGGGTACCCAAAAAAAAAATTTGTTCCTTTTTTTTTTCTATCACTCTACACAAAATTTCAAGTATTTTGGGACGTAGAAAACATTTCAACTTTTTTTTACAAAATCTCCTCTATTCTATTGCACTTTACCTGCTCTAACCTGGTGAAGTGAACTCTGTCGAAGGGGCTAACGTTCAGAAAAATGACAAACTAAGTGAATTTGCTCATTTTCGCCCCCTTCGCCAGAGTGCAACTTCGCCAGCGTTAGGGTGCAAAGTTTCGCTAGACTATCTACAACCCTGGAAAATTTACGCCAGCGATGGACTTAGTAAATTTGCGAAGTTACGATTTGCACTAATGCTGGTGAATTTACGCCAGTGTTAGTCATTGGCACTTTAGAGAGTTTCCCCCATAGTGAGAATGGACTAAATCCTGCAGGAACCCTAAGTTTGCTCATAGCCTTTATAGAGAGATCTCATAAAACTATGGCAGCATAGGTATTCCCCTGTACTAAGAACAATTCAGCACAAACAATTGCTAAGTTTACTCATAATTTGTGCAGAGAGATCCCATAAAACTATGGCAGCATAAGTATTCCCCTGTTCTAAGCACAATTCAGCAGGAACAATGCCTAAGTTTGCTCATAGTCTGTAGAGAGAGATCACAGAAAACTGTCATGCACTGTATTTTTTTTTATAACTGTCTTTATTTGTACCAAACAACATATTTCAACAGACAAAATTGAATGCCATACAGTGTTTTAATTTAATTTACAAGTAAAGAGTAAGCCTACACACATGGGTTTTCCCCCGGCCTACTTTGATCTTCATTAATGTACATGACAAGATGAAGCACCCTGTTTATACACATGTATCTTCTGCTCTTTCCCATGGGGTTACCTCTAGTTGTATTCAGATACATATTTTATAAGTGGCCACCTGAACCTTTAATTTCATTACCCTTAGATTCTAGTTGTTAATGGATTTCTCCCTGCCAACTCTTCAGGGAGGACATATGAAATTTCCTGTTGATAGGGGATAGTGTTGGTATATATTTTGATCAAGTGGTAAAGAAGGATACAACTTTGCGCTCTCTGTTTAGAGAGGCCTCGAGCCAATCCATGTGGTAGGCAAAGTCTAACTTTGTTATCATCATTTCAAGTGGTGGTGGTTGATTTATTATCCAGTACCTACCGTGACTTGCAAGCACTGGATGTGACGCATCTCTCTTCTTCCTTTGACTCT
>CM044431.1:64878683-64939015 GCA_024363595.1 Xenopus borealis
ATTCACTTTACAGCGCTACGCAACAAGTTGGCGCTATAGAAATACATGTTAATAAATAAATAATAAATAGTGT
This sequence comes from Xenopus borealis, assembly GCA_024363595.1. Lineage (NCBI taxonomy): Eukaryota > Metazoa > Chordata > Amphibia > Anura > Pipidae > Xenopus > Xenopus borealis. The sequence continues at coordinate 64,878,757 of CM044431.1, forward strand.
AAAATGGTCTTTCTACTGACTGCTGAAATTATACTTGCTAGTTTCTTGTCTGCTTTTGGGATTTTTGCTGTGTTTCCAAAGATCGCCCATAAGGGTGTAAGGTAGACCTGAATATGTAAATATGTAAATTGAGTTTACAATATAAAGTGACCATCTTCCAAAACTGTTGAATTACTGTGCAGGATATATATCTGGCATTTAGGGCATGTGTCGGATTCTGACCATCACATTGGTTTCCGCATTTCTGGTGAAAAATAACCCCTATGCAGTATATTCAGAAACATGGTTTGAAAGTGGCTAGAATAGAGGAATGATGTGGACTTTAAGGGGCAAATTTACAAAATTCACGTGAAGTGAAGAATACCGAATTATCGAATAGATCGAATGATCGGATATTCGATCATTCGATCATTCGATGATCGAAGGAATCAAAATTTTAAAATTGTTCGACTGCCTACTTCGCCAGATTGAACCTACCGAATTGTAATAGAAGCCTATGGGAAACCCCCCCCATAGGCTTCTGAGACTTAGGGGCCGATTTACAAAATTCACGTGAAATGATCGAAGTTCGATCTAATTAGATCGAATACCGATCGTACGAATTTTTTGTGAAATCAGATATGCAAATTTGGCATCTTCGATCATCGAATATCGAATAGATCGAATACATCGAATGATCGGATATTCGATAATTCGATCATTCAATGATCGAAGAATTCAAAATTTTTAAATTATTCGACTGCCTGCTTCGCCAGATTGAACCTTCGTAATTGTAATAAAAGCCTATGGGAAGCTCCCCATAGACTTCTGAGGCTAAGTCCTGCTCGAATACCATTCATATGATCGTAGCATTCGATTGTTCAAATTGTATGAATTTTTCGGACTCTCTAAGAAAATTTCAAGATTTTTTCGTGAAATCGAACGATCGATATCCAATCGTACGAATTCATCGAGAAATCGTATTGCAAGCAAAATGATAGCCTAAAACAATTCTATAAGCATTCGATGGTCGAATGCTTATCGAGTTGCGAATTTGGTCAAGCAAATTTCTGGGAGTAATAGTAAATTTGCCCATAAGTCCTGCTCGAATACCATTCGTAAGATTGAATCGTTCGATCAGTCCAATCATACAAATTTTTCGGATGCTCGAATGCTTATAATAGAAGCCTATGGAAAGCTCCCCATAGGCTTCTGAGGCTAAGTCCTACTCGAATACCATTTGCATTTGATCGTTCAAATCGTATGAATTTTTCAGACTCTCAAAGGAAATTTCACGATTTTCTGATGGAATTTGATGTATCCATTTTCCTATACCTTTTTTTTTAATATCGTTAGTCGAGTCAAAGGTTTTATAATTCTGTATATAAGGGAAATAGAGGGTTGTATAGAAGCTGATCTAAACAAGCGATCTAAAAGGTTAACAAGGTCTTGTGTTGGAACAGCCCTTATCACCATTTGTGCAAAATGTCTTAATTGTAAATAGGAGAAGGAATCCAATACAATCTCAGGATATTGTTCTTTAAGGACAGTAATAGAATACAGCAATGTAAATGTACGCAGTAAATGTCTTGATGTGTAAACCCCTTTTCTGCCCATATTGAAAAAGGCTGGCCTTTGTAATTGTTCAAAAATTGTGGGTTACCAATAAAAGGTAGAAAAAATTATACATAGGGTGAGACTGACAGTCTGTGACGTGCTGCTGTGGAATATAGCAGTGGGTTGTCCCTTACTCCAAGTGGGAGCTGTTTCTCCTGGGAATGCAAAAGGAAAGCTAAGGAGAAGTTTGGTACTAAAGCCTGCTCCAGTCTGGGGTATGCAAAGAGTTCTCTTAATCCAATCTGACACATAGCGGAGATTGCAGGCCAAGTTATATGACTTTATATGTGGTAAATGTATTCCTCCCTGTGACTTTGATTGTTGGAGGTTCAACCTGCTAATTCGGGAATGGTTACTTCATCCAAATAAATTGGCCGAGTGCTTTGTTTAGCCTTGTCAAATCTTTACGGGTTAATAGCAGTGGCAGCATTTGTAAAGGATAAAGTAAGCGGGGGAACCATATCATTTTGACTAAATTGCACTTTTCCAAGTAATTTATGAGTAAGTTTGACCATGCCCTAAGGTCCTGAGTTACTTTATTCAATAAAGGTGTAATATTTAAGTTATATAATGCATAAGGTTGTGGGGGAATTTGAATTTCCAAAAACTGTATGGCCTTATTAGCCCACCTGAATGGAAAGGGACCACACCACTTATTTCTTGCTCGCAGACTAAGAGGCTTTGCTATTGTCTTGTTCAAATTAACTTGAAATCCTGCAACTTTACGGAAAGTTTCAATGTTGAGGGATTGCCTCAAATGCAAAAGCATTCAGTTTACTGGATGCCAAGTTGTATACCCTAAATAACTGGAGAGGCGAGTAGTATTCGCAAAAAGGGGTCAAGTGCTAGGTTAAATAATAATGGGGACATCGGACAGCCCTGACTAGTACTTTGTGCAAGAGAAAACAATGAGGAGAGGTGGCCAGTTATGTAGAGTTTGGCCTGTGAAGGGCAATATGGTATTGATACAGCCTTTATGAACAGAGGTCCAGGTCTAATTAGATGTGAGTGAAACACCCGATCAAATGCCTTGTCAGCGTCCAGATTAACCAGTATAGATTGTTTTAGCTGCTAGTACAGAGCATATTGCTTTTACTGAGTGTCGGTTGCGTGTAAAACCTAGCTGTTCAGGTATTATTAATTCCGATAAGATCTTTTGCAGTTGATCCACCAGTAGCTTAGTAAATATTTTATAATCATGGTTCAGCAACGACATTGGCGATTCTACCTGATCTAATTGTCTGTCTTTTTTGGGAATCATGATAATCTTTGCTTCACTGAATCCATCCCAGACCTCACCTGTCTCTAACGTATGTTGAAATAGCGAGTGCAGGACTGAGGGGATTATTTCTTGTAATATTTTGTAATATTCACTGGAGAACCCATCTAACCCTGGTGCTTTGTTGTTGGCTAAGGACTTAATTGTGTCCCTGATTTCTTGTTCAGTCAGAGGGGCATTAAGTGTATCTCTATGAGACTTTGATCATTTAGGCAGATTAGCAGAATGTAAGTATAGTACGTCACACCCTCATGCAGTGAATCAGTAGGGACCTGATATAGGGGTATATTTATCAAAGAGTGAAGTTAAGAGTGAAGTTCCGCCACTAGCGTGAAATTCCGACGCTCTCCAATAATTTCTATGGGATTTTTAAAGGCGTATTTATCAAAGGGGGAACTTTCACTTCAGCCATTGATAAATACGCCTTTCAAATCCCATAGAAATGAATGGAGAGCGGCGGAATTTCATGCTAGTGGCGGAACTTCACTCTTTGATAAATTTCCCCCATAGTGTTTGGTAGTAGGATTGAAACTCTTGGAGAATCTCTGCTGAGGTGCGTTTAAGTCCCCCCTCTGATCTAATTATGGGAATAAAAGATGTGCCTTTCACCCTGCGTACCATATTAGCTAGCAAACGGTCCAATCTATTTCCCCATCGATAGAATCTATTTTTCCTGTAATCTAGATTTCTTTTGGCTCTGTCTGTTAACAATGTGTCCAAATCTTGTTTAGCAGTTAGCTATAGTTGGTGGTCTGATGGGCTACTTGTGACTAGATATTTTCTATATGTAGCCGTGAGGGCATTGTTTAACACGGCATATTTTTCTCTGAACTGTTTGTTTAATCTAGCAGTGTATGCAAGAACATGAACTCTCATAACTACCTTCGAGGCTGACCAAAATAGAGTGATGTTCTCTAGATGTTCCAAATTATATAGTCCGCCCATTTATTTTGTATACTGTATATAGTTGAAAATCATCAGAGTTAACTAAATAAGATGGGAAGGTCCTTTACCTTGGTTGGGGTTCGGCTGGTTGCATGATCAGCACTGCCAAGATCATGCATGATCAGATACTGAAATATTATATATTTTCAGCCAGGTCTTGAGATAGCATAATATAGTCTATACCTGAGAAAGATCTATGTGGATGGGAATAAAATGTATAGTCTCTGCCATCCGGATTTAATGAATGCCAACTGTCTATTAACCCAGATTTTAAACCCAGACAGACCAGATCAGGAGAGTCAATCTGACTAGCTCCGTTATTCACCCCAGAGCGATCTAAAACCGTATTCATATCGACTGCTATTATAAGAGTGGAGGGGTTCCATTCTACAATAGAGGCGATAAGGTCTGTAAAAAAGGTAGATATGTGGTTGTTAGGCCCATATACATTGACAATTTTGTATTTTGTTTGCTCAATAAGAAAGACTACAAATAAAAACCTAGCAGCCTTATCTGCCTTCACTCAGTGTTTTATAATTTAAATATTTATTTAACAAAATAGCAACACTTCTCTTTTTTTCCCATATGAAGCTGCAATACAGTCTCCTATCCAGGAGTCTTTAAGAGTAGAGGCTTCTAGATTACTCCAGTGTGTTTCTTGTAAACAAATCACTTGTGCATGAAAGGGTTTAAGAGATTGAATAACTTTCTTCCGTGTTAAAGGGGAGTTTAATCTATTTACATTCCACAAGAGGATTTTCAAAGTGGCCTTATAATTATCTGAAAGTGCCTTTGTCAAGGGATGAACATTATAATTATCTGACTTTGGATTGGATATCGGAAGTGATAAAGTATTATTAGAATAACATAAACAAGCTAGTACCCCTGTCCCTCAAAGCTGCGGAACTCTTATTATATAAACACTAACTTTTTAGAACTTGTCAACAACGTATAAAGGCAAAAAAAGGTAATCATCCAAACCCATAACTTACTCATGTATAAAGACCAACCCACTTTGGGTCCCCAATAGCAAAGATAATCAGCAATAATGCAAACACATTTTAACTTGTATGTTCTGGTTAGCAGTCATTAATAAACCTACTAGTTGTTTTCTCTTCAACCGGTTCCTTACTCTCAAAGAATGGTCATGTTGCCTATTTTCCATTAGTTCAAGGCAAAGTGTTGAAAGTCCTCTTCCAGTTTCTCGAAGAAGGATGGATTGCCTTCTACTAGTACTCTCAACTTGGCTGGAGAAAGCAAGGAAAACTTCTTGCCTGTCTTGTGAAGTTTATTACACACCGGAAAGCTGTAAAATAAGTTTCATTTGCTGACACGACATTTTCCTGTTTCTGATATGCCGCCAGAATTCTCATCTTTTCTACATAGTTAAGCAGTCTCATTATCACCAGTCGGGGACATTTGTCCATAGACTTCTCTGGACCGATGCGATGTGAGTTGCATGGCATCTTCAAGAGTCAGAGCCTCTGTTAATTGCCTGATTAGAAAGTGTTCCAGTTGAGTACCTTTAATTGATTCGGGAATGCCAATTATCTATTATGTATTGTGTCTGCTCCTGTTTTCCAGGTCTACCACCTTTTCTGAAAGAATTGTTATTTCTTGGTCCTGACTTTGTCTAAGTCATCTTCTAGATTCAAGATGAGTTGTTCCGCCTCCTGTAGTCTGCCTGTTTGAGAAGATGTTCAAAGACTTCTGTTAATTTTGAATCTACTGAAGCCAATTTTTGATCCAATAATGGACCTAGTATTGCTGTATGGTCTGTCGCTATTGAACTGGAGAAATGTGTCTTTCATGAATTCTTGAGTGCACTGCTGAGGACAGCTCCATGTTGTTTGGTGGTGAATCAGTCCAATCCGCTGATTCACTAAATGGAAGGTCTTGGGATTTTTTTTTTTGATGTTTACTTTTTTTTCTCTTTTATCCTTGAGAAGATCTTTATTTGGGTTTCGGCGATTCGGCTACCGGGGGTGTGTGGACCTTTGGGTTGTCGATCTCCGGATGTCCAAGCCACTCAGCCTGGGGCGATGAATTTTAGGTAAGGCAGCCCAAAAGTCCTGGTGGAGCCAGAGCTCTCTAAAATGCGGCCATTGCAAAGGCCCGCCTCTCGGAAGTCCCCCATGAACTGTATTTTAATAAACAAGTTGCTGTTACAAAAAGAGTACAACACAGAAAGAAAGAAAACATTTTACAGCATTGCACAAAGGTTTAGCAAATGTGAGATGCTACAGCTGTTCTGAAGGATGCTCACATTAAAATTATTGAACAGTATGTAATTGCATCTTATAATAAATTGATTATTCCTTACACTTATGTTCTGTAATGCTTAATTAAACGAAAGCTTTTTTTAGCAGTAACATATTGTTAATTTTAAGAAACTAATCCAATGAATTATTAAACAACAATACTTTCATAAATTAATGTGATTTCTCATACACTGCATATTTTTAAGACAGTAAGGCAGTCTTGCTCTAAAATTCCAAGCTCTGATTTAAAATATACTGTATGACTGTTGAGTTAAATTATAATGTTTATATATTGCCCTTTATGGTGAATATGCAAAGTAGCAAACATATGTGTAGCCTACTAAAACAAGTATTGAGGGGATTATGGCCCATCGTTATTGCTCAGAAACACCCAAGAGATTCCTAGTTTGTCACTTTTGCCATTCTAATACAGTCTCTCTTCCAACACACCCACAATGAAAGATCTAAGCTGTACTCCTGTCAAATATATGCCACTCTACTCTACAGTAGCTTAAAATTGCATTCATCTTCTCAGTTAGGCTCATTGTTTGTGTGAGATAAATGTACTTTTTGAAAAGGATATATTGGTTACAGAACATGGCAAAATTTTGTAAGAATGTGCCATGGGGTGCCCTTACATCTGTAAACTGATTTAGCTAGTTCAAAACAGACATGCCCATGAACCTGTAGGAAAAATATGGAACACAGCAGAGATTACATAGTTACATAGTTAAATTGGGTTGAAAAAAGACAAAGTCCATCAAGTTCAAGCCCTCCAAATTAAAACCCAGCATACATAGACACACCCACACACACACACCCCTCCACTCTTTCACACAAACCATATATGCCCATAGCTATACTTACTGTAGAGTTTAGTATCAAAATAGCCTTTGATATTATGTCTGTCCAAAAAAACATCCAAGCCCTTTTTGGAAGCATCAAGAGAATCAGCCATCACAACATCACCCGGCAGTGCATTTCACAACCTCACTATCCTCACTGTGAAGAACCACCTACGCTGCTTCAAATCAAACTCCTTTTCTTCTAGTCTGAAGGGGTGACCTCTGGTGCGGTGATCCTCTTTATGGTTAAAAAGGTCCCCTGCTATTTGTCTATAATGTCCTCTAATGTATTTGTAAAGTGTAATCATGTCCCCTCACAAGTGCCTTATTTCCAGAGAAAACAGCACCAACTGGGACAGTCTACTCTCATAATTTGTCTTCCATCACTCTAACCAGTTTAGTTGCACATCTCTGCACTCTCTCCAGCTCATTTACACTGCATATTCCAGATGAGGTCTTACTAGGGATTTATAAAGAGGTTTAATTATGTTTTCTTCCCTTGAGTTTATGCCCTTTTTTATGCAGGACAGAACGCAATTTGCTTTAGTAGCTACAGAATGACACTGCCCAGAATTAAACGACTTGTTATCTATAAAAACCCCAAGATCCTTCTCACTTAAGGAAACTCCCAACACACTGCATTTAGTGTATAACTTGCATTTATATTATTTATACCAAAGTGCATAACCTTGCATTTATCAAAATCGAACCTCATTTTCCAGTTTGCTGCCCAGTTTCCCAACTTAGACAAATCACTTTGCAAAGTGGCAGCATCCTGCATGGAACCTATAGTTCTGCACAATTTAGTATCATCTGCAAAAATAGAAACAATACTTTCAATACCCACATCCAGGTCATTAATAAACAAGATGAAAAGCAAGGGACCCAGTACAGAGCCCTGCAGTACCTCACTAACAACACTGGTCCAATTAGAAAATGTTCCATTTACCACCACTCTTTGTAGTCTATCTTTTAGCCAGTTCTCTATCCATTTACAAATACTATGTTCCAGGCCAACATTCCTTAATTTAACCAGTAACCTTCTGTGTGGCACTGTATCAAATGCTTTAGTGAAGTCTAAGTAAATCACATCCACAGTCATCCCAGAATAGAGGTCCATGCTTACCTTCTCATAAAAAGACATTAAGTTAGTCTGGCAAGATCTATTATGCATAAAACCATGCTGGCACAAGCTCATAGTATTGTTATTTGCTATGAAGTCCAGTATCCTATCCTTTATTAACCCTTCGAAAAGCTATCACCAACGTCAGACTAACTGGCCTATAGTTTTGAGGCAGAGAATGGGATCCCTTTTTGAATACCGGCACCACATTAGCAATTCACCAGTCTCTCGGCACCATGCCAGACCTCAATGAATCCTGAAAAATTAAGTAGAGAGGTTTGGTAATTACAGAGCTAAGCTCGTTAATTACCCTGGGATGAATCCCTCTGGCCCTGGGCCTTTGTTTATCTTAACATGATCTAGTCTCTTTTGAATTTCAGCATGTGTGAATCATACATCATTATATGTATTATTAGAATTGGGACTATTAATAAGGAAACCTTCATTAGCTGGTTCCTCATTTGTGAAGACAGATGAAAAGTATGCATTCAGAATCTGAGCTTTTTGCTTGTTCTCATCAACCAGCTGACCCCTCTGATAATAAAGGTCCTACCCCTTCCTGTTTCATTTTTTTACTATTAATATATTTAAAAAATAATTTTGGATTCTTTTTACTGCTTACTGCTATATCCTTTTCCATATCGATTTTAGCTTGCCTGATTTTGCTTTTTTGCAATCATTGGCCTCCTTGTACCTTATAAATGATTCAGCTGTCCCAGCTAACTTGAAAGCCTTAAAAGTAAGTATTTTCTTACCCACCTCAACACCAACACTTCTATTGAACCAAAAAGGTTTTGCTTTGCAACGATGTTCCTTGCTTACAAGTGAAATATACTGACGTATATTTATTAAGCAGCATTTTAAAGACTTCCCATTTTTGTTCAGTGTTTAACCTTGTGAAAAGCTTTTCCCACTTAATATGTTGCAGAGATGACCTTATACTGTCAAAGTTTGCACGCCTGAAATTCAATGTTTTAGTTACTCCCTCTGCAACAGAATCTCAAAGGAGACCATGTTATGATCACTATTTCCTAAATGCTCACCCACACAAATGCTAGAGATGAGTTCAGTATTATTAGTTATTACAAGATCCAAAAGAGAGTTATTCCTAGTAGGTTCTTGAACGAGCTGGGATAAAAAGTTGTCATTTAGCATATTTGCAAGCCTACTAGCTTTATTTGTCTTGGCAACCCCATTACCCCAGTCAATGTCCGGATAATTGAAGTCACCCATAATAATAACTTGACCTAGTTGTGAAGCCGCTTCTATTTGTAAAAGTAGTTGGGCTTCATACTCGTCACTTATACAAGGTGGTTTATAGCATGCACCAATGAAAATTTTCTTTATAACCTTATGCCCAGTCAAAATCTCTACCCAGAGGGATTCCACGCCCTCACTAGTGCCTGTAATGGTTATTTCTTTAGTGCATGTTTTTAAAGTGGACCCGTCACCCAGACACAAAAATTTGTATAATAAATGTCCTTTTCAACATGAAAACCAATTTAAAATTTTTATCAAACCATTCATAGCTGTTTTAAGCTCATTTAAAAATCTCAGCTGCCAATCAAATATTGTCTGTTACTCCTCTATGCCTTAGGCATAGAGGCGGGGCAGATAATTACTTTCACTTTCCATTCAGCACCTAGATGCCACTGTTCCCCGCACATTCCCCCAGTTCTCTTAACCATTTAATTGTGTAGCCAGGACATGGGGATAGACATCTGGTCCCCCATTCTGGTGCACAAACAAGATTCTGAGATGATGCAAGACTTGCCTTAATAACAGTGTCCACAATATGGCTCCTGCCTGCTTGCTATAATTATGAATTCCCAGTCTTAAGAAAACAAGATTAAAATAATTTATATAGTGTAATTAATATTCATTTTGCTTGACTAATGTGATAAAATATGATTTTGAATATTTTTTTGGCGTGACGGGTCCACTTTAATTCAGGCTTTACATACAAACACACTCCTCCCCCTTTCTAATCCCTCTGTCCCTCCTAAAAAGGGTGTAACCATTCAAATTCACAGTCCAGTCACATTTCTTCCCACCAGGTCTCAGTGATACCAATTATTTATATATATATATACTTGTCACAGGGGGTACCACTCGGAAAGTGTCTGCAACACTCACATGAGAGGGAAAACTAGAATTGTTTGTGGAAAAAACTTATTTTTATGAATTTATCATGCCTGAAAGCTGCTAAAAATCAAAATCTAAAAATGCGCCATCTCAAACCTGTTGAGGTCATGTAGACGTCAATGGCAGATATCCCTGAAGTTGTTTTTTGATCTGTGTAGATAATCCGAAAAGGTCAGGGTTTTTGCCTGATGATTTTGTCTGAAAAAGTTTTCACAGCAAAAATTCAATAAAATCAAGTTCTTCATCAAACTATAGGATATGCATTGACGATCAATTTTGTACTGATGTTTTGTCAATTCGATTGTTTTGAGGTAAATTATTGGTAAATTATTGGTAAATTAAATTCATGTAAGGGAGTTTGGTCAGCTTTGTTTTAATAAAAAAAAATTGATTCATTTGAGTTTTAGTAAAAAGTTACATAGTAAAATCAGGTTGAAAAAATACGTTGGGGCATGTTTACTAAGATTGGAGATAAATATCTGGAGAAATTTCTGGAGGTGTTGCCCATAGCAACCAATCAGATCTTTGGTAATTTATAGGTGGCTGTTTAAATCTAATTGCTGATTGGTTGCTATGGGCAACATCTCCAGAAATCTCTCCAAATATTTATCTCCAATCTTAGTAAACATGCCCCTTAAAGTCCATCTAGTTCAACCTCTCCAAATGAAACCCAGCATCCATACACACACACACACACACACTGAGCTTTCCATACCCTCATATAAATTATATATATGCATATTTATACTAACGATAGAGTTTAGTATCACATTAGCCTTTGATATTATGTCTATGCAACAAATTATCCAAGCTCCACTTAAAAACATTAACAGAATCAGCTATCACATCACCTGGCAGTGCATCCCACAACCTCACTGTCCTCACTGTGAAGAACCACCAGTTGCTTCAAATGAAAGTTATTTTCCTCTAGTCTGAAGGGGTGGCCTCTGGTGTGGTGAACCTCTTTATGGGTAAAAAGGTCCCCTGCTATTTGTCTATAATGTCCTCTAATGTACTTGTAAAGAATAATCATGTCTCCTCGCAAACACCTATTTTCCAGAGAAAACAACCCCAACCTTGACAGTCTACCCTCATAATTTAAGTCTTCCATCCCTCTAACCGGTTTAGTTGCATGTTTCTGCACTCTCTCCAGCTCGCGGCACAGGCGCCATCTTCATCCTGTACTGACCTGTGTTTTTGGACGCATGTGCAGTATGAGAAATCTGCCGTATATTGTATTGTAGCAAGAAGCTGTGGCTTAGCTTCTGTGGTTGTAGCACCCCATACCCCCCCTTTAAACTAATGGTGGTCCTATGCTTTTAAAAAATGGGCATTGGTTTGGGAATCTCTCTCTCTTAAAAGCCACATACTGGCGGGGGAGGATTTAGGTAATGCTATTATGCAGAGAAGTAAAATACTTTTTATACTATGTAAACAAGTTAGGTTACCGCCATATGGGGGTTACCTTGATGTGGCTTATCAACTTTATAATCATAACTTTGTACAAAAAACCCTTTTTTTAAACATATGCACTTGCATTTATACTGAATTAATTATGAGACAGGGGTCCAGGGAATATGATTTGTAAGAAGCACTTCCATTATACTTAAATATACTTTAACTTAGCCTTTAGATTGCTCCCACAACCCCCTTTTTTTGATATTGTATTGTAGCTCCAAACTGGCAGTTTCCTTGTACTGTGCATGCACCTGAAAATGCCGGTCAGTACAGGATGAAGAGCGAAAGAGACAAGATGGCGCCTGTGAATTCTGCTGGACAGAACCTGGAAGAAGGGGCAAGTAACAAGTTTGTGGCATTTGCCTGGGGGGAGGAGGGAGGGGGCCTACACAGGGGAGGGTTTTTTTTACTTACAGGTTAAATTCTCCTATAAGGACTGGAGTCCAAAACTGCACTGCATACGCCAAGCGAGGCCTTACCGGGGACCTAAAATAAGCCCCCAAAAGTTAACATAAAAGTGAACCAGCCCTTTAACCAAAGGTTTAATCTTCAAGGGTGGTCTGAACTTAAAGTCCAATAAACACTGTAGCAATGTTTATAAAAAATGGGAGAATGTAATTTTATGTGGTTCTGCAAAAAAAAAAAATTAATGCATAATTGGAGAAAAAGGGGATGGGGAAAGGTAACATTTATTTCCAATGGAAAATATAAATTCCAGGGAAGGTGCTGCTAAACACCAAGGGGGGATGTAATAAAAGTCACAAAGAGAATAATAATTAGCAAAACTAAGACACACATTTTGCATTGTAATGTTATCCATTAGTCTGTTATTGCAATGCAAATTGTATTTGCTCATTGCATAATTTTAAAACTTGCTTGACAGTGGTGTAATCTTTTGGAGCAAACATACATTTTTTAGTGAGAAACTATTTAATTCTCAGTCTTTCTCCCACTATCAGATATAGTTGCTAAATAGTTTCCAGGTTCGTAAAATCTCTACTAAATAGAGTCAGAACTAAGGGTAAGCAACAGAGGCATGTGCTTAGGGAACAAATATTTTTTTTTTTTTTAAATGATGTCCTCTCCTCCTGCGGTACTGAGCCCACTCTCATTCACACTTTTCTCCACTAGGTTGACATTCCTGAAATTATGTCTGGGCAAGTGGCAGCAGGCAACTGAGTAGGAGAGCAGAAACAGATACACCAAGCACATAATTAGTAAAAACATCAAGCACATCATTACCATGGAATCTACCATACACCTTTTCTGGACTTATAAACAAAGAAAACCCTCAGGTGTATTAGAAATCACTGCGTTTCAGTGTAAAACAGCCGGTTTGTACTTTAAATCCAGTTTCTGTCATTTTCTCTGCACCCAGAAATTAGCTATCTTCTGTAGTATAATTGACCGTAACATATAAATGTGCAGGCATTGAGGTATGATTTGAGTGTTGGTATTTTAAACATCAAATATCTGTGAAAAATATGAGTAATATTTCATTTGTTCTGTTGTAATTAATCCTTGTGATAAAACAAGGCCCTTGGACAACCTGTTGAAATGATAGACTGTTCTAAATGTTCTTGTGTAAATAGGAGCTCTACTTTAATTAGTCCTCTTCAGTGTTAAAACTAACCATAGATTATAAATATAGATTATAAATACATTGGCATGTATGTACAAAATGTTAGCATTACAAATCTGAAAAAAGCCCTTAGGACAGGATTTCAGGGGACAACCAATATGATGCTCTTCAATAAAATATATAAATGAACTGGCACACTTGATTTTACTGCTGGAATTTCTATCTAAAAAAAAAAAAAAATAGGACTGTCCTATTTATATGAAGTTTTGATATATCACTGTAGAATGGTTTGTGCTACTAATAAATGTTGAAATTACAAATATCTGAAATAATCTAAACTCTGCAGTAAATGTGAAGAGTGGTTTAACGGGATAACAGAAAATCACTCTTAGGCTTGTGTTACATTATCTTAAGCCCTGATAAATGACTCCAAAGCAGAGCTAGTTCTAACTGTTCAAATTAGAGAAACAGAAAATTGTTATTAGCAGTTGAAATTACAAGGTGAAAATTTTTCAGTAGAATATAGAAATAGAATTCTTAATGAAGACAGAAAATAAGGACTGTCACAGATTATATCAAGCTTGATATATTCTTCTGTAGCAGCGCTTGGAGAAACTGGTGAAATTACAGACTTGAAAAATAGTCTCAGACTCTAGTTGAAAATGGGAAAATATTTCTGAGTGAACACAAAAGAATTACAGCAGTCTAATTGTACGGAATATAAGAGCTAGATAAGTTACAGTAAAGTAGAGATGAGCTATGCTTATCACTTGAAATTAAAAGTGCCTGGAACTTACATTTTTTTGGAGATCAGATATCAGGTCCAATACATCACTGCAGAGTAATGCTTTCAGTCATTCCCCGAAAAAAAAAGGAAACTAGACTGTTTCTATGTAATATAAGTTTTAATAAGCATACATTTTTACTCATGCACAAATAAATGACTGGCCAGACAGTTAAGTAGCCACCAGGATGGCACCAATGTGCCACACATGACAGAGAAGCCCTTATTTAATCCTTTCCCTTTCCTCAGCCTATCCAGTCATCCCACCCCCTGTTTTACTTTTCTGCAGCTTTTAAAGCAAAGGGCATCCAGGGTTAAGTTTATTTATTGAAGTCTGAGGACATTTAACGATTGTCAGTAGGAAACATTTCAACAACTTCTTTTTCCTTTACACATGGAAATGTTTTAGTGACAGAAATTCACAGCACTGAAACTGTTTGCAGTCATCTATACTCCTTTTGTGAAAATGTCAGTTACACATTATAGCCTGTTTGTTCTTTATGCAGGACAGAGCAGGGGCTATGCCATTTGTGGCTTCGCAAACAATGAACAGGAATGCTTAACTCTTCCTTCTATTGCTTCAACACTTTCACTCCTCCATCTCCCCTCTCCTTGTTTGCTTTACTTGAGCCTGCAGACTGAGACCTTTTTGTAAGGTACAGCAAAAATGATCTACAACATAAAACCTCACCACCAGTACTACTGGGTTTTAAAGCAGACAGAAATATGTTAGATACTGAACAGTAAAGGGCATATTTATTAAATTTTAAGATTATACATTTTTACTGGACTTGAGGAAGTCAAATTCTTTCAAAATAACATATATTCCTAAATCAAATTTTCAAGATTCATCAACAGAAAAAAAACTAATTTCGAATGAAGAAATGTGGAAGGTAAAATATGGAGCTTTTATAGAAGTCAATTTCAAGATTCAGATTCAGAATTAAGGTTTTTATTGGAAATCAGTAAATTAAAGAAAACAGTTTTTCTGATTTGAGTTTTTATTAAATATGTTGGTAATAATATTTCAAAAATGATATATTAATCATTATAGATGCATTGAGAAAAGGCATTGGAGAGAAAAAACCAATGCACTCTAGGAGGGAGGGCGTCCACTATCGGATCTGAGTTATTCTCAGGCAATAAGTAGGAAGACTGCTGATTTCAGTATATCAATGCTGCTATTCAAATCTCAGATGAGCCTAAATATATTTTGGGTTGAGAAGCTTTGTTACTATCAATGGGGTCCAGTGGTGGATACAGGATTTGTCACTAATATCCCAGAATGTCATGGCAGACCAATCTGAGAAAACAAACGTTTGTTTTAAACTGCTTTCCTGATTATTTCTAAAAGAAGGCCAATTCAGTTACTGTATTTCATATACTTTAACAAAAGAAGGCATCTCCAAAAGAGTCAGCAGGACCATATAAGAAAAGCTTACAATGTCAATATATTAAAGATGACAGTAAATAAAATTATGCTGTATATCACTTAAGAATAGATGTTCCAAACCTGTACAATTTTAAGGGCTCGTTATTCTTTAATGCATATTGAAAAGCATCAATCATACATATTGTAATCCAATTTAAAGCTTTTTTTTCTGTGGCTATATAACCAGTTTGGAGTCTTTTGGCCTTTTTACCATGTATTGTATAGTATTAAAACAATCAATGCAGCCAAACTGTCTGCAGCATTCTCCCAAGGGAACAAATAAGCAGAAAATAATTAGCAATCATAAGGGTTATCTGGAGAGGCAGACTCTGAGGCTTTGAATTAGGGTGTACAGTAAAAGACACAGGACAAGGACTTTTTTTCTTTTGACCAAAGTCTTATTTTCTGTGGTTAGGAACAGGCAGTGGAGAGGTCATAGATGTTTTCTTTAAGGGAAAAGGCATGCACTATTTATTAAAAAATGTATCTTGGATTTACTTTAAAGTACACTAGCACACAGCAACATATACACAGCTGTCTAGGCCACTATCAAGTAGGAGGAGACAAGCAACACCCCACTGTACTCACCCCACTAACTCCCCTGGTCCCCTTTGGAAAAAATAATGGAGTGAGAATGTTCACTTGTTGTTGATGAGTCCTGCCCTCTTATGTATACTTGTATGTATCACAAATACCCCATCACACAACCATCTGAACAACAAGCAACAGATTTGCAACCAAGTGGAGGTACCTGTGTAGCAGAGAGCATATGTCTCCTCCCATTCAGATGCTGGGAGGCCCATTTATTTAAGGTCAAATTTTAGTGGTATTAGAGCTTTTTGAAAACAGAATTGAACTCTATTTTTCTAAAACCACGAAACAGAAAAAAACTATGAACAATGCTCTAAACAATACAAATATCTCTAAAACCTGAAAACATTTAGTTTTTTTGCACAATTACTAGTGAAAAAATATCCGAAAACAGCTAAGTCCGTATGGTTAAAAAAAAGGTTCAATAGGATCAGCACAGCTCCTATCGATTTCTTTGGGACCTCAATTGCTTTTACTTAAAGAAATTTTGTAGTAGAGTTTTTTGTTGTTTTTACACTTAAAAAATCTTGAATTTTTTGCGTTTAAGAGAAATAAAAAAGTATGATTCATGAAAAAAGGAAATCTGAATGCTAATAAATCAGCCCCTTAAAGGGCAACTATCACAAATTAAAAAATTGGTAAAAAGAATCATTACATGAAGTTATTAAAATGTCTATATATAATGTATTAAAAATGTACAGTTTTTAAAATATTTCAGTCATTATAGTGAATCCATGCCTAGCTGCTTCTCTCCTACCTGCCTCTGGCTAGCTCTGAGGTTGGGGTAGGGTTTATTTGCATAACAGCTCTGTTCTGTCTCTCATTGGCAGTCAGTGCTGTCACTCAAACTGTGTGAAGCCAGCATCCATTGCTAAATGGCTTCAAAGGCTCAGTTTTTCCATGGCCTGCTGAACTGCCCCTGTCCCCTCCCTTTTATTTGCTTAAGTTTTCACCATCAGGACGGAGCAATGGAGATTGGAACACAAGAAATTTTAATTTCTGAACGAATCTAAATTTTAAAACATTCTTTCACACAAAGTTGCTCTGCTTCTGCAGCTCCCCATTCCCATCCAGAAAGTAAGGGGTAGGAAGGCTAGCTGCAGGGAAGAGGCAGGCTGCGGGGGGTAGGCGGGCTTCAGGAGGTGGCTGGCTGTAGGTGGGGCTTACTGCAGGAGAGGGCTGGCTGCAGGGGGTAGGCAGGCTGCAGGAGGAGGGGTGGCTGCAGGGAGGAGGCAGGCTGCAGAGGGGCTTACTGAAGGAGATCCCACTCATTGGATCTTCACTGAAGACTTCTGCCTCCTCTTTGTAGGACCCCTTCCTGCAACCCAAAATGGATTGTCATACGTTTTCCAGGTTAGTGTTACACTTTCACACACAAACACACACTTATTACACTGATACACACATTCACACTAACACATACACACACATACATTTTTGGGGATCTGGGGGGGTTACACTCACACTTGTACCCACACACATATGCACATAACACATAATTTTGGGAATTGTACACACGCATACGCACATACACTATTTTGCGGCTTTTTTTTCTTATTGCATCATTTGTTTTTTTGTTGCCTGAAAAAATGTTTTATTGTCTATTGTGAATAGTGTACCATACTGTGCAATACCTTTTATATGTTGATGATTTGATGATTTTGGTGCAATTTTTATTGCATGTTTAGCTATTTTATTGCATTTTGAGCCCTGCAGGTGTTGTTCGCTTGTTTCTGTACCTAAAACATTTTTGGCCAAACAGTCAAACAGTGATTATGACTGCTGATTACAACAAACTAAAAAAAAAAGCATTGATTTTTGTGGTTTTATTGGATTTTAGGGATTTTATTGCATTTACCACTGTTCTTTGTTACTTAATTTTGCCCATGTAAATTTTTTCTACTATATAACTATTTGGGGGTCTCTGTGCACCACATGGTTTGGTAAATCTATGCACATTGGGTATCAACGTATTCCACAGAACCCTGGCGTTCATATTTAGTATGCTTTAGGGCTACTTGGTGCAACGTCTTCAGATGCGAAATGCTTAGAAGAAGCTAATGCAACAAGACGGATGCACCAAATATAATGTAAGTAATAGAAATACCTAGAAACTGCATGCATCTGACAACTATTGGATGAAGATGCAACATGCAGCGTTCACATCTGACAGTCGTGTTGTGACGGATACATGCAATGTGAAGGTGCAATATTTCTATTATTTACATTATATTTGGTGCATCCATCTTGTTGCATGCGCTTCGTTTCAGCGTGTCGGCTCTGATAGCATTGTGTAGTTCAGCCCCTATGCTGATACATAACGAAATGTGGGGTAAATAATAAATCGCAAGCTTTGTGACGATTTGCCGCTATGTAATAAAATGCATTATGTTTAGCATAACTTTGCAGTTAAAAGAAATATGTATCCCTTTTAGATTCAACAGAATATATACTTTCTGCAAATATGTGGTTTTCTAGAGTCTCCATACTGTTAGGGGGTCTCATGGCACATAATACACATACCAGGTGCTTGTATTGTAAAAGTCCGTGGGGGTCATTTATCAACACTAGGCTAATTTGCCAATGGGCAGTTACCCATAGCAACCAATAAGTGATTAGTTTTTGACCTATACAAGTGAGAAATCTTTTGAGAATATTTGAGAATGTTATTTTCATTATATCTGTCCATCTGTACAATTTGATTTTCGCGATCCCCTTTAACTGTAATAAACCATACCTAATCTCCCAAAAGCAAGAATTCAACTACAAGCCATGACAGTATAAATAAAGAAATGCCTCAATTAACTGTAACTTAAGCATCCCATAATTCCTCTGGGAAGGCTAGAGGAACATTGCCTGCAATGAGCCATCACATTGGAGTGACTTGCATGACTTCTGTCCAATGGTGTGTTCCTGAGACTGCCTTCTTGTAATGCAAGCATATTTTCCTTCCTTGCCTAGTCAGTGTCTCCTATGCTTTGTGGTTCTGTTGGCCTATTACAGTGTTTCGAATTGTGTGAAATCTCTGAACTGTTTGAGGCAGAATCTGCAAAATGATTAAATAAATCGATATGCTTTCAAATTTTGATAGCTCGATAAAATGGTAGTGGACCACTTTCTCTATTTACTTACAGTGATAAGCATGCTGTTTGTAATTCTTTTATTCACTGAAGACAGTAATTTGTTGATATTTGGGGTCAACATGTCAGTTATAATAAGTACAAATGTGTACAGAGTGCAATAACTCTTGGCAGAGGTATAGCATTCAGCAAGAGCTCTTTATGGCTTTAACTGAATATTTTAATGGCTTATTGCTGAAATGTGTCAGGTCCAGCCAGGTGCAGTCTTATGTAGTAAATGGAATATATTTAGATCTGTACTTTAAGATGACATTTTTTGGAACTGTGCAAGCTCAGCAAATTACTCTGTGGGTTCATTTATTGTAAGAATGACATGAAGCTGATTTCCAGGTTCTCTATATTATTAGTTTTTGTTAGTGTGCGTTTGTGTGTATGTAGTGCTTTTGTCAAAAGGTGCCACTGCTCTAAAACCAAGAACTAGTATATACCTAGAGTCCAGTTTCTGACTGTTGTTGGTTCTTTAAACTCCCCATATTTCAGTGTCTAATTATTTGTACCCAATGGATAATAATTCCAGAATCATTAAAATTTCACTGTACACTTGCAAGCTGCTAAATATGGAAACACTTACAGTAATATATTCACATTGTTAACGTATAGGTTTTGAAAACTTTGGAGTGGGGTACAGATTCCTATAGCAGAATCTGTAGCACACAAATGTAGTTCTTATTTGTGCAGGAAGATTAGATGAATCATATTCAGTGTCTGAACAGAATTTCTGATTTGCTAAAAAAATGATTTTTACAGATTCATATGTCCCCCC
This sequence comes from Xenopus borealis, assembly GCA_024363595.1. Taxonomy (NCBI): domain Eukaryota; kingdom Metazoa; phylum Chordata; class Amphibia; order Anura; family Pipidae; genus Xenopus; species Xenopus borealis. The sequence goes on from CM044431.1 coordinate 64,898,701, forward strand.
ATAGATGAACATGAAGTGTTCATAAAATGAACGTTTTCATTATTTCTGAGGGAATTAGTGAATTGGTAGGGTGTTACATTTCACCCTACCCTAAATGTCCCTCATACTCAGAAAAATGCATTTGAGGTGATAGATAATTAAAGAAACCAAAGAACAAAACTGATTGGTTGCTATGAGTTACCACACCTTTTATTAATAGCCCTGTGGGTATTTGACCCTATGACCACCTTGCATAGAACATTGGAGAAGTAACAATGGAACAAAATGGAAGAAAGCTATAAAGCACACACTACAGAAGCAATGCTGGCCATAATTTCCATTATTACTTCTAAGCTTTTGAGTTAACCCTTTGGCTGTTCAGAAACTTTTTTAGTGCTACTTTTCCTTTGCAACTTATTATTTTGGGATTTATCCATTTGACTGCTGGCCACAAAGCACACATTTTACATTTAATCATAGCTAAAGCCCTTTGTTGACTGCCAGCTGTTAAAGTGTACATGAAGCCCTAACTACCAATAAATTCCACTGTTATGCCATAATTAATCTTAGAGATTGTGGCTGCCAGCCACAAAGCACACAGTACATAAGCATTTTATAGTTCTATTGGCCTTTGTAATATAATATCTTAAAGTTCTTTGTGACTGAAGTGGTCCTTGTCAGCCCAATTTGGCCCTGAGAGTTAGTGGCTACATTGGGCCTAGATCTGCTCATTTGCAAACAGCCAGCCAGTGTATGGCCACTAGGGATGGGCGAATTTATTCGCCAGCAGTGATTCACCACCGGCGAATATATTCGCAAAACACCCGAAAAGATTCACCTGAAAAAAACGAGATGCACGTCGAAAACGACGCGCGTCAAAAATGAGACGTGCGGCATTTCGTGAATTTTTTTGCCAATTCGCGAATTTCGCTAGAAATTCGCAAATTTTTCAGCGAAGCGAATCTGCCTAGATTCGCCCATCACTAAGGGCCACCTTTACTAGTGATCAGCAATTAATATAAATAGAGGATAATAAATAAAAACAAGTCATGCTACCCAGTAAAGCAAAAGGCAATATTTTTATCTCACAAGCATAATATTAAAAACTAACAATTGGCCACATTAGGACTTCAAACTTGACAGAAATTAGCCAAAACGTTCTTGAAGACATGGAAATGAAAGAATGTACTTATTATATATACATGAATATCCTGTAAAGTAAATCCTTACAAAGAGTACTCAGTAATCAGTTATAATTGATGCTTTGTGATGTAATTTCTATCACATGGCTAACTGAAACATGTGTCATGATAAATAATGTAGCCCCTGTTGTAAAATATGAGGATATTAAAAATCACCTTGGCGTTCTATGACCTGAAAAAACACTCAGTCTTGTGCCTTTATATGGTCGTAAACTCCTTGCTCCTTGTTAACTTATAATATCCTTATACAGGTATGAGACTTGGGGTTTTCTGGATAATGGATCTTTCTGTAATTTGGATCTTCATACCTTAAATCTACTGAAAATGTATGTAAACAATATATAAATGAATTAGCATTAACTATATCTTAGTTTGGATCAAGTACACGGTACTGTTTTATTATTATAGAGAAAAATAAAATAATTTTTAAAATCTTTTTATTATTTGTATAAAATGAAGTCTATGGAAGACAGCAAATCTGAATTCAGAGCTTTCTGCATAAGGGGTTATAGATCCCATACTCCCATACTCATATCAATCTACTGTATATCAATTTATATATTTATATCTATTTTTCTATCTATACATGTGCCCATATAGCATAGAAATACTGTATTATTGTATTGTTTTTCTTCTGTTTTTTTTTTTTTCATTAAATTAAATCATCCAGCTTTCTGCAATGCACAGATCTGGTTAATGTAGGCATCTCTGGAGTTAATAATATTTCCTAGTTCTGTTCCTATGTTACTGCTTACAAAGCTTGTTTATAGTTCTGAAAAATGCTGTAGAGGATATTTTGATTCAGAAGTCTTACCCTTTCTCTAAAAATAGGACCAGTTTTGTCATGTCTCTGCTATGTTTCATTAATAAAAGTCTAGCGAAGACAGGAAAAAATGAACGTAAGGTTTACAAATGAATGACCTTTTAATATTTAGATTTAGATCAATAAAGGACTCTCTTGAATATCAATCGAAAACAGAAACTGCTAAACACGAAGAAATCCTCTTAAATACAAATAAAACCTGTCTCCAGCATAATCAATACAAGGATATGTTTATGTGAGTAAAAATGAATTTCATTAAATTCTTTATAAATCTAAAATCTATATATGGTACAGTGTGTGTCTCCAATAGCCATTGATCATATGGTCACTTTTAAGTTTGACCATAAAAAGAAAATCGTGTAAAAACCTCTTTTGTAGAGCAGAGAGGTTGTAGTCAAATAGACTTCTGGTATATTGGTGAATCAATAGAGTCCATCTTTCTGCACAGCATGTACCTATGTATGTTGTTTTGCAAAATAATGGGCAGATATTTGCTATATGTGTATTTGAAATATGTGCAAAAAAATGAAACTTGCAAATTAAAAAAAAATGTATCAACTTTCAGTGAAGGTGCAAATTTTTGTTTTGTGTCATATCTGTACACTTGAGAGTTTATTTCTGCAATGAAACGCACCGCTGCATGTTTCCTTATTGGGCAAGCATAGTCTTTGATAGAAATGTTGAGTAATTTGGAAATATATATATATATATATATATATATTTATAGGTGCATTCCACAAACAGTCTGTAACTTGGGTGCCAAGTGATAAATATGTAAAGCAAAAGGTAAAAAAATGAAAACAGAGATTTTATCCGTAAGCACGTTTTATTATATTTAACACATCCCATTCATCTCAACTGAAAGCAGTCCCTGGTGGTTAGCAGGTTTTGTTATTATTGGTGCGTGGCCTATTGTTCTTATACAATGATCTAGCTGCAACTGTCAAATGTGATATATATATATATATACATACATACATATATATATATATATATATATATATATATATGTCACAGCCTGAATACACTAAAAACAATGAAATACTGTTACATATATGGTCACACAATCCATGGTGCGGAGGAGGGGGATTATTTTCAAGGACAGATAGAAGGCACTGATATTATGAACTATTTATCACAGCTGCTCATTTTTTTAGTATATCTAACCCACTGCCATATATCTACTGTTAAGGTGCTCATGACAAGGGGACTCCCTAATTGACCTTCACTTTCAGCCATCCCACTGGACCCCATTGTTACATACCTTATTAAAACACCAGGAGCAGAAATGGGGTAAAATGGCCATAGCATTTATTCACATTTTATCAAATAAATAGACCTTGCCAGTCTCAAGGCAATTTTCAAAGGCAGAATTCCATGAGAAATGGCTACTATTCTCTGCTGTTCTTCACTAAAGGCTTGAGATCAGCACTATGTCATTATATCCACCACTGAGTATTAGGCTGCCTCTACCTACAGCGAGAATGGCCCCAAAATCTTACCAGCAGGAACTGCATTCCCCACCATGAGAGAAGTTCAGCAGCTCTGCTGTCGGTCCAGAATCTGCAGTGTGTCAATGATAGGAAATCCAAGCAGGCTGTCACCTAGCACAGCTTCTGTGTCAATCAACCCATGCTGAGTCACAGAAGAGATTCTTCCTCTTCTAAATTTACCAGTGCACTACCCTGGCAAGGTTCTACCACCACAACCCCAACGAGCCCAGCTAAAAAGTTTCCATATGTATACATATATATATACACACACTCTTAAATGCAGTAAACTACAACCAATCTAGCCTACAATAAGCAGTCTCTGCTGCTTTATACTTACCCATCTGTATCTGGAAACTTACAAGACAAACTAACAGAGGATTTTGCTATATGTATGTTTCATTTGCTGAAATTCATAACTCCATAAAGCCCAGTAGTTAGAATCTGATGTCAGGTTGCTGAATTGAGTAACTATATCTATAGAAATACTTATATTATAAGTTATTATTTATGTGAAGGTATTTCTGGGATGTGTGTATGGATGCTGAGTAGTGATGTTTTGGACGAGGGCGCACATTCACACTGGTTTACAAAAAAAAAGGGGGCCGGTGCCGAAAAAACGGACGCCCATGAGTTTTCACCAGGTAAATTTTCGCGGGCATTTCGCGAATTTATTCGCTGGCGGCAATTGCAGGAATTTGCTGCAGATTCGACCCAGGCGAATAAAATCACCCATCACTAATGCTAGGTTTTCATTTGGAGGGCTAGAACTTGAAGGACAATTTAACTATGTAGCGATGTAACCATGTAATGAGCAAACTTATGAAAGCAAAGCCCAGGAACATTATTGTATTCAGGCTTTGTCCTATTCCCAACAAAGCCCCACCACCATCTTTGGGCCCAGGTTGATTTCCATGCCCCCTGAGTGACAACAGTGCAATTAACTGAAAAACAGCAAGGAAAGGACACTAGAATAATAAGCAGCACACCTAAGTAGTTCTACCCCCAAAGCTAGCAGTAATGTGAGCAGTTAATGGGTGTACTACAGCTAATAACATTATGTAAAAGAGAGAACTCTGCCACATGTTCCATGATAAACTCACAGGGGGGGACTGTACTGCAGTCTCTAAACACAGTAGTACTACTACTGCTCTATGCACACAGCCTGAATGATAGAGTTCAGCCTCTATAGGGTGAGACTGACTAGGCTTGCCACCTGTCTGGTTTTGAAAAACCAGGCTGTCCAGGTCAAAATTGCCTGCCCAGTTTTCAAAATTAGGAAAACGGGGCAGGATTCACTATGATTGATTCGGCCAATCGACGATCACCACGTCACAGCCCCACCCCTGACACTTCAACTCACCCCCACAGAATCACAGCCCAATTCTCACTGTGTCACCTCCCTGCCCCATCCCCGGATTAAACCAGTCCAAAAGGTGGCAACCATATTCCTGACTGAGCCCCACTGCCCTTTCTGTATACTCCAACCATAGCTCTCTGTATACTGAAATGATTTACAGTAGCAGCAGCTCAGGGCACACGGCAAGATTCGGAGAGATTTAGTTGCCTGGCGACTAATCACCTCTTTTTCTAGGCAGCAATCTCCCCGATCTGCCTTCCCATGCCATACCACCAGCTTGAATATAAAATCACTAGAAGTATGGCACTCGCGGCGCTTCATTTTCTGAAGTCGCCCGAAGTTGCCTCACAAGGAAACTTCAGGCGACTTCAGAAAACGAAGCGCCACAAGTGCCATACAGCTAGCGATTTTACATTCAAGCCAGCGTTATAGCACGGGAAGGCCGTTCAGGGAGATTGTCACCCAGATGAAGAGGTGATTAGTCACCAGTCGACTAAATTTCCCATAATCTTGCTGTGTGCCCTTACCAGTGCAATATGGCTGGTTTTCATATGGATCCCTTGTCATGCAGCCCCTGTGTTTATAGCCCTTGGGCTTTCCTAGGAAGGTTAACTAGTTGTATTCCTTCTCATAAAATGTGTTTGTGTGCACTAATTGTTAGCTTATCTTTATTGAAGCTCTGATTGATTTCAAAATATGAATATCTCATTTCAAAATGACAGCAGAAACCTAAGCTATGATGCTGGGAAGATTTTAGAGCACTCTTAACTTCAGAGCAGAGGTCTGAGGCAGAAGACAAGTGGCGCCATGATTTACCTGTCAGTGCAGAAGTTGTTCTGCTAACAGCAGATACGATAAATAGACATGATGGAGAGGCTGGCTGCATTGCACTCACTCATCAAAATGCATTTTATAAATGATTTTAATAATTTATACTGAGATCAGTTTATAACAGAACAAGACTGCATTTTCAGTACGAAAGTATATTGTTTGTTTTTAATCATTTAACCGATAAATGGATACGATTTGTAGAGACCATATTCACCCTTGTGAATATAAAAATACATATAGACACAGAGATATGTGTGTGTGTGTCACGTTTCATAATTTATTTGTAGGGAAAAACTATTAAGCCTGGTATAGAATAATAATATAATATAGCACAGTTCTTCAACTGCAGAAGGGTTCTGTATACTACACAGAATGAGCTTACCAAATAACAGATACAGGTATGGGATCCATTATTCAAAAACTCGCTATCCAGAAAGCTCTGAATTATGGAATGCCAGTCTCCCACAGACTCCTAATAATATAATAATTTTTTTAAATGAGTAACTTTATATCTCTGATAATAAAACAGTAGCTTGTATTTGATCCCAACTAAGATATAATTAACCTTTATTGGAAGCAGAAACAGCCTATTGGGTTTATTTATTTATGTTCAATGATCTTCTAGTAGATTTAAGGGATGAAAACCCGGAAAACCCCAGGTCCCAAGAATTTTGGATACCAAGTCCCATATCTAAACACCATAAACCTGTGCGGTAATGCTTTATTTATATCCATAATGAATGAAATAAAGTTATGCATTGCACTACACTATTAAGTTCAGTAATTATAGGATCTATTATAAAGGATTCCCCTGTAGTCTCAGTGGTCTACAACCTGTGCTTTACCTTTTACTGTCTTTAGAGAAGGTCCCAGCCCCTCCTGCAAGGATGTCAAGCTGCATATCTCACAATACATATATATGTATTCAAAGTATACATGGACCCTGCATTGATCAAAATGTTGGTGTTATAATAATATTGTTTCCGATAGAACTTTTTGATATTCCCTTGACCGAATGTTACTAATGCTCCATTTGTAGGCAGTGAATATAAATTAAACATAGTGATGATAGTCCTAATAGAGGAATGGCATCTGTTATGCAGAATGCATGGGACCTGGGGTTTTCTAGATAATAGATTTCTGTAATTTGGCTCTTCGTACCTTAAGTATACTAGAAAATCATTTAAACATGTATTTAATCATTCAAGGTATACTGTTGTTAACTATAAAGATACTAAATGGCACAAAAAAGTTCCATAATCATAAGAGACACAATACAGCATGTGCCTTACTATGGGTAAGGGATTTCATTTTTATTTTTGTAATTTTATGACATTTTTTCATACAATAGATATAATTTGTAATAGAGTTAGTGTCATAAGAATTAGTCAGGAATGCAGGAATATGGGGGGTAATATTAAGGTTTAAGAAGTGTTACAACACAAGCCTCTTATTAACACAAAAAAAGTGTTTTAAAATAATGAAAATGTCATGTATTCTTAGCCTGCACTGGTAAAGCAGAACCGTTTGCTTCAGAAACACTACTATAGTTCTTATAAACAAGTTGCTGTGTAGCAATGGCAGAAAGTGGTAAAAGGCTATATGGAACAGATTACATAGTGGATAACACATAACATCATTATGTTGTACAGATCTTGTAAGGTTAGACCTGTTTTATGACCCCAGTTTTATTGTAAATACCTTTGCTTGTGTCCATCTCATTTACTAGTCATTACTTTACAGCACTTAGCTCTTCCTCTCTACAGCCAGCCAGGGTTGTGCATGACATAACGGAGTGTAATGTGTTCTGTATTAATTGCCTGATCAACTAAATATAGGGCAGGTATGGAGCCCTTCTCATGGTTTGTCTTCCAGTGCAAAAGAGATATACAAATAGGAAGACATGATCTAAAGGGGATTAAGAAAGAGTTACAATTAGCATCTTTACCCACACATTCAGAATGAGTGAATCACAGCATCAGAAACTAAATATAACTTTGACATAATGTTGCAATAGCAGCATAACATCTACATAACAGATTGGCTTTGGGGAACAAAATTGTTCTTGGGTATACAGATGCAGTCACTTGGATTTGTAAGTTAAATGCGTCGTGACTCAGGGCTAATTGAAGAAACTGTGTTATCTAAAGTTATCTTAACTCATTTAATGCATTTAACCTTTTCATTAGCATACCAAAGCTCTATTGTTTTCAATGGTGAACTCTTTAATTGGATGGGATGCTGTGACACAATATTCTGTGCTAAGTGGGATAAATGGGATAGATGAGTTAACTCACGATGCATTTAACACACAAATCCAAGTGACTGCATCTGTAGTTCTGTCAAAAAGTAACTTGTTTTGGCATTGTGTTAAAGGAAAACTATACACTCCGGACAATGTAGGTCTCTATAAAAAGATATTGCTTCACTCTGCACCAGGAAGAAGGGGAAACAAGCTGCTGATAACACAGAAACCAGAGCAGACTTGCAGCAGGGACTAAAGTACATTAATCTGGGGGGCTGTTTAGAAGAAATTTACAGATAGAAAAAAAAATGTTTACTTGTTCTTTAAGTAAGCTTTATCAGAAAGGTTTATATAAATACACCAGTAAACCCTCAAAGTAATGCTTCTCTGAGTCCTCTGTCAAAAGAAACACCCCATTACTTTCCTTTCATTGTGTACACATGGGTTTCTGTATCAGACTTCCTGCTTTCAGCATAAACCTCCAGGGCTAGGGCTTGAGCATGCTCAGTTTGCTCCTTTCCCCTCTTATTTCCCCCCTTCCTCTCTCCCTGCTGTTATCTGAGCCCAGAGCTAAAATGGCAGCTGCTATCCAAACAAACAGAGTGAGTTCTAGAACTGTTTAATCAGGTATGGTAAATAATTCTTCAGAATGAATATAGTGTTATAGCTTGCACTATTGTGGCTAACTAACTACTTAGCTTTCCTTCTCCTTTAATGTTAGCCTTTCCTTCTCATTTAAGGTCATGATTATTGCCTAAATAAAGTCAAGCGTTAAAGGCACAGTTCAGTGTAAAAATAAAGACTGGGTAAATAGATAGGATGTGTAAAATAAAAAATGTTTCTAATATAGTTAGTTAGATAATTGTAATCTATAAAGGCTGGAGTGACTGAATGTCTAACATAACAGAACAGAACCCAGCTTCCTGCTTTTCAGCTCTCTAATTCTGAGTTAGTCAGTGGCTTCAGGGTAGGCTGCATGGGACATATATGTTCAGTGATTATGCAATTGATTAAATTGAGCATTCAGCTCAGATTGTGCCCCCCTCAAGTCACTGATTGGTCACTGCATGGTAACCAGGGTAACCGGTCAGTTTAAACAAAGAGAACTGAGAAGCCCGAAGGTGTGTTCTGTTCTGTTAAGTTAGACATCCAGTCATTATACATTACATTTTTGGCTAACTAACAATATTTGAAAGATTTTTTTATTTTTCACAGCCTATCTATTTACCCAGTTTTTATGTTTATACTGAACAATTCCTTTAAAGCCTTGAGCACTTTGTGCTTTTAAAATAGATTGAATACCCAGAACATGCTTTGTGTGACCAATTCTCGCTGAACTTATGCTTAATTCTTCATTAGGATGTAAAGATGTTTTCAATATATGCATACATTTTTCACACACTGGGCCTTTGTAGAGCACTGTGGATTAATTATGTGCAAACCAGAATCTCAAAGGGAAATGCATGAGACATCCATAAGATCTCATTTTGTCTTGTTCTTGAACTGAAGAACAGTGGCACCATGAAGTTCTCCCCACCCTCACCATATTTTTCTATATAACATGAGTTTGCCCTGAAGCACTATTTTTATAATGTTCTATATAATAAGCCTACGTTAATGTCTTTAGCTTTTCCTGTGAAACAAACTGAGCAAGTTTCAAAGCACTTGATTTTTTCCAAATATTCAAAAGATAATTGTAAAGGCATATTTAGGCTATTCTATTAAGTTCAATTTATAATCATATCCAGGGAACATAAGAACCTCAAATTAAAGACATTTATTAAATATCTAAGACCTTTATTACAAAACTTAAATTCTAAATCAATTTGTTTAGCAGGGCCAGTAATATTTTCTTCTATTTAGCCTTTCAACCTGTCCTTTAAAGGGGGTACCAAATGTTAGGCACACCCCACCCAGTTCAGCTTTTCATTCTACTAAACATGGACATCCAGAATAGGACCACTTTGTGGTACTCCTAAAGAAATACCCAGGCCTTTGCAGTTTCCAACACACAAGAGCACTGGCCCAGGATATCAAGTGATTACAATAACTTTAGTGGGGGTGCCTACATTTTCTTACAATTCAGTTTTTGCCTATTAATTTTCCAGTCTTTGAAATCACAGCCTGGTTGGTAGAGTAAATAAAACCCAATCAGATAGCTGCTTAAAATTCAAAAAGGAGAACTGCCAAACAACATGCTAATAAGTGAAAAACCACAAAAAAATTGTCAATAGAATATCAATATCCAAATCATACTAAAAGTTAATCCCTTTAAAATAGACTCTATGGGGGAGATTCATCAAAGAGTGAAGTTAAGAGTGAAGTTCCGCCACTAGAGGGAAATTACACAGCTCTCCATTCATTTCTAAGGGGTTTTGAAAGGCGTATTCATCAAAAGGTGAACTTTCCCTTCACCCATTGATGAATACGCCTTTCAAAATCCGATAGAAATTAATGGAGAGCTGTGTAATTTCCCTCTAGTGGCGGAAATTCACTCTTTGATGAATCTCCCCCTATGAGAGATGTATCAAAATTTAGAATTTTCTGGATAACATGTTTCTGTTTTTACTTTGTGTTAGCTGCACTGCTTACTTTTCCCTTCCTAGTGTGGAAAGTGTGGATTCATATAGATGAAGAATCACAATAAAATGCTGCCAGTGCATCATAAAAATCCAAACAATGACATAATAGTAATATGTATGATGATTTTATAATGCCAACAGTTATGTAGCACTATACATTAACATTTCAGTATATTTACATGTAAAACTCAACAAATGAAAGTGAGGATGAAGCACCCTAGTTCATTATATGGAGTATGTAACCAGAATATAATTTTTGCCTGAGATTGTACACATTTTGATAATTCCATCAAACTACCAAACAAAAAAATGTAAAAAAAAAAGCCATATGTAGTTATAAGGTTTTATTTTAGAACCTGATAAAAACATAAGTAATAAAAACATGATCAGTAATGACAACATCTCTGCATAGCCTTACATCAATTTTATTCTCATCTATTAGCATCCAGTAAATTAACTGCATTACATTCACTGGAATTTCTTTTGTTATGTAAAAGATTCACAGTACTCAGTACTAACAAAAGGATCTTGTATTCCTTCTCTTTCATGATAAAGAGGAAGGTTTAATGCTTTAAGCAAGCATTCTGGTGAACTGTCAGTTCCCCTCCTGTGTTGCTCAACCAGTTGTCTGTCATGAATCTCTCAGTGGACAGCAAGCATGGTGCCTAGAGTTTGTATATCTTTTCCCAAATGGAGTGCCCAAGTGCCGGCTGCCATTCTTTACTTGACAGGTTGTGTAGGTGATTACATCAAGAGATTGTATTCCAGTTTACCATTGGGGCCAGGTGTCATTCTTTAGGGAAGAGTGTTAAAGCTTTTGTCAGGGTCTATTCCTTTTGTTTTACTTAACATCAACTCACCTTTTGGTATTAAAAAGAAAAATACAAACTGATAAGAATATCCCCAGGCATATTTTTTTTTTATCCAATCTAAGGCAGCCATAGCGGTTGTATAGATCCTTCAATAACCTGTCAAAAACTGACATCAGTGGTAAAGAAGTGCTCATTTCTATATCTCATTTTGGATTGATGTACATGCCACTTTTATATCCTTTAGCTCGATATAACATTTGCCCTTTCATGTTCTCAGTTTAAGCCACTGGGAATTCAAAGCTATTTCAAAGCGTAATTATACCAATCTGCATATAAAAGGCTCTATGTCCTAGAGAGGGTTCAATAGAAAAAGAAAACTGTTCTAAGGATGGAAATTAGAAATAAATCCCACAACTAAGATGCAGTAACGCTAATACATTTTTCATCTGATGTGAAGAGTTGGAACGATTGTGAAGGCGCTGGAAATGTGCCAAAGCCAAAGGACAATTCTGAAACAAATATGAAAGAAAGTATGCAGACATGAAAAAAAAACTTCTATCCCAGAAAATCTCTGCTGTCTACTAAAACTGTTTTCAGATAAATTGGTCTGGCCATAAGATGAGCATATGTCTGTCAGATTCATATGTGCAGCTCTTTCCATCTTACTTGCAAGGAACCAGGGGAAACACATGCTCATTGTGGAGTGTTGACATTACACATTATGTATTTTAGTATGGGTTTCAACATCATGGGCATAATAAAGGCATGGAAAGCACATGCATACATGGTCTATCTGTAGGGGCGCTCCACCAATGAGGCGAGTTGAGAAACTCGACTCAGGCAGCAGTGCCACAGAGCTTTCCAGGGGTGGCAAAAAGCCGTTCCCGGGCCTTTAATAGCCGAATTTACAGTTTTTAAATTGGAAATTTGGCTTTACTAGTGCGAGAGAGCACATTGCACTCTCCGCACTAGTGTTCCTTCCCGACTCCTGACAGGTAAGCTGGCGGGGGGGGGGGCATTTCCAGGCAGCTCCTTCTTCAGGATCGGCCCTGACTATCTCGATACACGTCTATCTTTTCAAACAGCAGTTCACCTTTGCAAAAGATATGCGGGTTTAATTAATAAATGCAAGGCAAAGTACAAAGGAAGACATGTGCCCAAACTGGGGCAGCCTAGGCATGTGTGAGTCTGGGTCAGCAGTGCCCATGAGGGCCGGGGCCAAATGGGTTTTTACCTGGTGTCCATATACAGGCAGATTCATTGTTCCTGATAGAACTGATTTTAGTGTGTGTTACTGTGATAAGAAATCAGTTAGTAAGCTCCTCTGGGACACAGGCTGATGTGAATGACGTGCAATTTCTGTATTGTGCAATATTAATGTCTCGGGTGCTATATCTATAACAGATGCATGAGGTCCAGGAGATATAGGGGACCCAAAAGGCCCTAAGTCATATACCATTTCAATAAATATTGTAATACAGGTTAACCTCTAGACATTTTGGGGGCCTGAAAAATAATTAGCTGTGGGGCCCAGTCACATCTAGTTATGTCACTGATAGCAGATAAATAAAAAGTAGTCACTGACAAAACAGGGTCATGGTGAATAGCATCTGAAGCTGCTGCTGAGACAGATTAGAAGTTACTGTATCAAACGATAATAGTCAAGAGAGACAGTGATTAGTCTTGAGCTGCTACTGGGAAATGTTTTCTAACAGCATGATATGCCAACAAAAATATTGCTACTATCTTCATTAATTAACATAAGCAATTGAGATCCATACCATGTAGTTGTCTTTGCAACTGTGAACTAAACCACTGACTCCCTTAGGTACTTCTATATTTGCATATGTTAATCGGATGATATTAATCATATACATTGTCATGCAACACATATACAGTAACGGTACTCAGAAATATTTATAAAGAAATCCTTTATTTGATTCCCAGATTCTGTGTATTTTAATCCTCTTCTAGGATGAGTGGAGAAAGCACTTTATCTGGAGAAGGCCAAAGTATAATGGGTGATATTTGTTATCTGTGCAGTAAATAATTACTTTACAGTAATAAGTCATACATTTATTTTAAACAACTCAAATTTTTGAGATGAATTATACTCCAAAGCTGGAAATAGCTAAAATCCGATATTCTCAGATAAAACCTGTCTAGGTCATGTAGAAGTCAGTGGTTTGTAGCCTTCATGATGTTTGGATTTTATTTGGTGGTTTCACTCAAAAACTTGATTAATTTGAACAATTTGAGTTTTTTTCCGGTCTAAAACTCAATTAATTCAAGTTTAAGGATTGTTCCCCAAATTCACTAATTCTTGTGTTTTTCATTCAAGTTTTTTCTTAACTCGGAAAACAATTGAGTTGTGAGTTCATTCAAGCTATAAAAAAAAACTTCACAAACTTTGCATCCGCAAATAAACGAGTAAGGGGTCCTCCCTACTCGAAAGAACCTGTTGTGCCGGTGAAATTCTTTCTTCCTTGACGGTCGGCACCCAAACCAGTACAGATGCCAAGAACCCTGGTCTCAGCTCGTGCTTCACCAGTAGCGTGACTGCCTTTGACCTCGGGAGGAGCCCTCAGCTACTCAGATGCCACCTGGACTTAACGAGAGGTGCAAGGCGAAAGTTCTGGCTAGCAAGGGGCATGACTGTTAAGCAAAAGTCTTTGGGCAGAAGGTCACTGGACTGGACGGAGGCAGATGACGTAGACAGATCAGGCTGGGTCAGGACAGGTGGAACACAGATGGAGTAGACAGGCCAAGATCAAAAACCAGGAAGTCTATCAGCGGGATCAGGCAGGATCGGAAGTCAGATGATAGGCAAGGGTCAAACCAAGAGATAAGGTCAGAATGGTCAGGCAGGCAGGGTCGGAATACAGAGTGTAGAATAGTCAGGTCACAAGCCGAGGTCAGGATCACAGAAGTCTTCAGGAGTATTCAGTAGCAGGCATAGGTCAAAATAGGAATCAAAAGGTCTCAGAGACAAAAATAGCAAGCAATAGGCACCAGGAACAATACCTATAATGGGCAGTGAATTGCAGCAAAAAGTCCCTTCAAATATTTGAATTTGGCGCCATTGCACGCTGACGTTATCACGTCAGCGTGCCTGCGCTTTTAAAGAGATGCGGAAGTGCGCCGCGCATGCCTAGAGAGAAGCTGGTGCCGGGAGGAGCAGGATGCGGCGGGCGTCCCTGCCGTCCCCCCACTAGACATCAGGGTGAGTTCCTTACACCTTGATAAATAACTTCCTTAATTTTGTTGTGACGTTTTGCCACTACTATTTTTTTATGAAAAATTATTGATAAGTTAAAAAATGAGGGTCGTATTTGTTTTCATTAAAAAAGTTGATTAATTTGAGTTTGTGCCCCAAAATGTTTATTAGTTTGCTTTTACACTCACTTAAATTTTCATGTGTATAAATAATAAAGATTTAGCCATATTGATAAACAATCAACAGATGTGCCTTCTTATTATCAAATACCCAGAGAGATAACACAAGCAGTACACCTGTACTCTGTAGAGATGCCCCATCTGGTATCATTAGATGCTGAAGGTTCCCGAAAAACATGGCACTTACAGATGCTTGGATGTTTAGAGCAGAAGTATTTTTCAGGAATCCCATTTTATAGCTGGTGAAAATTATCTTTTATATTGAAACTATGGTACTATTTTATTATCTCAAAGGCATAATTCAAAAAATGTTCTTTAACATTAAACTATGGAATATTTCAAGACATGTGAGATTTTATTGGTAAACGTTTACTTCCCTATTAAAATCAATAAATGTTTCAAAAGCAGCTAATGTCTTAAATACACAGTTCTACATATCTGTCAATAAAAGCTAGAGACCTTAATATATTCTTTCAGATATTTCAGTGTCCTAAATCAGTACCTTGTAAACAATCCAGCACTAGTGATGGGCGAATCTCCCGAGATTCGCTTCGCCGGAAAATTCGCGAAACAAGTCGCGGGACGCTTTTGACAGGTGTTGCGTCAATTTCGGCGCGTCGCGTCAAAAACGACGCGCGACTCGTTTTTTCTGCGAAATTTTGCCAGGCGAAATTTCGCTGGTGATTCGCGAATTTATTCGTCAGCGGCGAATCGTGGGAATTCGCTGCGAATTCGGCCCTGGTGAATAAATTCGCCCATCACTATCCAGCACCAAGATCCAACCAAAAAAAGAATGTCTCATTTATGACCACAAGTACAATTGCTTTTAGGGCTTTAAAATGCATGCAATTAGCATTTGATATAAATAGAATGTAAATTTACATCTGAAAATGAGTTGTTTAACAAAATGACTGCAGTCATGTTTGCAGGACCACTACTGCAGTTGAACTTTGTAGATGAGCCCCAGGGTTTGATTTATCAACACTCAAATTTAACTATGTACCACAATTTAACATTTTTTTGCTCCAAAAATTAGCATAAAGACTTTTCAAACAAAACAGTTGCACACAAAAATTTCACTGCAACAAAAAAGTCACCCATGGACTATTGCAATATTGCAAATTTTTCAGCAAAACTAAATGGGGCAAATTTACTAATCACTAAAAAAACACTCTAGGTTGCTTATTTATTACATGTTGAGTTTGCGTTTTACCCTAAAATTCACATTTTCAAGGGGTTTTTCCAGTCAAAACTCAAATTTTTGGGGTAAAAAATTTCAAATTTTTGAGATTTTATTTTATACCCCAAAGCTGGAAATAGCGTGAATCTGAACATACTCCAGCTAAAACCTGTTGAGGTCAAGTAGAAGTCAACCTTTGAAGATGTTTGTGGCCTTCATGATGTTTGGATTTTTTTTGGTGGGTATGAGCAATTTAAGTTTTTTTAATAGAACTCAATTAATTCGAGTATTCTGCTTTTTTACCCTGAAATAACCGATTCAAGTTTTTTACTTTTGAGTTTTTCATAAATTAGAAATTTGAGTTTCATTAATTCAGGGTATAAAAAAACCTCACAAGCTCAAACTTTGATAAATAACCCCCTAAAAGTCCCAAATTTGAATACTAACCCCCCAATTACTTCTTATTATATGGCCTTTAAATTAACCATTGCCTATCAACTAAGGGTCCACATAGTTTTCACTCCCATAAACTAATGAAAATACACTGATGATATAAGTGAGACAATTTAAATGTAATAAGCTTTTCAAGCTTTTCCACCATATATACAGTATTATATACCATATAACTTGGTGGTATCATGAAAGAATACGAGTTTGTTTTAGCATACCCTAGTAGTGTATCAATGAATATAACATTATAGAATGTTTTACATGAACACAACCTTAGGGGAAATGCTAATAATTAGTGATGGGCAAAGATGACCCATTTTGGGAATATAGATTAAAACAGGGCCAAAAATTCTGAGATTAGAGATAAACACCTCATATTTAAAGGCCCTTTGTAATTAAATTGTAAGCTTTTGTGGGCTATTCCTAATTTGTTACAAGTTCATGTAAAGCACTGGGTAACTTGCTAGTGCTATATAAATAAGGACAATGATGATCTAAAATTCAGTGTGTATTTATATGTGTGTTTGTTTATGTAAGATCACCTATTCAGAAACTCAAAATTCAAGAAGCTTTGAATTATGGGAAGGTCATTTTATATAGATCCAATTTTTAGCAAATAATTGTTAAAAATAAATTCATTTTCCTCTATAACTATAAACTACAATAGCCAGTAGTGCAGTGGAATTGAATGGATACATTGTTGAGTCTTTATCTTGTTTCTATACAAAAATAAAATGTCCCAAATGGAGAAAAAACTGAAAAAAATATTAAATAACTTGTCAATGATTTGTGGTAAGTCTCCAAACAATATTGTAAATGCTGAAGTTCAAGTCTTATAATATGGTTTGTCTTGTATAATAAAATATCTATAGCTTCTCCGAGACAATGTTGCATTCCTGGAGGCTTTTTATGCTACATAGACATATTTCTTTTCACTCACGGTAATATGCATTTTGTGAATATTCAGAATAAGCCTATAAATATTTGGCATTTCTATTAACTAGAGAACTAGCTGTATTTATATTTTTCTCAGTCTGCACGCAGCCTAGGTTAATAAATATGGAGAACCAATGATAATATACAGTATTTCTTTTACATGTTATCATTAATTTAAGAAATTATTCATATACAAAAATGTCAAATCAGCTTAGATACAGACAGAAAAATGTTTCCACAGTCACTTACAAGGTATAACTGTAAAACAGCTAGTCAAAAGACAAAATGCATTTAAAGAAAAAGTAAAATGTATTAGGTCTGATTTTTTTTCTTCTTTTAAATTCTTTCTTAATTTCAGGGTAATAAAATAGAACAAAAATATGTGTCATAATACACTGAATCCAAATAACTGTAAATGTACTCTTATAAAATGACAACAAACAGTTGAAATAATGCATCTAGGAAATAGAAGGAGAAACAGTAGGGTGGGTAAGAACTGGTGTTAAGTAGATAAAGAGCTAACAACCTAAGGTAAACTGACTTGCCCCATCCTCTTTTTAGGAATAAACTGTTGGCCTTATACTTATACAAACAAATTGGTCAGTATACATAATATGTCAGTATTACAACACCATTTAATTTGACTACTAGAATGCCTTTGCCCAAACACCCAATATAGTCACTTCATCTACCCATAAATGCAAATGTGTAGATCAATAACATTGTGAACATGCTGAGCTATAATTGCCATAGGCTGAAAAAAATGAAAGCTCTTTGTGATACATAAAAGAAACACCATTTGTGATAAATGTTTGTATTCATGTGTCATACCCTCATAGTATGGGTCAGACTGGGCCTTTTGTGTGCCCTTGGTGTTGCAGTCCAGTGGTCCTCCAATGCACCAGTCCCACACTGCTCATAGTTTGTTCTTTTGTTAAAGGACAATTAAAGTTAATTAAGTTCTAGCTGAACAATAATTGTAGCTTTAATATTGCTGTTTGAGTTTTATAAATGAATACTTTTATGTGGAAAAAAATTACATTGGGCCTTGCCAAATAGCTAGAGCACTGGTTTTCAGACAAAAGCACACAAGATGAGTTGACAAACTAGATGCCCTCAATAACAATCATTTGTATTAATACAAAGGACTTTTGTAGTATTTCCTAGTATTTTATGGTTAAAACTCTCAAATTCAAATTGTGAATTATAACTCGATTCGAGTTTTAATTTGAATTAAAATGTTGCGACTCTGGCTCTTTAATAACTCAAATTCAACTATTTGCCATCAAACCTGCCTGGTTCATGTATAAATCAATGGGAGGGGTTCAGGGACCAATTTTGACATGTTAGCAGCCTTCTTGACATTCAAGTTTTTTGTAAAGAAAAAAATCTAATCGAATTTAGTCTAATTCGATTCAAATTCGATTTGAATTTTCGAGTTGGTGAACTTTGAGTTCTAAATATTCTTTTTTTTTATTAAATAAGCTCTCAATAGGATTTCAAGTGTATTCAAATTTAAAGAATTTTAAAAAAACTCACATGAATTTGAAATTCGACCTTTAATAAATGTTCCTCAAAAATGTCTTGAAAGATTAAGTGGCATAATTACAGTTGTACTGACCTGCTCTACCCTAGAAGTGTTAAGGTGGGAGTACGTGGTAGCTTTTTTTACAACTTGTTTACCTTATTTGGCCACAAATGCTTTGGGACAACTCATGATGTTCCAATACTATGCCCTGTTGGCCAGTGATCAAGAGAGGACTACATCAACATGCTGATGCCACCGCTTATCCAATGGGATTTTTAAACCTTGCTGGTCCATGGTTGGCCAATTTAAGAAGCAACTGCAAAAAGAAATATAATTTGAGGTATGTATGCTATTAGATGACACATTCTGAGAAGGTGAACTGTCCCTTTTAATTTTCTGTTGTTTTGCATGTGAATTGCCCATAGGAGGGTGTTATAAATGTTCCATCTGGAGATATGTTGCACTGATGGTGCACTGATGGCATTTCACACAGATATTCAACTTTTTGCCAAAGAAACTTTTGAAATACCTGTTTTGAACAGTGTTGGACTGGGAGGTTGAGGGCCCACTGAGGTTGCCAATTTAGGGGCACCTTGTAGCATTTCTGTTGGCTGTGGGGAATGGGTCTGAGCCAGAAGATCCCACTGGGTTTTTTGCAAATGTCCACCAGGTGCTACAAGAATCCATACATCACCGACCTCCCTATCCATTGTACAGCTGTTAAAATCTACTCAGTGTTTTTTACATCCTTCTGATGTGAAATTATCTATCCAATATATAAAAACAATAAAGAAAAAGAGATATGCACTGTAAAAATAACTCACCCAATACATAAGTTAAGATGTATCTGGGCAACTTAATCCATGCACTAAGAAAATATGTGCCCTAAATACTTTGTTGCTGCCCAAAAACTATAGAAAATGCTTTGTGGATGGTCTTCAGGTTATTTAAACTTGTTTATGGAATAAGAGAAATAATAGGCACAACATCACATAGACAGAGCACCAGCTCTGCATTACATTCTGAACAAACCCAGACTCCACTGTTCAAACTGGTCCCATCAGCGGCCAAAGTGCAATGCATAGACTGCAGGACAATGTTCTTATTATACTGCATAATTCACACACTGTGTTGTAGGGGCCTTTTCCAACATACTGTTCCTAATAATAACTCTCCCTGGCCCTCCCCAACATACTTTGCAGATTAATACCTCTCCTTGGTGCCAATGTTACCCCTTTGCATTTAAATGTTCCTCATTATGGTATCCTTAGTACATTAATCATTATTGATACCTTACCCCACAATCCCACCCTCTACATTAATAATACTTGCTCAGTAATTAATCTATGGCCACACACAATGCAAGCTTTTCAACTGGTAAAAACCATTAGTTCAATTGGGAGCACCCCAAAATGCAACATACGAAAAAATTAACTGAAATGTTTATTATACTTTCTATCACTTTTTTTCTTCTCCATCAGCACCAATACAACACGGTATTGAAAAATTTGGTACCTGATCACCACTCTGTAGTAATAATATTATGGGAGACATATCAAGTACATAATTATTTAAGATAAAGATGGCAATAAGCAAATCAATTAGCACTTATTACTGCAAAGAACTGACACCTACAGCAGCAATATCCTTTCTTCTGTATAAAAAAATATGTGCCACCTTTAGCAGCATGTCACAGTGTGATAAGAGACAGAAAGTTCAGGGAAGCATATGAGCTCTCACAGGCATTACTTTCCAAGCAATGTCACACTATTGTTTTAAGAAGACTGTGATGTCATAATGATAAATTTGGGACAAAAATAATAAGTAAGTAAGGAGACTTTTGTTCATGTATGGAAAAAAACACTTTACACTTGATTAATACATGCACAATTACCTGTTTAATGGTTCATTCTCTTCTGACAACATAGCTGACTCATCCCACATTCAGTACTGTCCCTTTTCACACTTTCTATTTTTATTATTATTTTGCTCACGGGCAGCACTGAGATTTTGTGTGAGAATACTATACACCACCCCTCTTTATTTTTAGTGCTAATCTCCTTAGTACAAGTGGGTTTGTTTTTCATAACTCTAAAAAAAAAATCTTTTTGAAATGCATAATTCTTACATTAAAATGAATGCATTGTTTAGAAAATCATTATTTAGCTAGAAAATGCTCGGGAGACCAAATGTTTAACATGTTGCCTTAATACTAAAATATGTATGTTTGTGCCAATACTTAATTAACAGATCATTAACACTTTTGCGTTAATTGCTTATGGCAAAAGCAATGCCCAATTGGCTTGGTCAGTGTCATGCAGAATAAAAATAAATTAACCTTCTTGTCTCTTACCAGCTCAACACCGGGAGCATGAATGTAAAATTTGATATTAATGATTTTTCATAGTGTATAACTAGTAAGGCAGAAATAAAAGTGAGTACTGTGGTTTGAGCTATTACTGAGAGATGGGTGCATTAATCCTATGCGTTGGGAACAAAATTAGATTTTTAAATGTAATATTAAATATTTCTGGCATTAAAGTGTTTTCATGTAATTGTATTTAAATATTAAAATACAGAAACTTGTACTGGCAGAGTGACTATGCCATGTAAGGGAAGATGGGATGTGTGGGCACAGCCATATGCCAGGCAGTAAGGACAATGCCCCATTGTGTTCTGCATCCTCTTCTTCTCCCTAACTTGTGTATCTGAATGACACAGTAACATAGTAAGTTAGGTGCATCAAGTTCAACCTTTTAACTTATTTTTAACCTGCCTAACTGCTAGTTGATCCAGAGGAAGGCAAAAAACTACATCTGAAGCCACTCCAATTTGACCCAGAGGGATTATTGTATGATCCCTTATATATTTACACATAGTTATATCACGCTTTAAGTGCCTCTTCTCCAGAGTGAACGTCCCCAATTTAGCCAGTCTTTCCTCATAGCTAAGATTTTCCATACCTTTTACCAGTTTAGTTGCCCTTCTCTGTACCCTCTCTAATACAATAATGTCCTGTTTGAGTGATGGGGACCAAAACGTTATGGCATATTCTACATGGGGCCTTACCAGTGCTCAATAAAGTGGAAGAATAAACATTTCCTGCCGTGAATCAATGCCCCTTTTAATACAGCTTAAGACCTTATTTGCCCTTGATGCTGCTGATTGGCATTGTTTGCTACAATCAAGTTTATCATATACAGTGGAAGGACTCTAAGGTCTTTTTCTATAATGTATTTGCTTAGTGCAGTCCCATTAAGTGTGTAAGTGGCTTGGATCAGGCCCGGACTGGCAATCTGTGGGTTAGGGCAAATGCCAGATGGGCTGCTATAAGGTGCCATAGAAAGTCAGTATTTAGTGGGCTGGTGGGGACTGTTTGGGCCTCTATGTGGGCTGATTGGGCCTCTGTGTACCTGAAATGCCAGGGCCTATTTTGATTCTCAGTCCAGTCCTGGCTTGGATATTTTTATATCCCAGGTGCATGACTTTACATTTATCAACATTGAATCTCATTAGCCACTTAGCTGCCAGTTTGTTAAGATCCTGTTGCAAGGATATACAATGGTAACAAACACAATACACGTGCTCCTAGCTCAATGGCGCTTTACTGCCTGGTGCAATTTAAATCGTTCTTTAACAATCAACCAGTCTCCGTTTAATAATTGCTCACCAGGATAGCACCGTGGCTCGGGTGCCCTTGCCCCGAGCCCTGCGCGTTAACCCTCTGTATTCAAGGTAATTTCAAAAGGCACTCACCCCTCCTTGTTCATGGCCCGGGTGCCATGCCCCGAACCCGTAGCTTGCGGAGAATCCTCTGCAAAACTTCCACTTACGGCACGCACTCCCAAGGATAAAATGTGCCTATGATTACGTGTGGCAACACACGAAACGCGTTAGGTGTTATGTGCGTGGAATAAAGTCTTTTAATTCAAACTTACCTTTGTTCATTGGATCCTTGGGAGTGCCTGTTGCAAGGATGCCACATCCTATGAAATTAATTGTGCTGGATAGTTTTGGGTCATCTGCAAACACTGATACATTACTTACAGTAGCCTCCCCTAAGTCATTAATGAACAAGTTAAATAAAAGTGGACCCAATACCCAGCCCTGAGGGACCCACTAAGACCTTACTCCAAGCAGAGAATGTACCATTAACAGCCAGTTTCATATCCATGTTCAAACAACTTCATTAAGCCAAACAGACCTTAGTTTGATGTGGGGGATAGTATCAAACACTTTGGCAAAATTCAAATATATCACATCTACTGCCCCCCCCCCAGTATCGAGCATCTTACTTACCTCATCATAAAAAGCAATCAAATTTGTCTGACGACCTATCCTTCATAAAGCCATGCTGATTGCTACTCATAATGCCATTCGCTAGGACAAAATTTTTAATTTGATCCCTTAACAAGCCTTCAAATAACCAGTACACCACAGATGTCAAACTTACTGGTCTATAATTACCAGGCTGAGATCATAATCCCTTTTTAAATATTGGAATGACGTCAGGTTTTCTACAATCCAGAGGCACCATACCAGATGAAAGCGAATCTGAGATAATCAGAAACAGGGGCTGTTCTAAAACTGAACCCAGAGGTGTATGCCATTAGGCCCTGTAGTCTAGTTTACATTATTTTTAATTAAAGCCTTATGAATCATATCCTGAGCCAGCCACTGACTAGATTGAGCTGTGCCATCAATGCAGCTATGAAGTGAGCCTGGGAACTCAGACTCCTCTATTGTATACACTGAATTAAAGAACTGATTTAGCACATTTGCCTTTTCTGTATCTGTTACAATCATACTGGTACCATTATTTAATGGAGCAACACTTTCAACTTGCATCTTTTTACTAGTAATATATTTAAAAAAATCTTTTTAGGGTTAGTTGCCACAAGGCACTCTTCATTTCCTTTTTTGCCTTCCGTATTGCTGATTTCCAACATTTATTATAGTGTTTATATTCATTAAATGCAACTTCTGTCCCCACATACTTGTAGTTTTTAAATGCCTTTCTCTTCTTTCCTATTAACTTTACTTCTATATTAATCCGCATAGGGCGATTCTTAGAGCTTCTACATATTCCTTAAGGGAATAAATTGAGAACGGTAATGATTTAATATAATTTTAATTGATAACCATTTCTGTTTTGTGTTTTTAGCTGAAAACTTAATGCCCCAATCAATGCTCTGAAGAGCAGCCATCAAGGCACTAAAATCAGCTTTTCTGAAATTCATGTTTTTGTTGCCCCAGTGTACATTTGTATTTTGCACCAGGCATTAAATGATATACAATTGTGGTAACTATTACCCAGAAGTTCAATGACTTGCAAATTTGCTATATGTTCTGAGTCTTTTGAGATCACTAGATCCAGAATAACATTTTTTCTGGTTGGCTCCTCAACAACCTGTGCCAAAAAATTGCATGCAACAAGTTTACAAACTTCAATTTTGGGGTTTGCTATAATGCTCTGCTTTTGATCCTTTTACTTGTAGGAATGCTTCAATCCTCTCAAGGTTACCACTTTTCTAGTAGGTAATATCAAATAAGGGATGAGGAGAGCACTCTAAGAGCAGGAACTGCTGTGATCAGAGTTTTTAATGCAAGACTGCATGTTTCGGGCCTTTCGTGCCCTTTCTCAAGTGTAACACATTACAAAACATGAAAGCATTTTTAAAACACACCCATCCCCTCACCTAACACAGTTCAGAGTGGGTAATCAGTGACATCATGTGTGCCCAGGAATTGGACAGTACACACATACAGGCCTATTCCCTTCAATGTGGAGTATATCCAAATTGTCAAATAAAAGTTTTTGGATTTAGCAAATCCAGAGTGTAGAAAAAATACGTAAAAGAAAGAAAAATAAAATTCTTAAGCATTTAGCAACTAAATCCAGTTACCTAAACAAAACAAATTAGGGTTAACCCTACCACTAGTGTATTAAAACCAATTGTTATTGCATCCATAGATACTGTATCTTTTAGCTATATACACAAATTGCCACATATCAAGCATTATGTTAAAAGCAACAATGTGTCCATAGATTTAACCATATCCATATTTACATCAGGAGCTTAGCCTCCTCCTCCTCATTTACATTAGGGGGTCTATAGCATACCCCTACAATTAATTTGCTGGACTCTTTACAATTGGTGAAGAACTCTACCCGTAAGACTTCTACTCTACTTCTACTGACATGAATGAGTGCAGAGACCTGCGGCAATTCTTCAAAAGGCAAAGGCAATGTGAAAAGTGAAAAAAAAACCAGACACAATGTCTGATCCTGTTTTCATGCTGGCTGCCCATGGAGTGGTATAAATAAAACATTTAGCAAACAGGCACCCTACTAGGGACTTGCACTGTGTGCACACTTTTAAATGTATTTATCTTCAGTGGGCCCCATGGGGAGACTGGCCTGGGTGCAGTGATAATGTAAGATGTGTCTAGTGAGAAAGTAATAATGTAATGATTTGCTGGGGACCTCTTTTTGCCGCCTTTCCCTGAACAATGTACTATAAAGACAAAAGGTTACTTGTCAACTTAAAGCTCACCTATCATAGAAATATTGTTTCCCTTAACGAAGGTATGGGCTAACCCATCACAAACTCTAGACGCAAAAAAACAAGTGATCCCATTCCCAGTGCAGGCTGCCATGCTGAGGCCCAAAAATGCAAATATCCAGTATCCCAGCTTATCCAGTATGCACATATACAGTCAGATTCCCAAGCAAAGAGAATGCACATATTGAGCATGATAGGGCACTCCTTCATTATGAGCATATGTCTGCCATGGCATGGTCACCAGTAGCATGAGTTGGGTTCTCAGTGAGGAATGCAAAGCATTTTAAAAAATCTGGTGGGTACAGGCTCAGGCCTGCTGCCTCTTGTCTGCCTGAAATTCTGCACACCCTTACATCTCCAATCCCAGACCAATAGAAGGCGTGCAGGTACGTGCTGGTCAGAGGCAAGGTGAATGGAGGAGAGTTGGGTCTGGTGCAGTGGAACCTGGACTTTGCGGAGGGAGGTCAGGAACCCAGAGTGGGAGTATGCAGGCCCTAGATGTGGCAGGCCCAGCGGGCCTGGACCCCCCCCCCCCCCCCCCCCCCCCCCCCCCACCCACAATAAACACAGTATCTTAGCTTGTTAAATGAATTGCTAATGTGTGCCTTACAGAAGAGCACAATTAGGCAATTAATTACTAAATTGTTTATGTATATTGTTTCTAAAATATTTATGGTTAGTTATGTACAGGCAATGTCTATTAAGCCTGAGTATTTCTCTACATGAAAACATTAGCTTCTCTTAACATTGCTGTAGTCATCTTCACTATAACGAAATACATATATTTTATCTGCAACTGAACATAGGCAGTGCAACTTCAGAATGTTACAAAATGAATTATAGTGTAAACTATATGTGAAATGATGCGCTCAACATTTATAGATTGCCAGTGTATCATTGCTTCTGTAGCATACGAAAAATGCAATCATTTCTTGCAAATTCAAGAGAAACTGAATTATGGAAGATAAATTATAATGACCTGCATTTCCAAGCAGGAAGGTAGAAAAGTATTTTGATCTTCTCCCTTTGGTTTTTGTATACTACAGATAAAAAGGTTTGATGACAACTTTAAACATCATGTGTAGACAGTGAAAAATGTTTTGTACAAAGAGCCCAAGCAATAATGAATAGATAAACTCAGCCCCCATCAAATACTTTTATTAGAAAGATTGGCTTCTCACAGAAGTGAATCAGAGGAAAGGCAATCTTGTGAAAGAAAATGAATAAAAAAGCCAAGGTTCCTGTTAATGTCTGACAAGTGGTGACAAGGAAGGATGTTCACAGGGAGGTGCTAACAGATGGAGCAGGTGGGATCCAAGGGAGTTGATAGGTGCCTTAACGATAATTGAACAGGTTTTAACACCTTTTGTCTAGATCCTCTGGTGAGCAAATAGAATGGTTTTGTATAAATAAAAAGGAAGAAGATTGAATAGAAAACAATACAAAAGACCCTTTTCAGCATTTAAGCAGATGTGGTCAAACACAAGACTTGCAGGTAGACATACACAAACAAATATCTTTATCCTAGTTTTATACAAAAATATTTAGATATATAATTGTGCTACTTCTATTTTTGCCTTTAATTAACAGGCATAGTGTAGAAGATATATACATATATAACAAGATTATATATGTATACATTCTTATAGAGAACACTTTCTTATAAAATACATATTAAGTACTATACAGGTATTGGCTCTATTATTAGGAAAACTGTTATCCCGAAACCTCTGAGTTTTGGAAAGGTCATTTTAATAAAATAATTGCAATTTTAAAAAAGTATTTCCTTTTTCTCTGTAATAATAAAACAGTACCTCATACTTGATCCAAACTAAATTATAATTAATCTTTATTGGAGGCAAAACCAGCCTATTGGGTTTAATTAATGTTTAAATTATTTTTTAGTAGACTTGAAGGTCAGGAGATCCAAACCCCTGGACCCAAGCATTCTGGATAACCAGTCCCAAATATTTATTCCTTGTATTGGGGTCTGGTTTGCACCAGATACCACTATTGCTGGGCAGCAAACCATATGTTTGCCTCACCCCAGGCTGATCCTAACTAAGGAATGTAGAAGGTACAGACATGGATTTTTGTTATCTGAAAATCCATTATCCAAAAGCTTCAAATAACAGAAAGGCAAAGTTCACATTATTAAATTCACAAATTGATATAAATTCATATAAAACAGCAAATTGTACTTAACCTGGTCTAATATAGAACTAATACCTTTTGGAGGCAAAGCAATTCTACTTAGGGGCAGATTTACAAAATTCACGTGAAGGATTCGAAGTTCGATGGAATATGATCGTACAATTTTTTCAGATATTCAAATACACAAATGTGGCCTCTTTGATCATCGAATACCGAATTATCGAATAGATCGAATGATTGGATATTCGATAATTTGATCACTCGATGATCAAATTTGTTGTTTTTCAAGAGGCATGAAAGTTATAATTCAGTTTTTTCCCTCACAACTTCCCTACTGGTGAGGATGAAGTAAGGTTCATTATGACCTTACTACAAGGTGACCCACAAGTCTGGGCACTAAGCTTACCCCCCCTCTAACAATTTCTGTCTCTCCCTAGAAGCTTTTTTTCTCTAGCTCTGCCAATTCCACGATTAGTAAACTCTGCCAAGGGAATAGAGTAATTGAAGAGTACTGTACTGAATTCTGCCACTGGTCAGTTGAGACTGGGTGGAATTATACAGCTCTTTGTATCCAATTCCAGTGGGGCTTTCTAGATCTCTCAAAGACAGCCTGGTTAATTACCCTCCTTCATCCACTTTGGATGATTTTATGAGATTAGCCATCCAAATTGATAGGAGGCAAACAGAAAGACAGGCTGAGGGGGGGACACTGATTTCCCTATTATATGTAATCACCAACGCCCTCATTTCCTAGCCCTCAGGCGGAGCCCATGTAGTTGGGCGAGCACTTCCGAGTTTTGTAGGTGCCTTGATGCTAGTGTGATGATGTAATTGCGCAATGGTGCAAAATTCAAACACTTTAAAAGGGGAATTCAGTGGTTAGCAAACTGCCCTTTTTAGGTTCTATTTGTTAAGTTCCTGGGTGTTTATTCTTCATGAATTCTTGTGATCTCCTGGTTACTGAACCTTGCATTGCCTTACTGTCCTGAACTCTGTATCCTGACCCTTACCTGCCTGCTGACCATTCTGATCTCTCCAATCCTGACCTTTTTACTGCCCACTGACTATTCTATGCTCTCCAATCCTGTCTGACTATGCTACTCTTCTTGTGCTGGCCTAGCCTGCCTCTTCTATGCTGTGTTGTCTGGCCTTCCTTTCTAAGTACAAATGTAATTTCTCTACCACACACCTTCCTTCCACTGACCTGCAATAATGGTGCTGTTTCACCATCGACCCGGCCGGGTCCCTTAGCAACCGTACAACTGTAATGACGGTCCGCACACACGATTTTAAGCAGTCGGGGAGTGTACCCCTTTTATTTATGCCACCATAATATCAACGTTTCGGGGGTAATACCTCCCTTCATCAGCAACTGAGTTATTACCTCCCGAAACGTTGATATTATGGTGGCATAAATAAAAGGGGTACACTCCCCGACTGCTTAAAATCATGTGTGCGGACCGTCATTACAGTTGTACGCCTGCCTTTCTAGGTGGCATTCTTCCATCAGTATCTTTGGTGAAACTATAGTGTCCCTTTGTTTGTCCAGAACCTTTTAGTTTTGCTCCTTTCTTAATAATCCATCTAGCTGAGGGCTGAGATCCTCCCAATGTGAAAAGCGACTGTTATAGGTGGAAGCAGGAGCCGAGACCAAAGAGCTTAGCTTAGGTTCTGGATTTAGGGTGCTGTTTGTGACACTTTGTTACTGCCTGGAAAGTGTAGGATTCCTTTGTGAATATTATACTGAATTGTGGTAAGGAGGAGCAGAGGCTGTAGGGGTTGTGAGAGGGAGAGTGAAGTGCTGCACTATTAAACAACATTTTTTTCATTATTTACAGGTCCGGATTTCTCTGAGGGCGCCATGAAGCCGACATTCTCTGTGGCCCCCACCTCCCTCAGGATTGTGCATGCTCATCCGTTGTTCGTACATTAGAGCACAATTCACACATAAATTCAAATAACGGTCAAAATTGCTCCTGTGTGCCTAGTCCATAGTGCCCTGAAAGTAAGCAAGCTTCAGGTGCAGCTGGGTGGCATACTACCCCTTAATTTGTGTTGCCCTAAGTACAGGCCTTTGCGGCCATGCTGCAAATCCGGGTCTGACTACTCAAAGCAAGCATCACTTAATGCAGGCGCATCAAATAGCATAGCAGTTTCAAACTTACCTTCCTAAATACAAAGGAACCCACTTTTCTATATACCATTGGCTTTGTGTATAAAGGTGGCCACACATGGGAAGATTAAAGCTGGCGATATCGGTCCTTTAGACCAATTCTGCATCTTATCTGCCCCTGTGTGGGGCTGTCTGATGGGTCTCCCTGATTGATATCTGGCCAAAAACTGGGCTGATATCAATTGGGCAGGTTTGATTTCTCCTGCGATCCTACGATCCATCAGCACCCATTTCCTTCATATAATCCGATCGTTTGGCCCTAGGGTTGAATGTTCGGATTAACCCAATATTGCCATCCTGTTGGTGGGAATATTGGGGAAAGATTAGTTTGTTTATGAACTTGCCCAGATCTGCACCCTGCACCTCTTCTTCTCTTCCTGCAGTGACCAGCAGCATGCACACTGCAACAGCATGGGGGTGGAAAGGGGGCCATGGGGAAACAGACTTGGTGGGCCCCCGAGTCCGACCCTGACCTCGAAAAATGAGTAGATCTTATCACATATGGCCACCTTTAGGCAAAGGGAAATTTATTCATGACAGATAATGCCCAGGGGAGTGTTATTCCTTAATTTTGTCAGTCTTATGCCAGTGCCTGCCATTGTGCTCAGCTCCTGGATCCTAGCTCTCCAAATGTAGCAGGACTCCCTGCCCACACACTGTGCCAGGGCCAGCAAGGGGGTGGTCTCTGGGGGGAACCAGGTTCCTTATATAAGGCAAAAAGACAAATACTTTTTTGCAGTTGGTGAGGATGGACAAAACAACAAATATAAATAAATGCCTCGTGCATATCACTGATTACCCAACAGGCACTACCTTTGCTAGTTATGATTATGTAATATTATAAAATCATTTTTGCAAGGCCAAACTAGTCTAACAGAGCAAATACCTATATTTCTGGGCAATGCTTTTAGACGGATGCTTTCAGCCCATGCACTGCTTTTAGTTGCATCCCCAGTTCTTCCCACTTTGAATATATAAATGTAATGCTTAATGTTTATAAATATTAATATGTTAGATCAATGTAGTCAATGACTCGCAAATATGGTACTTTTTGTTGTATTTGGTTGATGCTTTCAATATTTGATTAGCTCCCAATGATTTTACATTTGGTCAGATAATCAAGAGTTGTTTGAATTACTAATGTACTGTAGGTACAAATAAGCACCCATGTTGGTAAATCATCCACAGTTTGCATTTGTGTGTAAAATGTGTATTTTCTCATTTAAGGAGCAATGACGCTTATGGGCATTCAACAATATTAATGTGCAATTGATGCTTGTGCTTACATTTGTAAAAGAATATTCAAGTATGTTCTGTTTAATCTACCATTAATTACATGCCATTCTAAGCTATACCTAGTTATATTCAAAGTTATTTTAAAACAAAGGAAATATATATATATATATATATATCCTCATTTCAGCTATATCAATATGAAAACTATAAATAACATAAAAGTACATGTGGAAAAAGAATAAATGCATGCTGAAAACTTCAAATGTATTGAATTTTTAATAAACTGTACATTAATGTTTGCAGTGGGTTGTAAGAATCTGCTTAGTGTTTTCTTGTACTCTGCTTATTGCACACAGCATGGGTACTGATTATATTGATTATGTGAACGCATTAGTGGCCTTGTTCTGCATATATTATATAGAGCTTTGGCCTTTAACAAAAGGTTCCCAGCAGGAACTCTGATTTCTACACTTCCACTAACTTTTCTGTTAAAACAACTCTTCCCAGCATGGACTTGTCTACTTTCTGTTTGACTTACACAGTGTCTTTATTTGACGAAGCAAAAATATTTTATGTTAATAAAAGCTGTGATGGATAGATTTATCTCCCTACACAATTAACAAACTGATATACCACACACACATATGGCTAATTTATGATCTGGAAGGCAAAGTGTAAAAAAAATCTGCCATGTTTTCA
The DNA here is from genome assembly GCA_024363595.1 of Xenopus borealis. Classification (NCBI taxonomy): domain Eukaryota; kingdom Metazoa; phylum Chordata; class Amphibia; order Anura; family Pipidae; genus Xenopus; species Xenopus borealis. The sequence continues at coordinate 64,930,343 of CM044431.1, forward strand.
CACTTTGTAACCTGCCCTCTAGCCTAGATAAATTGCTGAAGGTCTCTGGCAGCCAACCCCATGACTACACTGTTGCCTGCCTTCAGCAGGTCTGTATCCCTGTGCGAGCACTCAAATTTTGCGACCAATGCACATAACCAATTGTGGTGTGCACAAAGAATTTTGTGTGACCAGAGCACAGTTTTTAAAAACTGTCTACACAAGTTTAAAATATTTACACAAAAGATTAGTTTATGCACATAGCTGAGAAGGAATTAGAGAGAACATTGCTTGCACATCATTTAGACATGCAAATTAGGGAGTGGCTGCAGATGCAAGGTGCAACAGTGTCCTGTTCTATGGCAAGTGGTTATGACAGGTCTAGACTGCACCTGCCAATATTTTGCTCTGCATCCTACACTTCATTTTTTTAAAAATCTGGCATGAGGTGCAGAACACAGTCAGAAAATGGCCTTATATACCATTTGCATTTAAGGGACATGCTCTTGCTCCCCTTATTGCTCTTGAATTTCTGTCTAGGGTTCCAAGACATTTTAAAGAAGCTAATAGTATAAAAGGTTATGAAAAACTGATGACCGGTTAATTGTATTACTTTCATTTCATATTCTGTCTTTTACCATCTTCCATTGTATTCTTTCTTTTTCTATATTCTTTTTATCCTCATGCTCTTCTCTTTATTGTCTTTATTCTTTTCTCTCCTATGCCTTGCATTTCAGCATGACTCACATTTCTTGACAAAATCCTGCACCTGAGACAATGTATTCATGATCAGGCACATTGAATATTGGAAGAGCTATGGAGGAACAGATTCTCATCCTTATGTGGCCCTAGCCTAAGAGGTCCCTATGCTCAAATAGGCCTCAATGTCCAATCGTGGCTCATCCCTTTTGGTTCTTCCATTAGCATGCAGGAAACTACTAGGAGGATTATCAGGCCAGAGTCTTGTATAGCCCATCCCAATCTCGATTGTATTCGGATTGCCTTGTACTCTTTAATTTTGGCTAAAATTGTAGTACACTAAAAGGTAGCAGTGTGTATGCGAGAAGGAGAGGCCAGATAGAAAAAGTGAGGATACGTTTGTCACTTTTAATTAAATGTGTGTATAAATTTAAATCAACTACGGTTAAAGTTCGATTTCAATGTGTTTGAAGTTTTAATAGGATGCCATGATACAGGCTTAGCTTAATTAGTTATATTATACAAGACTGTTTCTGTTGCAGTGCATATGCTGAGTCATTTTCTATTCATAAATTATTACTTATCTTAGCACCCATGAGCCACTACATTTCCCGGAAAATTCCAGACCAAGATTGGCAAGCCTGAATGTTCCAGAAAGTGCATCACAGAAGCTGGACTGATATTGTCAAGAACACTGAGCATGGATTGGTTGGAACTGAGAGACTTGGGTGGGCCTGGGGGGAGTTGGAGAATTGGAAATCCCCAGAAGGGGATTTATAACTTGTACTGTATGTGAGTGCTTCTCGTTAGTGAATAAACCTTATCTGATTTCTTTTATTTTGTGTCCAGGTGGCATTCTTGAAAGAGAAGCTTTTCTGGTAAGAATAAAAAGTTGCCTGACAGAAATAACATTTTTATTATGGCCTGTGTGTGTGTGACTGTTAGGTAGTGAGTGATGCAGTAAATCTCATCCTCTTAATGAAAAGTACAGCAATAACTGTGTTTGACTTGAATGAATCAATATAAGTATATGAACAGACTTGTCAGATGAGGACTTACTTTGAGGTACACACTGCATAGAGATAAGTTGACAGTTCACAACAATTACACTGAACTGTAAAAAAAAGTATGGACAAACTGATAAGTACATTATCTCTTCAACATATATGAGTTTCATTTTCTTGAGAGACAAATAATATTTACCCTAACGTTTATCTGGATTAGCCTGAAACTATATTGAAAATAATATATACATATATGAAAGAGAATAAATTCATAACAATGCTATTAGCAACATTAACATGCTCAATGTAACTTTAGTATGTATGTATAATTTCATTTGATATACATCTGACAGTGGAGCCATGCTGGTCACATACTGTAAAGTGTTAGTTTATCCTGTTCCATTCTGGCCAGTTACCAGACTTCATCAGCCCAACATCAGTCACCAACCTATTCCATATGAATGGAGACAATTTGCATTAAACAAGGTTCCAAAGGTTGTTTTAGCAACAAAGACAGGACAAACTTTGTATATTTTTTTCTTGTGTGTTTTTTGATAATTATCACTAAAGTAGAAATAGGAAAAAGTAGAAAAACATTGATCCTATCCTGGATGGAATAGCCTGATGGAATAGCACAGGCAGTTCGATGAGTGCCATGTGCTTATTATATCAGTTATATGTCAATGTAAATTGTATTAAATGGACAGTAGTTTATAAAGACTACAGACAACCCCAGATCAAATCAGGGAGGGAGGACTCAATTGCATTAAACGCATTAAAGCCAATGACCATTTTTTCCTGTGCTGACTTTTTCAATGCAGGTTCACAAAAAATAGCAGAATGCAGAATTTTCATCGCAAACCTGCTCATCACTACACATAGAATATAATCATTGATATTATACTATCCCCTATATGTACTATAAGGCACTAAGTTTGCCATGGGGCAGTAACACATGGCAACCAATAAGATGCTTGCATTTAAACAGGTGACTAGTGAATGCTACCTGCTGATTGGTTGCTATTAGGGATGGCGCGAACGTCGGAAAAAAAGTTTGCGAACATATTCGCGAACTTGCGTCAAAAATGCGAACGGTTCGCGAACGTCGCGAACCCCATAGACTTCAATGGGAAGGCGAACTTTAAAAGCTAAAAAAGACATTTCTGGGCAGAAAAATGATTTTAAAGTTGTTTAAAGGGTGCAACGACCTGGACAGTGGCATGCCAGAGGGGGATCAAGGGCAAAAATGTTTGTGAAAAATCTGCCTGTGTGTGCTTGGAAGAGCTAGTGTAGGGAGAGAGCTGTTAGTGATTTCAGGGACAGTTGATAGTAAGTTTGCTGGCTAGTAATCTACTGTTCTATATAAATAGAAAAAAAATATATTATTGCTGCTTGAAAAACGTCACTCAGGTGGTTGTGGAGACTGTAATATTATGGATATTTAGACAGAATGTGAACAAGCTCACACAGCTAGATGGCAGTTGTTTGAAGAACACACTGGGCAAAAAATGCCTACAGGGCAAATAATGCCTACAAGGTCAACGTATACACTACTACAGCGGTAGTAAAATAAAAAAAAAGTAAAATAAAAAAAAAATGTATATTAAAAAAAAAAAAAAAAACTCGGGTTGGTGCTGCTGAACTACTAGGAGCAGCACAGTAGCACACCAGTCCCACTCCCCAACACTGCTAGACTAATAGCACTGGGCTCTTATAGTAGCAAAGTAAAACAACAAAAAATAAAATAAAAGCAGTCCTCCTTACAATACAAGGACTATTGGGTTATTACAGCAGTCAGCAGATGAGATCAGAAGAGATCAGTGCCCACAGCAGCTACATACAGAGCACTGCAGTAGAAGGTAGATTACTAGCCAGCAAAGCTACCTAACCTAAAATGTCCCTCAAATCCCTGCAGACTTCTGTCCCTCCAATACAGAGCAGTATCAAGTAGATTACTAGCCAGCAAACTTACTATCCACTGTCCCTCAAATCAATCACTAACAGCTCTCTCCCTACACTATTTCTTCCAAGCACACACAGGCAGAATGAAAAAACGCTGCAGGGCTTCGGTTTTTATAGGGAAGGGGAGTGGTCCAGGGGGTGTGGGGGTGGTCCAGGAGGGAGAGCTTCCTGATTGGCTGCCATGTATCTGCTGGTCTGGGGTGAGAGGGCAAAAAAATGCGCCAACTAACGCGAACCCAAAATGGCGAACGTCGAGCGACGTTCGCGAACTTCCGGCGAGCGCGAACAGCCGATGTTCGCGCGAACAAGTTCGCCGGCAAACAGTTCGCGCCATCCCTAGTTGCTATAGGTGATTGCCCTTGGGCAAACTTAGTGCCTTTTATTACATAACACTTTATGTGTCTTTTGCATAGTCCTAAATTGTATTTTTCATAGATGATAGATAGATAGATGATAGATAGATAGATAGATAGATAGATAAACATAGAAATAGACAGATAGATCAATAGATAATGAATACATTTATACTGTAGATAGATCAGATGATAGTTGATAGATAGATTGATAGATAGATTGACATAGGTGATACATTGATAAGATATAAACAGACGGACAGACAGACAGATAGATTTTCACTAAGACTGCCTGACAAAAAAATAAGTAAAATAGGACTGTTGCAGTGGTGCCACGCGATTTTAAAAATCAGTGAGCACGGGTCATCTGTTTTCTAACCTTTGCTGCACTTTCAGTGCTGGTACCTTTAAAGACTTTGGGGCACAACGGAACAGCCTTGCAGTATTCCTTTAAGGTGAAATTTTTGGTTAAACAATACAGCTAAGTGCTGACCAGCTCTCATTGCATCATACTCCTGCACACATTTTACTTTATGACAGTTGGGAACATTGTGTTCATATTAAACAGTGCAACAGTAGACATACTGTGGTATTGTATTTAATTAATGGTGGGAGTATTGTTGGATGGTTCATTTATTGTTTGCCTCGCTATATTGAACATCTTTGAGGTTATGAATAGGTTGAATCTACGAAAAACATTATTAAATGTAAGTATGGTTATGCTTTCATGTGGCAGGATTTGTGGGTTTATTTAGAATAACAATGACATTTTTAAAACATAGGCACATAGTTATAGGAACATGTTTTAATAATCTTTGTTCTCTTTATTATAATGAGTATAACATCAGAAGAAACTCATGAAATGTAAAGTAACTTGACACTATATCAAATAACAGATTATATACAGTATACTGAAATGCTGCCTAAACATGAGTCTCTATAGGCACCTTTGCATTTCCTGGGAGATTTCTAGTCTGTAGTGTTGATTATTAATCAGTGTATATCCACCTAAAAGCTATTAGAATTAGTTTTTAATAGTAGTAAATAATTTTGTTGAATATAGAGCTGAGAAGTGTTTGGCTTCATAATTATAATTATGGAAAGTAATGTAGCACTTTTAATCAAAACATACACATCTACTGAACCTCAAAGTAGGGGTAAAACTAGGGCAAATTAGGGCATTGCCTTTAAACTAAGCTTAAGGTCAAGAATATTAAATCTGAACTATATAAAGGCATCTTAAATGCTTATACAAAACTAAAGTGGGGGCTGCAGTACTTTTAAGCCAGACCCATAGAAACAAAAGAAAAAATAGCACAGTATGTAAGACCATTTCACTACTTAAAATTATAAATAAAAGCAGAAAATTTGGACTTGTTTAATGGATAACATAATATCATCTAAAACAAGTTTAAGAATGGTTTAAAGGGTTGGAGATTTCAGTTAGATATATGTCAGAAATGACTGGGTTATAGAATACATTACTAAGGGGATCAAATTTTGATCCCAAATCTCCAGTTTATTCTGCCTGCATTTATGTGGACTGAATTTTGGGAGCTGTTCATGTCTTTCAAGTGTTCTTCTATCATTGGCTATTTGCAATTATAGATGACATAACTGAATAACATTCATATTTCAACTAAATAGCAAGAATTTGTTGCCATTCAAGATCCATTTTGAAAATATCTGACCCATGATTAACACTGCTATCTATTAATTCTAATTAGCAAGAACAATCAGTGGCATTATTATTCTATTGAACTGAATTGATTTTCAGGATTCTCAAACTAATCTTTCTGGAGGCCTTTTTATTTGAATCAATGTGCCATTCAATTCATGGCTGATTCTCTCATCTACATTGACAAGTATGGGATTAGGAACATCAGCCCAACATCTAATATACTTTTGCAGTCACAGAGGTCATTCATTGACTTTTTCCTCTACAATTTCAACTCACTGGCTTCTTTTTTGTTCTGAATTCTTTGATCTACCCTAGATAAAGCTGATATGTTATAAAAGGAGAAATAAGGCAAAAAGAAACTTTCTTTTGCGTTTTGAGCAGATGTCTATACACAAAGGCCTCTTCCCATAAAACAGATTTTCTTTATGTCACTGTCTGATAAATCTATATTGCTTTGAGGCAACAAGTCTTAGTCTTAGAACCCTTTAAGACCATAAAATAGAAATTATTTAGTCTTTGTGTACCTCAGGCAGAACATGTGTTAAAGGACTACTTAAGCCAATAATAAACTATGTATCTAATATTACTAGAAAGCAAAAGGCTTGCTTGATAGAAACATTTTTTTTTATTGCTAAAATTATTTTAGCAATACTGTAGGTAATTATTTGAAATTAGAGAAAGGTTTGACAGAAGATCATCAGTAAGGGTTAGTAAGGATTTAAGATGAAGTAGAAAATAGAGCACAGGTAGAAGGGCAAGACTGGTATTGGGTACAAACAGAACAGGCAAGGCTGATACTGCTAAAAGGAAAGGTAGACATTGATTCCAAACAGGAGGGGAAAACTGGCAATGCTAGTACTGATAGAAGGCTGGAAATAAGAACAAGAAGACTGGCAGTGGGAATAGGCAATGCAGGCAAAGGCAGAAAACAACATTTTAAGCAGCATTCAACTTATGGTCCAGATATGGTCAAGGCAGGCATTCTGTGTCAATCAGGTGTCTGATTTAATTAACAATCCTCATAAGGGGTTATTTACATTTACTAAAATGGGTGCTAACATTCACAATAACCATTGCCATTATCTTCTCCTGTTTCCAGTAACAGATCAGGGTGGTTAAGAGCACTTAGTATAATGAGCGTATCTGCCCCATTTCACTTTGCTGAAAAATTAGTGAAACTGCAAAAAATCTGCTAAACACATTGACGTCAATGGGTATCAACATTTTTTTTACACAGGACAGTTTTTACATGCGTGATAATTTTTCTCGCTTCAAATGCATTAAAGTCAATGAGACTTTAATTTATTTAGTTTTGTGACTTTTTTTGTTTTGTGACTTTTTTGTCAAAAAGCACTTAAGTCAGTAGCCTTTTTTTGTCTCAGCAACACCTTTGTTTCCGCAAATCCATGGCTTGCAAAAACATATGCTGCTCGCTAGCACTTAGACAGCCTGGTTCCTGCCCTGCTCTTACAGACTCCAGTGTCAGGAAATTGTAAACTATGGCCTGGGAACAAGAGAGCATGTTTCTTATAGCACTATGCCCCAAAAATCCACAGACAGAGTCTCTAGACAGACTAGTTTCCTCTACATACTACAAACATATGCGATAGAAAAAAAAATTAAAATTTGTTTTATATATCATATTACTTTGGCACAAGAATTTATAGGGGCATTATAAGTCAAAAGAAACATGTCATGATACATGATACTGTCATGGGAAAAACTTTTTTTCTTAAATGCATCAGTTCATAGTGCTGCTCCATTAGACTTCTTCACTGGAATCCATTTCTCAAAAGAGCAAACTGATTTTTTTTATGTTCAGTTTTGAAATCTGACATGGGGCAAGTCATTTTGTTAATTTCCCAGCTGCCCCTGGTCATGTGACTTGTGCCAGCACTTTAGGAGGGAACTTCTCGTAGGCTGTTGTTTTTCCTTCTCAATTTAACTGAATGGAACGCAGTGGGACATGGGTTTTTACTACTGAGTGCTGTTCTTAGATCTACCAGGCAGCTGTTACCTTGTGTTAGGGAGTGGTTATCTGGTTACTTTCCCATTGTTCTGTTGTTAGGCTACTGGGGGGGGAAAGGAGGGGGTGATATCACTCCAACTTGCTGTACAGCAGTAAAGAGTGACTGAAGTTTATCAGAACACAAGTCACATGACTTGGGCAGCTGGGAAATTGACAAAATGTCTAGCCCCATGTCAGATTTCCAAATTAAATATAATAAAAAATGTTTGCTCTTTTGAGAAATGGATTTCAATGCAGAATTCTGCTGGAACAGCACTATTAACTAAAATTACAGCATCCCTTTAATAAAAGCAAACTATAGTTATTTTTAATGAACCAATATGCTGGTCTCAATATCCAGTGAAACTTTGTCTTGTTAAAAGGGAAATATTCAACTTTGTCAAGTTCAGTTTTTTTAAATACAGTAATGTCCCTCTCTCAAGCTTAGAACATAGAACTAAAGTGATATTTCCATGACCAACATGTAGACTGATTGTTTTTAATGCACTGTGAAAGCTGACTTTCCCTTTTCATATTGTGTGATGATGATGGGATTATGCTTTTCTGATTTTTTTTTTTTCAGGTGCATTTTATTAATTCCAATTTCAAACACGTTTTATTCCTTATTTGGATAAGTTTTCCTTTATAAGACCCTGTGTTCCAGCATGTGCCAAGAAATCAAACAAACCATCTATCCTAGATGTACTTTTAACATGGACAAAACCCCACTAAATTGAATTTTTTGTTATTTAGCAAAAGTCGACAAAAATAAATGTACAACGGAGAGAAAGTAATGAGCCTCACAGCAGGAGAGTAGAACATTTTAACCAACTCTTTATGCTCGTTGCATGGCCTTGTGAAAAGTGAAAAGTATATATTTTTTGTCAGAATCTTCTGTGTTCTTTTATTTTGTTCCGGTTATATTAAATAAAAGATCATTTATATTATATATATATATATATATATACATATATATATATGTATATT
>CM044431.1:64962225-64978006 GCA_024363595.1 Xenopus borealis
TTTCGGTCAGCAATCTGACCTTTCTCAAAGTGATAAAAACAAGAAAATGACCTTTTAACCGCTTGTGGTGGGGAAAAAGCGGAAGTGACATCAGTGAGAACAAACAATAATCGTGAACAAAAAATATATTGTGAACAAAAAATATTCAAAATCATATACAAAAATGTTAGGACAAGAGAAGAAAAATGGGTATTAAATGATTAGACGTTAATAAAATAGCAAGTTACAGTTCAATATACATAGGGTTAATTAACCGTACTACTCTCACTAGTGTGTATACCATAAATCTCCATAAAGCCTTCAACAAAGAAAGAACAACAAGAAGAAAAGAAATACCTTTCGGGTCATATTATATAGTCATCAGTATATGTAACTTCACTGAAGTAATTCTCAAAATGTATCAAACTTGTCTACTTCTAATACCTTGTAGCTCGAAAATTTACGATGTAACTACTTACAATTGAAACAGATGCAGCTAATGGTAATCATGTTGGGCATCAATTCAGGAAACTTCTTAATCGTCAAGTCAAACTTCATAATATAACAGTCAAAGGAACGAAATGTATGGTATATATTAAACGGCAGTAAAAATGTGACAATTAGACACGTTCATGTTTTATCTAAACGAAGTTGGTGGTAACATGCTCGCGTTCTCTCCTGTACGAACTCAGGCTCTGTATTGCAGTGTAAAGCTGTAATCATTAACAGATGTGCTTTCAACTAGTTTGAGTGTAAGTGGTCTGTGTTGATAATATACAAGACCAACTATAAGCTTGAAATGCTGTGTACCAAGACAAAGATGTAGCAAAGTATAAGATGAGTACAGACAAAGCAAAAAACAAAAGAAAACACTTAAAGAAAATAGAAAGGAAATAAAATTTATGGTTAGTCATATAACAAGTCTCTGAATAATGATCAAGATTAGATGGTCATCGGGAAGCAGATAAACCAGCTCGTAACTAAGAAGCTGTCCTGAGGATACTGGATACTGGGTCAGGTTAACCACCTTCATACCGATATGCTATGATAATATGTATATAGCAGGGGTATGTAAACACTGATACCCGTCCAAGTGTGCGTCCTAATAAAAAGTTGCGCCAAATAATGGTAGCCCTATCGAGTATCAATATTGTCAATGTCACATACATTAGTGAAGGCCAACATAACATTTATCGGGCTAGTAAACCATTTATATCAAAATTTACTTATGGTTTTTCTAAAGGTGCCAAAAGGATAGTGTCAGCACTGTTCCTTGTCACAGTGCCAGAGACATACCTCGGCACCCGTCAATGTTACCCATAATGAATGTTCTTAATGTGGACAGCCAGTTCGTCATTAATATCGTGTGGTACGAACTCCATTTTATACTGAATCAAGGCTAGTCAAAAGCTTTTACTGAATCAAGGCTAGTCAAAAGCTTTTTTTTATATATAGTCACACCCTTAATCTGATGCGCTGACTATATATAAAAAAAGCTTTTGACTAGCCTTGATTCAGTATAAACTATATATATATATATATATATATATATATATATATATATATATATAGTGTAGCGAAGGAAAGAGGTCCGCACTCTCAGGGCTTAAATATGTTCAAATGAAGTTTATTTCTCCAAAATGTGGGAGACCTGACGTTTCGGTCAGCAATCTGACCTTTCTCACTTTGAGAAAGGTCAGATTGCTGACCGAAACGTCAGGTCTCCCACATTTTGGAGAAATAAACTTCATTTGAACATATTTAAGCCCTGAGAGTGCGGACCTCTTTCCTTCGCTACAATCTATTTACGCTGGTTGCTGCACCCAGGCAGGATTGAACCTCGAAGTTGTGAGTGCTGATTCCATTACCTCTTGATGATATATATATATATAGATATACCCCTGTTACTCCCTAAACTGCTGCAAGAACAGCACCTGAACTGCTCATCGAGATAAAGTATTTAACAGGACTGCAAACGTTCTCTGCCTTTAAGTAACAAATCCCTCAGAAAGGAAAGATAAAATATGGACCAGTCAGTGTGTGTTTGGTTAGGTGTGCACTATGTGTGCTGAAATGTCCTTGTAAATGTTTTTATGTCGGCAGAAACTAATTCTCCCTAAAGAAGAGCTTCTGCATACACAAGCAAAGCATTGACGGATGTCCATATCATTATGTGCCAAAGTACTTTAGAGGTGCATAATAAAAACATTCATAGTCTAAAAGTCAAAAGCATAAAAGGTGCCTTAGCAAACCAAAAGAGAAGACTGTAGATATAAGTTATGAAGAGGGTGACCTTTTGGATTTATCAACTTCAAGCTATATGACGTCTACAGGTTTCACTGAGGATATAGACATGTAAGTATTTCAGATGACAGCGGATCCAAGTATTTCTTTGTCTTTTGAGCAATTATTCTCTTTTTCGCTATAAAGCTTTGAGCTTTTATGTAGCTATATTCTTTCAGATTCCTTCATAAATGCACTGCAGAGATGTATTAACTCCTTCCTTTCAAGTAGTTTTACACCTTACCAAAAGGATTACAAATTGATCAGTTTGATGTATGCCATGTTTAGGACATTGATTGTAAACATGATATACATGTTGTAAACATGATGAGGGAAACATGAAGGATCCATGTAATGTAATAACAGAAATGAAACCCGTTAACATATTGTTGTTACCATAGTTATGGTTATTATAATCTGTTATTATATAGCACCTGTACATTTATGCAATCCTTTACATATATTGTACATCATTCCCTGCCCCAGTGGATCTCCCCCAAGGTCAAATTCGCACCCAGACTGTAGTTTATCAGAAGCCTATACAGTGGCATAACTAGATGTTACTAGGCCCCACAGCAAATTAATTTTAAGGCCACCAGCATGTCCTGTTTAACCAATATATGTGGAAATTGCTTCCAGTACCTCCTGGACCCCCTGTGCTGCAGGGTCTGCTTCCTCATCTACCCATCTATGCCTATATGTTTTTGGATACACTTTGTAGGTAGCACCTAAACTGGAAACCTGAACCCTAGTACTTCAAGGCAGAATTGCTACATACTGTGCCACTGGGTCAACTTCTACATATGCAAGCACATTTGGAATTGCTGTGCATGTTAATGCAGGGGTCTACTGGATGCTCTCATTGCTAGTACACTTGGTTTTGTGGTTTGTGAGGAACATGTTACTCATGAGCCATTGTTAGGGATCACTGTTACTGTATGCTGTGACTAATGACTTGAAAACACAACTAAATATTTTGAAAATACAAAAAATATTATCATGTTGTTATATTTTTTGGGTGTCAGGGTATTAAAGAGATAAAGTAATATAAACAAGCAGTCAAAAGTACCTCTGAAATTAATTAAAGGGGGCTGCTACATGTTAACTTATTGTAGTGGATCTGTAATTTTACAAAATATTTTTCACTTTTAATAAACATTAGTTGGGGTATCTGACTCCCTCTCTGGTATGAGTCAGTCCTTTTATACTCCCATTTGTCTCTTTTCTGTTCCTTGTGTTGTTTCCGTGTTTCTGTGTCAGGACATATGCTCAGTCCCTTTTGTGGAGTATGTGCAGCCCACACAGCGGATACTACAGTAGTCAGACTACATTCCGCAAATCTGTAGAAGAAATGTAAATCATTTTTTAAGCAATCTTATACACTTCAGTGTATCTGACACTATGCCACTACTGTTTTTTTGCAATTTGGCATAATAAAGAATAGTAGAGAAATGAGAAAAAAAGATGTACAGATCACAATATTTCATAATTAAAAATGTCAGTTTGTTAGCCAAGTCAGTTTCATGATTTTATCTGCACTGTCAGCACTATTACATGTTTAGTTCAATAACGTTCAATACAGGATTCTGTGGGGTTACTTTATAAAGTTTGCGCAGCGCATATTTTTTCTCAAATGTTTGTATTGCCCATGCTTTTTCCTGAATGCTAATATATTGCACTGCTCTGCCCGTCTTTCCAGTTTTTGCGAATTTGCATTGTGTATACATTTTCTCAAATGGCTCACAAATGAGATGGGTGTTTGTATGAGTGTACCCACTGTGCAAGGTTGTTGTGCGCAAAAATAGCGTTGACAGTAACTTGAATTTGTAATTTGCAAAACTGTTTTGCAAATATTTTCTTCGACCACCAAAGTTGTGGCGTAATTCAAATACAGTGTGCACATAAATATTTGCAATTTGATATTTCTAACATATTTAAAAAGCTCTTATAGAATCCAAATAAATTCGCCAGCCACAAAATCACGTAAAATTTCCGCATGTAGCAGCCAGCGAATAAATTATTTTGACACTGCCTCGGAAATGGACACCGGTGTCAAAATGGACACTGGCAACAATTTAGCAGCACTACCAGGTGGGGGAGCACAGGAGCTTTTTATACTAATACACACTTTTACACATTTACACTTACACACACTTACTCACATACATTTTTGGGGATTGGGGAGCTTTCACACATTCATACCATCTCTGCAACATATTAACTTGGAAAAGGCTTTTGAAAGGGTTAAACACAGAAGAAAATGGGACATTTTTAAAATGCTGTTTAATTAATATATATGTCAGTATATTCTCCTTTGCAAATCAAAACCTTTGTGGTTTGACAGAATTGTTGGTGTTGAGGTTGGTAAGAAAAGATGTGCTTTTAAGGCTTTTAAGTTAGCCAGGACAGCTGAAGTATTTGTCAGGTATAAGGAGGCCAATAAATCAGACAAGCAAAAATCGATATGGAAAACGGCAATGCAGCAAGGAGTAAAATTAACCCATTTTTCAAATATGTAAATAACAAAAATAAAGCAGCATGGGGTGGGAACTTATTCAAGGTGGTTTGTAGTATACACCTTTCACTCTCTCTCTCTCCCATTTTACCTGACGGACATTGCCCAAATATATAGCTCTTTCTTGAAAAGATACTGGGTGCTCTTCAATTACTTTCCTGCTTGATTCATCAGTTTCTGACTTTCAGCTTTGTTCCTGACTGCTCTTTTCACTGCCTGCCCTGATAATTTTTGCCTGAATATGACTACAAACTCTCTTAACCCCTCCGGATACAGCAAGGCAGACTTTTCTTCATAACTTCCTCCTTGGTCCTGACTCCAGCCCTTTAGCGCCGCAAGGCCCTGACAGCACGATGGGTAGCAATAAGTGTATATTAATTAAAGGACCAGTAACATCAAAAAATAAAATTGTTTTAAAGTAATAAAAATATAATGCAATGCTGCCCTGCACCAGTAAAACTGCAGTGTTTGCTTCAGAAGCACTACTATTGTTTTTTATAAATAGGCTGTTGTGTAGCCATGGGGGCACCCATTCAAAGGCAAAAAGGCTCAAGTTACACAGCAGATAAACTCTGTAGAACATTATGTAATCTGTTATCCATTACTTATCCTGTGCCATATAGCCATTTTTCAATTTCCGCCATTGCTACTTAGCAGCTTGTTTATATGAACTATAGCAGTGTTTTTGAAGCAAACAGATCAGCTTTAACAGTGCAGGGCAACACTACATGATATTTTCTTTACTTTAAAACACTTTAATTTTTTGGTGTTACTGTTCCTTTAATGAAGTAGTTATGCACAGGTCAGGGACTTTTTACTGAAATTTCAAAGCTTCAAGTTTGCTAAGTACAGTAGAACCCCCATTTTACATTTTTCAGGAGACCAGAAAAAAATGATGAAAAATCCAGGAAAATGTAAAATCAGGGAAATGTATTTTGCATAATACTGTATATAGGTGGGACCACAAAACAACAATGTAAAATGAGGTGAAACTTAAAATCAGGGGATGTAAAAGGGGGGTTCTACTGTATGAATAAATTGATTATGATATTACCTATTTGCACACAATTCACTCATGTGTAGTACTGAATTGAGTTCTGTCTCTGCTTTGTATTATATGGCCTTTTTTAACTGTTATTTAGATTTTTATGAAACACAATAATTCTTATATCTGCTGAATATCCTGTATATTATTTAATTTTTTTAACTTTCAGCTGTTTGATGTATCTTTGCACTTTTCCAAATTTGAAATCCTGTATGTTATATTTATATTAACTTAGGGGCAGATTTACTAAATTCATGTGAAGGATTCGAAATGCGATCGAATAGTCTATTTTCGATTGTGTGACTATTCAAATATGCAAATTAAGTAATTTCAAATGCCAAATATGAAATATTCGGTCGCATCGAATAGATTGAATAGATCGAATAAATATATTTTCAATCACTCGACTATTAGCCGGTCGAAGAACTTGTCCTTTAAATTTTTATTTGAATACCTACTTCTCCAGATTGAACCTACCGAATTGCAATTGAAGCCTATGGAAGCCTCTTTTCCCGAATAGCAACTGTACGATCGAACACTTCAAACCGTTCGATTCGTACCATTTTTTCAAACGCTTTTTTACCATTTTTTTCGTTAAATCATTCGATCGTACAATTTTGACAAATATTCGAAAAGCGCTCAAGAACCGGCAAATATTTTATTCCATTTTGGTGAATATTTATTCGCAATTATTCAACACTCGAATTCGAGGGCTAAAAGCCCTCGACAATTCGAGCCTTAGTAAATCTGCCCCTTACTGTACTAGCCTAGTTTCTGAATCTCTATAACAGTAATGCTTCAGGCCTTCACAGTTGGGCACAGGGGGTCACCATCTTATATTTTGAGTGTCAGTGACACGCACATACTCATTGTACACTGGACAGCTGTTCAGAAGCTAAGCTTAAAGGTTATTGGAAATTATCAAACGAAAATGAGGTTCACATGTCATAAAAGCTGGTGCTACAGATATAATTATTGATATATATATATATATATATATATATATATATACTATATATTTTTTTTTTATTTAAATGATTCTTAAAACATAATTTTCAATTAAGGGAAAGCCGATGTTTGTATCCCTTTTAAGATTACTGCACAAACAATAGTAGTTCAATTATGGCATAAAAAAATATTTCAGTGGTCTGGTACACATATATCATTTATCATTGCTTAATTTTACTCTTTCACTTTATTTACCATTTCTAAGAAAACATCTATTTAGAACTATGTACCGGTATGGGTTCCACTATACAGAAACCCATTATCCAGAAAGCTCCAAATTATGGAATGCACATCTCTCATAGACTCCATTTTATCCAAATAATCCAACTTTTTAAATAAATGATTTCCTATTTCTCTGTAATAATAAAACAGTACCTTGTACTTGATCCAAACTAATATATAATGAATCCTTATTAAAAGCAAAACCAGCCTATTGAGTTTATTTAATTTTTACATGATTTTCTAGTAGCCTTAAAGTATGAAGTTCAAAATTACAGATAGATCCATTATCCGGAAAAAAACAGGCCCCACCTTCATTCTGGATAACAAATCCCATACCTGTAGTGGTCAGCTAGTCATTATTGAATCATTGTTGCCTTATTTTATTCTATAACATTATAACCTACTTCTATGTGTCCGACTGCATTGAAGTATCTCAGTGGTCTGGTAGCCAGAAATCATAAATTATTGCCTGAAATCATAAGTCTTTAATGATGCATGACTGAAGGAAATGATTAGTCAGGTGCCTCTGTCCCTATTTCTGTAAGTTATAAAACAGCAGAGCATACACACTATTGGGGCTCATTTATCAAAACTAAATAGACACCAGCACAGACACAAATGGCAAAATTCACAATAACACCCAGAGCATGTTTTGCCTCACCAACAATGTATGTATGCATAACTTTATAGCATATACTGTATAAGTACATAGTGCATTTTACAATACAGTAATAGTAAACTGAAATAGTACAAACCCTGAGGACAAACACTGAAATAAATGTATAGATTTGCAAAGATTAGGTGCCATGTGTTATAAAAATAGGACAAAATGGCAACCTAAGGGGATAATTTACAAAAAATGGAATTTCTAAAAATATGTGGTTCTCCTATTTTTCTTAAAAGCTCCAAAAATGGAGATTTATTAAGTGTAAAACCACAAAAACCGCTATTACAAAACTATGCCAGGTAAAAGTTGTCAATGTCCTATAGAAGTCAATGGGAAAAGTTAACTTAGTCACATTTTTTACATGCTCTTTTTACACAAAGAAAGGAAATTACACGGTATTTAGCAGTAGTGGTCAAAACACAGCTTTTAAGACTTGGTATAAAGTAATTCTGCTGAGATAGTTGGCATGTGACATATTGGTTGCTGTCATGTGTAATGGCAGTGCCAGGCAGGCAACTTTTGTGCATTGTATAAATAGTACAGAAATTCAGTGAAAAGGTCCAGCCTGAGTAAAGAGCAGGAATTGTTGATGTTTTAAGACAAAGGAATGGTAAGGGGGGATGGAAAAATGGAAAAACAACACAACACGTTGCAGACAAAGGAAAACCTCTTCAAGAAAGTAGAAAATTTGAGAATTACCAAAATTAAAAGTCATGCAAAGTATATCAATAACTAATTCCAACCAAGGGCTATAAAAATGAGTGTGTCCACAAACAAACCAATTTCAAATATATATTAACTAGAATTGGTCATAACATATATCATACAGGCATATTCACTATTTATTTGTGTATATTGGATGAAACAACAACAGGTTTATTTTAGTCTACATGTGTTTTCCTCACATTCGATTTATGCTAATCTGGTAGTGTGGTTAAGCATTCTAAGGAGAGGGATCCCTCCCCCATATGAAGTACCGCTGGTTTTTAATTTTGGTTTTAACTAGTACTTTATGGCATGATGGTAAATAAATAAATATTGCCTTTTATTTTTATGTTTGGATTACTTACAACATCTAAATAACCATGAGTCCAAATTCTAGTAAATATATATTTGAAAGTAGAAAATTTGTTCTTCCTTTAAACACCACAGCACCACAGCATTGCTTAGATGTACCCATGGTTTGAAATGTTTCGTATAAACAATACACAATAGCTTAGAAATATTAAAGCTACAGGTGTCAGTATAAAACCTTGCCCATGTGTGATATATTTACAATTTTTTATGCAGCCTGAAGATCCACCTGCTAGGTAAAATATGCCAGCCATATGAAGAATTCATAATGTGCTGTTCAGTATCAGCTTAAAGGAACAGTACCAAAAAATGAAAGTGTTTTAAAGTAATGAAAATATAATGTAGTGTTGCCCTGCACTAGTAAAACTGATATGTGTGCTTCAGAAACACTACTATAGTATAGTACAACAAGCTGCTGTGTAGAAATGGTGGAAATTGAAAAACGGCTATGTGGCACAGGATAAATAATGGATAACAGATAACATTATGTTTTACAGAGCTTATCTGCTATCTGCTGTGCAACTTGAACCTTTTCTCCCTTGAATGGCTGCCCCCATAGCTACACAGCAGCTTATTTATATAAACAATAGTAGTGTTTCTTAAGAAAAAACAGCAGTTTTACTAGTACAGGGCAACACTACATTATATTTTTATTACTTTTAAACAATATTATTTTTTGATGTTACTGGTCCTTTGACAATTAAGTAGGCATTATAGCGAAAAACTACCTAATGGTTCAGAGGGGGTAATACAAGTGGAAGAAATTAATTTTTAAGGAAATTTCCTTGTCCTTTAAGGTTACTAAAAAATGACATTAAATAAAGGATATAGTTTTTTAAAATGTGGATTATAAATTAAAGTTGACTCTGTTAGAGATGGAATTCCTTTAATTCTGAAAATTAGGGGGAGTTATTAATCAAAGGTCTAATTTTAGAGTTATGTGAGCCTTTTTAGACCTTGAATGAACTCAAATGAAACCACAACTCTAATGGTTAGTGATGGGCGAATTTATTCGCCAGGGGCGAATTTGCGACGAATTCCCGCGATTCGCCGCTGGCGAATAAATTCGCAAAACGTCAGCAAAAATTCGCCGCAGAAAACGGCGCGACTCAATTGACGCGACGCGCGTCGGAAACGCGCGACTCGTTTCGTGAAATTTCTCTGGAAATTCGCGAATTTTTCGGCGAAGCGAAACGCGGGAGTTTCGCCCATCACTACTAATGGTTTCTAATTTAAGAAAAAACTTGAATGCAAAATACTTTAAGTGAAAAGAAAACTTGAACATCATGAAGGCTTCATGAACAGTTTCAGATACTTCAAGGGACCTCTGCCACTGACTTCTACATGACCTTGATAGATATTAGATTTTCAGATTAGAGCTATTTCCAGGGTCAGTGTAAAGAATAAAAAAATTTATCAAAATTCAAATCGAATGTTATCAATTCCCTAGACAAATTTGACAGTTTTGGCCAAAAAAAACCCTAAAAAATTTTAATTTGGAAATTTTAATTTTTGAGTCTACCCTTGATAAATCTGCCCCGTAATAACATAACCCCCATTAAGCATTCAGTAGACATCAGAAGATTTAGTGAGGCTGCACCAAGTATGTAGAGATATAATTAGGGATGCATTGAATCCACTATTTTGGATTCGGCCGAACCCCCAAAACCATTGTGAAAGATTCAGCTGAATACCGAACCTGAACCCTAATTTGCATATGCAAATTAGTGAGGTGGAGGGTAAAAAATTTTTACTTCCTTGTTTTGTGACGAAAAATCACATGATTTTTTTTTCCCCTTTAATGTAATGAATGAAACTACTGTTGCCCTGCACTGGTAAAACTGGTCTGATTGCTTCAGAAACACTACTATAGTTCATATAAAGCTGCTGTGTAGCAATGGCAGAAACTGAAACCATTATGTTCTACAGAGCATATCTGCTATCTGCGGTGTAACCTGAGCCTTTTCTCATTTGAATGTCTGTCCCCATTGCTAAACAATAACTTATTTATATAAACAAAAGTAGTGTTTGTTTGTGAAGATTCTTATTCATACAGGTCATGGTATATCTATAGAAATAGGTCAAATCAACTGGACTTGCTGTGTTTTTTCCTTGAAGATGTTTCACCAGTCATCTAACTGGCTTTCTACATTCAGAAGTTCACACTCTCCCTCCTCCACTTAGTCAGGACCAATCTGGGAAAGAGACTGCAGTGTGACCCATCTTCTACTGTTTACCAACTTGAGAAGGTCTGTTTTAATTTATAATTGCTGTCATTTTAATTTGTAGTATTGATTACCTTAAAATTTTAGACCAAAATTTAACTGTAAATGCAGTGCTAGAATAAATAAATGTGTGGTGAGCACAACTTTTCTTTGTTATATATATATATATATATATATATATATATATATGTGTGTGTATACACAATATGTAAGACTTCTGCACACACTTTAAATGGGATACTGCCCCGGTGCAAAAGTCAAGAAGCAGTATCTGGTAGAAGTTTTATTATATATAATATATATATGTTGGCTTTTTGTTCATACATGTTAAATGTCAGCTGGAATGATTGAAATAAAAAGAAAATAATTTTATACAAAAAAGCAATAAAACTAAATATTTAAAAAAATAGTATAAAAAGTGCTAATAACACATTTGTTGACTTTTTAGAGAAAAAAACTACAGCTTTGAAATGTTTTTGCCATGGCTTTCTCCTTTCCTAAGCATGCAGTGGGTGTACGTCTTGCTGGGATAATTTTAGAATACTGACATCGAAGACTTTATCAAATGCTGTTCATTCTATTTTAAAATCCTTTTTCCTGCCAAATTTTTTTTTGATTGTCTGAATTGTTCCTTTGTGTTCATAAACTGCTAGTAAGAAGAAGATATCCAACACCATCCACATGCATATGGTTCTTCAGTTGTCTTCAGTACAGTATGTCTTAATTTTTTTCTCTTTTTAATATTTAATATTACATTTACCATAAAAGGTATGGTGCTTGTACACAAAATATGCAATGGTTTAATGGGCCTGAAAAATTACACTGTTTTTTAGTTAGAAGCATAATGCCTCCAAGATATAACTGTATCACATGAAATATTTATATTTGTAATGTAAAAGTCCATACTGCATTGTTCAAATATATCACTTACATATGCTTTTCATAGTTAACATATTATAGATCAGTGATCAAATAAAATACAACTAATTCAAAGAGGCCTGGAAAACAGCTATCAATAGTGATGGGCGAATTTATCCGCCAGATGCGAATTTACTTCAAATTACTGCGATTCGCCGAGGGCGAATAAATTCATGAAATGCCAGTGAAAATTCGGCTGCCGAAAATTCGTGTAAAAAAAAACGAGATGCCAACATGAAAACATGAAGGGAATCATTTCGCAAATTTTTCACCAATTCACGAATTTTTCTGGAAATTTTTCGCCAAAACTGGATAGATTCGCCCATCATTAGCTATCAACTCTCATACTATACTATTTCTCCTCTCATTCTCATTTAGAGTATTGTCCCCAGAATCAAATATCAAATTAAGATTATTTTATATCTAATAGAAGGTACAAAAAGTAAATTGCTGTTGCAAAGCAACATTTGAAGGATTTTATATACAAAGGGCAATTACAACTGTAAGTGCAAGTGTGGTTGCCATAAAAAAAAGTAAAGGTTGCATGTATTGACACCATTCGTTCATTAACACTACTTGTGTCCTAATATGTTCCGTGCAATTCAGAATACCTGCACAGAGCACCATTGCATCCTTTCTTTCTCATCTGATGAATGGTGCACTAGTGCATTTATTTACATTGGGGAACCCAGGCTTATGTTAATAGGCGCTCCAGACTTGAGGCAGAAGAATCCCATGCTAACAGCATTTCAACACTGCTCAAAATAAAGTACCTAATCCCAACTGTTAACTACTTGCACTTTGGCAAAATCATGTACTCACAATTGCATTGGTTTTAAGCATCAGGATTTTTTATTCAACAGAATGTATAAAGCATTCTATCTTCATTTTGGCTATTAACAAATGGGGTTGCAAATAATAAAAAAAAGTGCTGATTGTATAATTTCTGGTTAGCAGACATAGGGGCAGATTTACTAAATTCACATGAATGATTCGAAATTCGATCAATTTTCAAAATGATTCGAATTCGAATTTACAAATATCTTTGAAGGCCACTTCGAATGATTCAAATAATTCGAATAAAATTCTACTTGAGTATTCGAATATTCGTCAGTCGAATTACTTGCCCTTTAAATTTTTATTCGACTGCCTAGTTTGCCAGCTTTCTTTACGTTTTTTAGATTCGACCAAATGGTTAAAATCGTTTGATTCAAACAATTTAATCGTTCGATCAAATTTTTTCTATTCGATCATTCGAATATTCGAATTGCGATAAAATCCTTCGAATTTGATATTTGAATTCGAAGGGTTTAAATTATACAAAAATTAGATGGTCGAATTCGAGGGTTTTTTAGCAAATCTGCCCTATAAGACTCCATTAGCACAAGTCTGGTACACCTATTAATTGAGCCCGCTGTAGAAACCCTTAAATTAGAATAGTGGTAACTCCAGGATTCCCTGGTGTCAGAACTCTGCACAGTTCATCAGATACCTTGTGATAACTCTTTAAACAAAGACTGTTATTTAATTTCCCTGCATCTCAGCTACACAATATTCAGATTTGATTGCTTTCTATTGATTCTCTTCATTCATTGTGCTATGAATTTCGTGAAATTTGGTGAACATCTCATTGCCTTAGATACAGGGCCGATCCTGATGATAATGCTGTCTTCAATATGCCGCACCCCCCCTTCCCCACGGCGCTCAATTTTTCACTGCCAAACAGGGGTAAGGGGGGTCCACGGCGCTAGCGCAGAGCATGCAAGTGCCTGCTCTGCACCAGAAGAGCTGAATTTCCAGGTTGAAAACCAGAAATTCGGCTCTTAGTTACCAGGAGAGACTTTTTTGCTACCAGGGGGGTGCTGCCGCCTGAGGCGAGTGCCTCAACTCGCCTCATTGGGGGAGAGGCCCTGCTTAGGTAAAGTTATTGTGATTAATCTGACTGAGGTTTATTACTCTTTGTTAGACGAAACTCCTACATTGCTAAAAGAAGCTTTAACTGGCTATATAGCAAGGTAGCATTGTAAGTAAATGTTAGTTTCAAATTTTGCAATTCCTATCCTTTGCTTTTTTTTAATCTTATTCTGAAAACCCCCAAAACTGATTAACACTCAGTTATCCATCTCTTTTTAATTACATTTTATAAATAAATTTAAGAGACCACACCTACAGTAAATATTGTGTAGACCCAGTTTTGAGTACTGCTCCATAGGCAAATAATCACTACTTTATCTATACTTCAGTTCTAGAATAATCACTAGTGATGGGCGAATTTATTCGCCAGGGGCGAATTCGCAGCGAATTCCCGCGATTCGCCGCTGGCGAATAAATTAGTGAAACGTCAGGAAAAATTCGCCGAAAAAAATTCGCCGCCAAAAACGAGTCGCGCGTAGTTTTTGACGTGACGCGCCGAAAACGACGCGCGACTCGTTTCGCGAATTGGCGAAACGCGGCCCATCACTAATAATCACAACAGATAATTTCTAAAAATAATATATATATATATTATAATATATATAATAATAATAATAACATCAACAAACACATTAAGGGGCAGATTTACTATTGGTCGAATTTCGAATTAAAAAAAATTCGAAATTCGACCATGGGAATAGTATGTGAAGTAAAACCCTTTGAATTTGAATATCGAATTCAAAGGATTTTACCACAATTTGATTGGTTGAACGATCAAATAGGAAAAATTCGATCGAACGATTAATCGTTCAAATAGATCAATTCGAACGATTTTTTCGATCTATTGGATTTTTTTTTTATTCGATCAAAAATAATGATACCAAATTCGGTAGCTTTTATCTGGCGAACTAGGTGGTCGAGGATCTTTAAAGGGGAAGTACTTCGACAATCGATTAGTCGAATATTCTAATAAAATTAAATTCAATATTCGAATTATTCGACTTAGAATATTCGATGGTCGAATTTGCCTAATTTGCATATTTGAAGATTCGTATTAGAATCTTTTTGAAATTTGATCAAACTTCGAATTCTTCGTGTGAATTTAGTAAATCTGCCCCTAAGTGATGGTGTTTAAAATAAAACAGATTTTTTTTTTACACTTCAAAATCTTGATACAAGGACTTCAACATTTAAGGATGTCTATGTATAGGCACATTTTTAATACACATAAAATCAATATATTGTAAAATTTGCTGTTATTTTACTTCTACCCTTTAATCAGCTGGTATTTGGTATTTAGCTTCAAAAACATATTATATAGTTAAAGATATTAGCAAAAACTATATAATGCAATTGAAGTTTTTCAACCTGTTTAGTATAAATATATACTGTTCAGGGATTTCTAAATAAAAAATATAGATATGATAACAGTGTAATGAACATGGTAATTGTAAGTAAAAACCCTTTACACTGATTCTGTTTTTTTTTTACTTCTGTTAACATCTTTACCTACTTAACTGCTACAGCAAATTCACAATTAAACATAGACAAAAAAGTAATATTAACAAAGCGTTCACCATTTTAATCAACTTAAAAACCATTTACAAAAATGTAAAAGTGCTTACATAGTCTACACTATTAAATGTGGTTCCAATATTGTAAAGAGAAAAAATCAAGGAAAGATAAAGAATTAAAAGCTAATTATATAAATAGAAGTATTTTTTCTTTATTGCAAAATTTGATAATTTTCAAAATTTCACTAGTATTTGGTATAATGTACATGTAGGTGATTTAAAAATATGGATTGCATGGAGCTTTTTGTCTATGCAAAGAAAACACCGGAATATGGCATCAAACAAATGAAGTAATTCTAAATTTAAACCATTGAAAAAACAATTCAGAAGCACTCATTCAGATCTCTGCAATTATAT
>CM044431.1:64979952-65035573 GCA_024363595.1 Xenopus borealis
TTAATTGGATGGGATGCTGTGACACAATATTCTGTGCTAAGTGGGATAAACGGAATAGATGAGTTAAGTTTTTCTGTGTCAAATATACAATCCAAAGAGGCTTCATCTGTATATATACAAAGCTTGAAAAAGTGCAAGAATTTAATTCCCATTAACTTGGCATCTTTGGCTTTGATAAGTTTAATTCCTTTTTTACCATTCAGAATGGAAAGTTTTCAGTTGAATTCTATTCATCGCTCTCACCTTTGCAGCAGGACTAGTCAATATTCAAACGTAAAAAGTAAATATTAACATTAAGAATAAATAAATAAAACTAGATCCAAACAATTAATTGTTTTTGTGTTTCCATCAGAAATCACAGGTGCATGACTAAAACTGAATAATAATATATTTCACCTGGTTTTATTGTATTCCAATTGTTTATTACAGTGTTGATGTTGAGTCTTATAATCCCTGGAATCCATAAACATATATTTTGTTTTACCTGAAAAATTACTAGTCTAATTATTAATTGCTACACTGTTCTGGCAATGTGGACATTAAGAAATATGCCTCCTACAGACTGATTACTGGCACACCTTGAAATATAAATGCTATTAAAAAAAATAAGGTTACCCTTTCAAAAGTTATGGATATGTAGTATACACTAGGATATGAAACAAAATCAGTATCATTGAAATCTAGTTAATAGAAACTCCATAACTACATAACACAAGAATGCCACTCTACTGTGCAATATACAATATGAACTGTTTTAAAATGAAACTAGAAAATTGTTTTTATTTTTACTTTTTAATTATAAAAATCCTTCATTACAGTAATCTTGACTGAAACAAAGGACAAAAGGCCACATTAATGTATTTAAATGCTGCACAAAACTGTTACTTTTTTATTTTAATTAAATATACCATACCAACAGGTGGCCAACCCTCTGCAGCTATATTTAATTAAAGAAGTGTAAAATGTATATATGGATGTGTGTGTGTGTTTGTGTACATAATCAGTGTTATTTATAGCGCTTTGAGTCACTCTAGTCCTTGATTTTACTCTGTGTCCATTATCTGTCTTTAATATAAAATAAATATATATATATATATTCTTAAAAGTAATTGCACCAGACAATCACAGTACAATGATTACCTCTGTTACCTCAATAAGTATAATACATTTTACAGACTGATTAAATAGTTATTATTAAAGATATGTTTATTGTTGGAAGGGTAATGTCATTTTCCGTATGTCACACATTTGATAATGAGATGATCTCTAATTATGTCCTTTTTTTTGGGGGGGGGGGCATTGTTAAATGTGATCATTGGACAGTGAATAAATGAATCACTTACTGTATAGCATTGACTTAGTATGATAATCATAAAAAGTTGTAAGTAAATATAAGCAACCAAACTGATTTAAAAAATATGTTTATAGATGGATATGGATAAAACAAATTATGGTGATAAACCGTTCTCATGAAAATATATTGTTTGAATACCAGGAAAATGTTTCAAATGTATATGAAATCTGAAAAAAAGTCCAAACAATTGTAAAGAACACACTGGCATATGAAAAACTAAAATAAAAAATAAAGATCTTTTTAATATATTCAATATGATATTTCAACTTTGCTGACATGGCGTTAAGTTAAAATTTAAATGATTGTCTGTAATGAATCACTTGGTTTCTTTAATAAACATATTACTCTTCTTCATAGATATATATAGATATATTACAAGTTAAACCATGAAAAAATATTATCAGACACAGATAATATTGAAGAGGTTAATAATATGACATGTTCCTAACTTCAAATCTGGCTGTGTAAAAAATGATTTGGAAAACACTATGCTTCATGATTTTTCTATTAAAAAACATTTCTAGGCAGGATTAGAAGATATATCATTTTCAAGTTTCCACAAAACTATGCTAGAGAAAGATACGTGTAAGTCATATGGTTTAGGGCTATTTGTTCAAAATAGTCATCTTCAGATACATATCTTACAATTTAAAACTGTACAGAGTATCCAGTATAATGTCTAACAACATATACAGATTTTTTTTTTTTTATAAAACGTAGCTGTAAAATTAAAAGCCCAAAGTTAAAATAAGGAAGATCAAAAAAACACCTTAATAGGTCTAGTGCTCACTCTGGGAAGCTGCATCTTTGGTATTGAAATTTCCGTACAAATTGATGTAGCTTACAGCTGCTTTAACCACCTAAACTCTAAAGGAAAGGACACATGGCCCAATAATTTGACTCTCTAAGGACAGGTGAATAGAAATTGGTCCAAATCTGACAGTATGAAACATTATTAAATTCTTATGATAAATTATTTTTGGACCATTGTTTATTCAGTTGGGATTTATTGAGGACTGTATGAATTTATTATAAATCAACTAAATTGTACCACTTTTTCAGAAAATTATATAATATATATATATACTTTATATTTATTTATAAGCTTTGAAATAGTACAGTAAACACTTTGCAACACGGTGTATAAACTACAGAATGTCTTTGATATTTTGTTGGTCTGCAGATAAACAACATTTTTTGACCCCCACAGGTGTATGTAACATGATCACAATCTCTCCTGTAAAGTTTGAATAATTTGGGAAACACTTGATCACACAAAAAAATTATATAAAACAGTCAAGTTTAAAACAGTGATATTGCATTTATAATGCATGTTCTATCAGTACAATTGGCTTCTTGTGGTGACTATAAACATCTAAAGGGCTCAGTGACATTTTGAAGAAAGTAAGATATATAGAGTGCTGTAAACAGGCACACACTGATAAGTAAGGCGAGCGCAGTCGCCTCTGCAGTTCCTACAGTTCTTCACATTTCAACTCATTTCTCAGGCCTGCTGAGAGCAATAAGGTCCGAATATTGGCCATGACTTCAGCAGCAGAC
The DNA here is from genome assembly GCA_024363595.1 of Xenopus borealis. Classification (NCBI taxonomy): domain Eukaryota; kingdom Metazoa; phylum Chordata; class Amphibia; order Anura; family Pipidae; genus Xenopus; species Xenopus borealis. The sequence goes on from CM044431.1 coordinate 64,982,867, forward strand.
TAATGATCCTTCTGTCATTCCACACTGGGTGGCCAGGATAATGAATTGAAAAGTTGATGCTTTTGTTGGTCAACTTGTGCAAATCATGCTGCTTCAGGTAAGTTCTGTAGATTTGACTAGCATATCCTTTTCCGGGCTGTAAAAACAATGAGAAAAATATAATGTAAAATGAAGAACAATGTTGATATTTCTAGCAGTTGTTTTAATAACTTAAAGACAATGTAGCTGTTGTCTCTGTATTTGACAAACTGAAATTAAATGTGCCAGGAATTATCCAGCATTGAGCTGACATAAATATATGAACCATAAAACACATATAGGCTTTGCGCGATTGTAATATATCTTTTGCGAACCCGGAAGCTGTTTAGCAACCACTTCCGCCAGTGGAAGACCGTTTGCAAATTTAAAATGTAATAAAACTCCTTACTGAAAAAGTTGCTATGTTTACTCCAAAAGATTATGACACCTCCAAGCACTTCTTAAGCGTGCGCAATTACAATTCGCAATGCGAAATAACGATTCGCAATGCAATAACCATTTAAGAAACAATATTACATTGTGAGATGTAGATTTGTAATCTTATTGGTGCGCAATGTTTTGCTCTTTGTGACTTTAATTACATTCCCCCATAATGCTTTAACTACAGGCAATATGCTTTTTGTTCCTGGTTAAGACCTGTTTTCAGTACCTCTTCAAGGAATGAAACATTAATTACTTTTTTTACTTTCAAACATTATGGAGCAAATTTACTAAGGGTCGAATTTTGAAGTTAAAAAACTTCGCAATTCCACCATCAATTGTTTTTTAAAGGCCATTTTCGATCGAAAATGGATTGAATAGATCCGTTTTCGATCTAATAAAAAGCATTCAATTTGAACAATTTGAACGATTTTGTGCAAAATCCTTTGATTTCTTGAAACTTAGAAAAAATCAATATAAAGGTTCCAGGAGGTTCCCCCATAGGCTACAATGGCAATTTGGCAGCTTTAAGATGGCGAAGTGTCGATTTCAACATTTTTTAAAGAGACAGTACATCGAAATTCAAATTTTTCCTATTCAAATTTAATTTTGGGCTATTTGACAGTCGAAGTAGCCCAAAATTACTTAAAAATTCCAATTTTTAAAATTCGAATTTAATTTGAATATTCACTTCAACCCTTAGTAAATCTGCCCCTCTGTATAAATAATACAAAGACCAATTTTGTACAAAGATGCATTAAAAATTATTTCCTTCTATGAACTAAGCTGCAAATACCGAGATTACTTTCCTGTCTGTGTCCTCTAGCCTGCTTGGATTGTAAATTGGAGTGACAATTTTACAGTATATGTAACTACACTTGGCAAAATGTAAAAGATTGTGCACAGATATAAAATAAGCACACACACTCACATTTGTAAACAATACATCTTCATTTCCCAGGTATCACCTTGACAAATATTAAAACAAAGTATAATAAATGATGGTATAATGTTGCAATTAAAAATAATTTAAAATGAGCTAATTGCAAAGAGGAAAAAACCTCATGAGATATGTAGGCATAAAACAACAAATGTACCAGATTCAAATAATTCTTGAGATGATCTATAGCTTATTATCCTTAGTCTGAAACTGCTATCGTTGTCTTAGCATCCTGGTGTTTGGAACTGCTCATTAAGAAAAAGGTGTGTATTATTATTATTATTTTATTATTAACATGTATTTCTATAGCGCCAACTTGTTGCGTAGCGCTGTATTTATGAAGCACCTTCATGGGCATCAGTTTTGTTCCTTCTTTGATATTTTACGCATTGCTGAGCTTGTAAGCCATAAGTGTTATGGACATGCAAACACTACTTTCTTTGAACTTCTAAGAATCCTGCTCAAAACATATTTTTATCTAGGTGTTCAGATCTAGTACAATTTATCTGTCCCAAACAAATCTGGGTCCTTTGCAGCAATGGGGGTTCCAATAAATGGATGTCTCCTCCAATAGACACAAACATTGTTCATTGTACAATTGTTTTTTTTTTTGTAATTATCTTATAACTGATTTATATTAAGTCAAAAAACAAGTAAACAAAAATGTAAAGTACAAAAGTAGGTGGAAGAGAAAGTGGAATGGAACAGAGTGAATTGTGTTAGGATAGGTGAAGATAGATAGTAGTGCTCATATACAGACAACAGCAAATAAATGCAAATGATTCTTCCAGATATTTTAACAGAAGATCGACCACTATGCATTTTTCCAGTCTTCACTACAAAGTGTGTATATGTTAAACTAATTAGTTATTATTATTTTTATTCTTTCTGTATTTGTAGCACAATTTTGTTAATATTTCTAATAATGTTTAATTAGGGCAGTATGTCACTTAGTGGTTGGCACTTCTGGGCTCCTTAATTTGATTCTGTCCTAGACATTTTCTGCATTTGTATGCTTTCCCTGTATCTGCATGGGTTTTCTTCAGGTATTTGGCTTCTGATGCAATTGACCCTGTTGTGTGTGAATAGGATAGGGACTGTGTTCATGTAAGTTTCGGTGGGGTAGGGAATTATGTATATTGTCTGCACAGCACTGTGTTCATGTGTTGGAGCTACTGTACTCTACAGGATGTTTTATTTTTTGAAAATTCTGTTATTTATCTGGAAAGATGAGAATAAAATTAAACATTCTACATGTGGGAACAAATAATTATATTTATAGCAATCTAGGTATATTATTAACAATTATGATAATGCAAGTTAATTCTTAACACAGATAATTGAGACAAGGAATTATAAAACTAAACTTTACATGTGATACTTTTGGCAGATATTGAATTAAAATAGTTGTGCAGTGAAGAAATGGTCTAAAATCCCTCAACAATTTCACTGCAGGACAACATTCTATGATAAAGCCTATCCCTGAACTGAGAAAGGATACTGTAAGACTTTACAACATTATTAACCATTATTTAACATTTAAACCTTCCACTACAATTACATATGAGAAAAATAAATATTAACTTAACAATTCAAAAAACACGGTCGATAGTACACCAAAAAAGAGAGACGAGTCATCTAACTTACTTAGCCAAGCACAATTTACTATTAACAAAATTCAAGTAGGAGTTGCTAAGAGTGTCCAATTCCCTATACAAGTCATAAGCCGTCTGATATTCCCATGAAGCAAGTGATGGCAGAAGATTTGAAAGCAGCATTCCCAGACAACTGAGTTCTGGGGATGAAAAGGCTTTGCTAAAAGGAGTTAACTGGGAAATGAACCTCTATCTCTATTTGTAGTTGAACATAATCATATTGGAAGTAATTACAGGATTTATGTGCTTATTATATCTTACATATTGTTTTTACTTATTAGATTCTGGATTCTATTTTTTTTTTCTTAAAGTAATCTGCATGTTGTAGCTCCACTCCATTTATGAACAAAGGAAGTCATTACATTACATACACACATATGCCATTCCATTTACAAAAGCCACAGTATTTATACTGGCAGTCATTGCCATAAATGTAGTAGCCAAATATATATTTTGTAATAGGAAAGTGAAAAACTGAGGAGTGTTCAATAGCAATACAATCTAAACCTGTTCTACACACCTCAAATAAAGTAACATTTTAATAATTTTATAGTGATATCTACAATTAATATAAAAGTTGACTCACTTCTCAAAGTTAGTTTATAGAAATGGTACATATCTTTATAAACCATAACCATATACTGTACATAGAGCTATATTAAATAAAAATGGCTAACATTTCGTTCAAACCAATGCAAATTCACTATTGTGTAAATCTAAATTATCTATAACACTGCACTTATGTTAAAGTGTACACTCATTTCTCTCAATTTGTGATTTTATTATGCAATGCATGCTTATAACCTATTCATAAACACCAAAAGTACCCTTAGTCCTGTATTATACAATTTTAATTTTAAAATAATATTTACTGATGCTGTGATATACCTGTAAGTTTAAGTTATAACCTTAGCCTCATGTTATCCTCTTATTATTTAGTTTTTTTTCTTTTCAATGAAAATCAAGTGCTTTTTAACAGGGTGTATTGGAGAATAACATATTAACACCCAACGAAACACATTGAAGCTTGAGGCATGAAAACTGATATGAACAAGTTTCCAAATTCTGCACATTGGCTGAAATGTCCCAATCAATTAATTCACCAAGAGATGCCGCAAATCAATTTGTTTGCTTCAGATTATGAATTGATTTGTAGTTTGTTGTCACAAATCAATTTGTTTAGTATGAATTCTCTATTTATTTCAGGTCATGCCAACCCAAATCAATTTTGGAAATTAATTATTCATTTTAATTGCAGCAACTGTGGTATGCTATAAAGTGAGGTATACTTTTTTTTGTCAAGACAACACCTACAATAGCCATACAGAGAATCATACCCTCAGCCAGGTTAACCACTGTGGCCTTATTACCACACATATGTATGGATTCTTGGTACAGAGTTCTGTCAGGCCATCCTATAATCCCTTATATGCAGATGTTCAGCCCATGCAGAAAATATGGTGTAGAATGCTACTCATCTACACAGTAGGATGTATTTGCCAGCTGATCTAGAAAACACAAATGTTTTCATAAATTATACTAATAAAAGAAAAACCCTGCCACACCATTTCTAATTTTGACAACTATATGTAATGTCCCTAGTAGCATTTTATTATAATGCTGATGGCATGCTCAATTTTCCCCATAAGGGAGATTTATTAAAATTCAAACTGGAAAATAATTACTTTTGCTGACATTCAGGATTGTGTTTAAATAACTCACATTTGGCTCAGTGTCAGCTCTGAACTCTAACACCTTTACAAATGGTGCACCCCCGAAACCATCAACCCCCAAATAATAGCAATATTTTTATCTTAACTGAATGGGGGAAAGCTCATTTATGTGCTAAAAGAAACATCTGAAACATTGAGAGAGCTTATTATATCTGACATCATCAGTAGTTTTAGAATGATGTATAACAAATCTTCCACTTTAATTTGTAAAAGATTCTAGAAAAGCATTCAAAAGATTCTAGAATAAAAATCAACCCAATATAACACAATATTTACATATGTGTGGTTAGAAATGAACAGATGATATTTGAAACTGCATTTGCTGATCAGAAATTAAAGATCTTACAGTAGCAGATTTCCTTTGTACTCTTCACTTCCTCTTCTGTGGAACAGGAAGCTGCTCTTGGCCTCCTAATGTATACCTATTGTAAAACACAACAGGACATCACACTAAGAGATAATAATGTTGCCATTGAAAAGGAATTCTGCTTTATTTCAAATATCCTGTGTTCCATATACATTGTTTTAAAAATATTTCTTATTACCAAAAAACATTTTTAGTCGTTTGCTCTTTTGCTATAAAAAAGGAATGGCAATAAATATCAGTTCTACGTGTTAATAGTTTTGGAATTCTTCCAGTATATTTTTTGTTCTGTAAGGTCAGTAACACACATGGAGGATTTGAGCCTTTTGGTTGCCGTATTCATTTACTCATCCAAATCCTTGGAATCAAAAAACCCCAAATCACCCTTCATTTCCCTGCTTTGAATTGTTTGAACAAACAATTGCAAACCCCTTACCTTGTTCTCCCCTGAAATTAAAAAAAAGCAAAAAAATCACCATGTGTGCCATTGTCCTAAATATTATTATTAAACCAATCTTCTAAGCAACACATACATGTTAAAGGTAAACAATAACCACTTCTACATACTAAGGGGTTATTTACTAAAACTCAAATTTATCTCATATTTTTATTAAGCTTGACCTAACTCCCATCCACAATTTTATCTGATTTAACAATAAAATAACTCAGAAAAGTCGAGTTGGGAAAAAACTCGATAAAATTGTGCATAAAAATTATTCGATTTTGACACCCAAATCACCCACATTTTTTCATGGTAATTGCCAGAAAACCCCTGATTTTTAGGATTATCGGACAAAGCCAAGTGCAGACCAACAATATCTTCAAATTCTAAAATCGATATCTGCCATTGACTCTGCAGTTTTCAGATGGTGGATTTTTTGATTCTGACTTTTTCCAGCTTCAGAGTATAATAAATATAAAAAATAGTTTTTTCAGAAAACAAATTAGTTTAATCCCAAAAAAACCCAACCAGAAAAAAATGTGGTTTGGTAAATAACCCCTAAATGTATTGGTGCCTGAATGCCTGCATTTTATGTTAGTTAATATATAGACCTCTCAGGAAAAACTGCAAAGGATTTTTTCAGTGGGCTCCACTTAACCAGAGGTCATAAGTTAAATATTTCCATCCCCTTCCAATGGATTCTAAGCTCAGGGCCTCTAGTACTGTCATCATCACTTATGATCCCTGCCATAAAAGTGAGAGGATATGCCTAGATGAAGTGGGCTCTGCTGTGTAAAACCAAAAACAGTCACCCTGTTCATTCTGGTTTGTTGTTTTTCATACAAGCCAAAGCCACATATCCAAAAACCAGCAAGACTTGGGTAGCAGCAGATAACACAGTTACTTATTATTATTATAAGAAACCATTCCTTGTTGACTTAGGGTTTGAAGAGGATTATAGTAGTTTACTCCTGTAACATATTCCATTTACAGGGATTATTTAAAATGCTTTTCAGACATCATACAACATACATTATCTATATCAACATTACATCATGCATTACCCCAAAAAATATTTATGTCTGACATTGAATGTTAAGAAAAGTATATCAGTAACCCGAGGGAATACTGATACTAATTAATTTCAAAATATTTGGTATATTTTGGGATAGTTGAAAAAACATAATCCAGTGTTCCTAATGAAAAGACAGCTCAGGTATCTATAATCTGAAAATCAATCAACCAAAATACAATTTCATTTTCTATAGAGTCCTACTGAAACAACCAATTGTTCATTTTTGACTGTAATAATTTTTTTAAATAACAAGACAGAACCTTGTTTGTGATGTTAAGTAACCTTTTATAATTCTATGGTTGACATTCCTATATTTTTGTAATGGTTTGCATGTTTTCAATTGCCCTCAGGGCCATATTGTGGAAAAGCCCTTTATCTCTGTAGATTACAAGCTATTTTGGGCAGGGCCCTCTTTACCTCTTATATCAGTAATAAGTGGTATTTGTTTATGTAATATTTTGTGGGGGGGGGGATACTCAATTTATTATACAAAAAAAAGTTAAAATAATAATAATATAATGCATACTGAACTATAACTAGAAATAGGTCAACTATTTTGACTGAACTCATTTTACAGAAAAAATTGATGTTTTGTAGCTGCAAAGATTTTTGTAAATCAGTAGCAATTTTTTGTCAAACATTCTGCTCCTGAAAAAAACTGCAGGCGTCATTATTATTCATTACATTAACCTTTCGTATTGGATTACTCACCAGCCTTCTCCAGTTTATCTAAAAATCTATCCACAGTGTTTGGCAACTTGAGTTCCTTATAATTCACTTTCCAATGGACTAAAATGCATTTTACTAAAATTTCACTAATTTCTCCGCAGCTTCACAAATCTTTCAATGAAGCAAAATGCTAATTTTTTTTATCACTAATAATAACATATTGGAAAGTTGTTAAAGGAGCAGTTCAGTGTAAAATAAAAACTTGTTAAATAGATAGGCTCTGCAAAATAGAAAATGTTTCTTCTAAAGTTAGTTAGCCAACAATGTAATCTATAAAGGCTAGAGAACAGAACTTCCTGCTTTTCAACTCTCTAACTCTGAGTCAGTCAGTCACTTGAAGGGGGGTGGCACATGGGACATAACTGTTCAAAGAGTTTGCAATTGATCCTAAACATGCAGCTTAGATTCAAAAGCAAATAGTTATGACCCATGTGGCCCCCTTCAAGTCATTGATTGTTTACTGCTTGGCAACCAATCCGTGGAAACCCATGTGCCCCCCCCACAAGTCTCTGATTGGTTACTGCCTGGAAACTAATCAGTGGAAAACAAGAGAGCTGCAAAGCAGGAAGTAGTGTTCTGGCTATTATGTTATGCATCCAGTCACTCCAGCCTTTATACATTACATTTTTCGCTAACTAAGTATGTTGAAAACATTTTTATTTTGCACAGCCTATTTACCTAGTTTTTATTTTTATACTGAACAATTCCTTTTAAGCAAGAAGTAAGCATACACATTGACTAGATAAATGTTTTCAGTAACTTACTACATAAGTACAAATGAATGCTTCTGTAAATATTTTGTCATCAAGAAGATAATAATGAAAACATATTTTGTAAAGATAGTAAATATAGTACATGGAATATAGTTCCATCAAGCTGCAGGCAATACAAATGGACAAAAGGAAAACTTTAATTGGTGGCTGTGGTTACTACTCTGGTGCAAATTTGCCATGTGTTAATAAATTTAGTAAGCCTTCTTGTACTATTTTAAACTGGTTAACCGAACAGATTTTTATTTTTTTTATTTTTAAGATTATAAAAAAATAAACTAGAAACAAATTCAACAAATAACTAAAGAGGGTACATTATTAGTAATCATTGTTTGATTTGTCAGCTATTTCACTTCCCAGCAGTGACTATTAATCCTTCCACTGATGTATATAGCCATAATTTATTCCTTTTAACATAAGAACGCCATGGTTTCCATTTTCAAACTGCCTTTTTTCTTTACCCTTTGTTAATAGTTCCTTCCTATTTTCTAACTGGCAAAACTTAGTAAAGAATAAAAATGTTATTACATTTTTGGAGCCTCCATTCCATTCTTAAAGGAGTTGTTCGCCTTTAGAGTATTTTTAGTATTATGTAGAGAGTGGCTTTCTGATACCATTTGCCTTTGAACTTCATTTGTAATTTTTGTGTTTGTTTTAATTATTATTGTTTTTAGTTTATCAGCTCTCCAGTTTGGGATTTTCTGGCTATGTATACAAAGGCTATCAAAAGAACCAAAAATGAAATTATACTTAGCTTTTATTGGTAAGCATAATGGTTGCAGCAACATCAGAGTGCTCAACCCCAAGTGAATGTTTTGAACATTGCTTGCATGGGAATTGTTGCCTCATCCAAGAGTATATTATCTTTCTAATATTCTTAACCTTGAGAAAACTGAAAGTATGAGAAAGAAGGGGAAATCCATACCTTTTTTAACCCTTGCTGAGGGTAAACTGTGTTTTTTTTAACTATAAATGTATGCCACAATCTTTAAAAGCCTAATTTACAACTGTTTGGTTCCTGGGGTCACTGACCCCATTTGAAATCTGGAAAAAGGCAGAAGAACTAGCCAAATGATTCCTAAACTATAAGAAATTAAAAAAGTAGACCAACTGAAAATTTGCAAAGGAAAGGAAATTCTATAACATACTAAAAGTTAAGGGGAACTGTCCCTATATTATGCTTCAATCACATTTTAATCTTACTACTTTCAAACCTTGGTGGAATTTCTCTCAGTACAGTCTGTAAAAACAGTTGCAGAAATCGAGTAAAATTGATTTGAGGTACTCAAGGCTCAACAAATACATAAAGATCTAGTTTCAAATAAATATAATTAAATATTTATTGGGCAAACCCGCTGTCTCACACAGTAGAAATTGCACCCAGATCCACACACTACAACTCTAAATCATATACAAAAATGTGTGCAGTCTCATACTGAAAAAACATTTATTTGTGCAAACACAGAAAAATACATTCACAAACACATCTTTTTAGACAAAAACCACAGTGCAGTGCTACCCCTCTGTCTGCCTACCTGTGTTAGCCACTCCCTCCTGAATGCACTGAGAAAAAAAATGTGATCTTTGAAGTCCCACCTGCTGCCAAGAAAGAAAGGGACATGCAAATGCAATAGAAACTCTTCTTGAGTAATGTGGTGCCCTGTGTGATAAGGACTATCGCCACTATACAGTGAAATATCTGACATAATGTTGGAAAAAGAAAATCATTTTCCTGAGCATGAGGGTTTTTCTCTTCCCTGGCTAGGAATGACCTAATGCCCATAGGGTCAGTGAAGTTAAAGTGTCAGCTGGCCTGATATGATTTTTCAATACCAGGCATTAAATCAAAATACACATGGTTTTCTACGAGTCAGAGTAATAGACTGATTTTTATTTCAATTTCCCTGTGTAACTTTAAATAGATGTCCCATGATTTCCCTTAACAACCCTGAAAATGTGCAACTGGTGTTTTTTAATACCAGAGAACAGGGAAATTACATTCAGCATGCATTCTACCCTGGACTATAAACTGATTTCGAGACTCAATATGAAGCAAAATGTGGCAAGATGCAAAGAAAAAAAAGCTTCATGGATTTACTGAACAAGCTATAACAACAAGGAGAAAAACACTTTGCTATTTGTTCGGTGAGAAATCAACACTGCGTAGATTCTGTTTTCACCATATATTTTCTCCTAAATAGTTCTCGCATGCATTAAGAAATCCATTTTGGCTTAAAACGTGTGAAATAGATGACGACTCCATGCTGCCTAAGCCATCAAATTCATGTTGTGACAGCACCAGAGAACTTTCAAGGAACTAATCCGTTTAAAAATCCTGACTTTAATGCGCAATAATGTATACGACCACTGCATAAAAATTGGATGGTAATAAATTCCTTCAGATAACCCAGCTTCAAAGATAGCATAAAATCTTGCTACCCTTCTAGTCACAACACAAGTATTTAATCCCAGCATGGCAAATTAGTAAGGATGCCTTTACATGGAAATGAAATGTGTGCGCTATTTGAGAAATACCAATAAATATTATGTTTTGCTTATGCTTGAAATTGCAGCCCTCACAGAAGCACAATAAATGGAAGAGTCTGTGTGGTTACAGCATTTGAAAATTAATTTGACCTGTCTTGCCTTCTTTTTCCAAGCATGTGTCTTCAGTGCGTTCCTATATCAGTTCCTCAGCCCCTTTATTCAGTAGATCCAAAACCTTTAATTCTTCCTCAAGAAATGTTCTTTAAACAATTAATATTAGAGCTCAATTTACTTAATATTTTGGTTTATTCTTCTTCATTAACATAAAATATTTTTATGTGTGTTGTTGCCTTCTCTCCAAATTATAGATATACAGTATGTATTTACTGTTTTTGCATCAAAATTCTGCTCCTCTGATTTCTGGGAATGTGTTTCCCATGGCATTTATGGATTAATGTTAGTCTTTATCTAATTTTCTTTGCATAGATATGACCCTGTGTGTATTTGCACTGACCTTTAATACCGACTGATCTTTGTATCAAAGGCAAACAAAATTGCGCTTTTAGAATTTTATTTACTGAAATAAGGAGTTGCAAAAAAGAAGCAACCTTTTTAAATAAAAATATGCATAATACAGCTAGTAATTACATTTCTTGACTCATATTCCAGAAACTGTATGAAATGTTGGAAGCAAAATTAAAGGGATCCTGTCATGGGAAAAAAATATTTTTTCAAAATGTATCAGTTAATAGTGATGTTCCTGAAGAATTCTGCATTGAAATCCATTTCTCAAAACAGCAAACAGATTTTTTTATATTTCATTTTGAAATCTGACATAGGGCTAGACATATTGTCAATTTCCCAGCTGCCCCAAGTCATGTGACTTGTGCTCTGATAAACTTCAATCACTTTTTACTGCTGTACTGCAAGTTGGAGTGATAGCACCCTTTCCATTTCCCCACCCAGCAGCCTAACAAAAGAACAATGAGAAGGTAACCAGATAACAGCTCCCTGACACAAGATAACAGCTGCCTGGTAGATCTAAGAACAACACTGAATAGTAAAACCCATGTCCCACTGCGTACTATTTAGTTATATTGAGAAGGAAAAACAACAGTCTGCCAGAAAGCAGTTCCCTCCTAAAGTGCTGGCACAAGTCACATGACCGGGGCAGCTGGGAAATTGACAAAATGGCTTGCCCCATGTCAGATTTCAAAACTGAATATAAAAAAATCTGTTTGCTCGTTTGAGAAATGAATTTCAGTGCAGAAGTCTACTGGAGCAGCACTATTAACTGATGCATTTAAAAAAAAAAAAACATGTTTTCCCATGACAGATTCCCTTTAAGATAATTGGTGACAGCAAATATTTAAATTGAAAAAAAAATGAGCCAAAAAATACCTTGGTAACACTGTTTGGTAGAAATGTTTTGGTTACAACTAATCAGGCATTAAATTGTTTAAATTTTAGGAAAATAAAGTAGAGTTATGGGATCCAATATCCAGAAACGTGGTATCCAGAAAGTTCCGAAATTACTGGGAGGCTACACCTGTACCTACTAAAATACAGGCCATGATTAAAATACTTGCAATTATATGGTTTGAGCATCTAAAGTAGTTCATTCACACAATTAACTGAGGGAAATAAGTTATGAATACATTTAAAACAGGTTATAAAGCTGTTCAAAGCAGTTCAGTTAAGTGAGTTTGTGACTAAAGTCAATAAGTTTCCGTAGACAGTTTTTTTTTCCATAGAAAGAATATGTAGTTCATGCAATCAACTTATTAATGACAGAAGCAGGTAATGAATGCATATAACAAATAACTTCTTCATGAATTATTCATTCATGCAGACAGCTGGTCTGTTACTAAAACAAAGCTGTACTGAAATCTCTTAAATACAGTATACCTGTTTTTTTGGTTGTCACACATAGTAGTCAGAGTAGAACATAAAATAAATAAAAAAAATATATTAGGCTATATTTATACATCATATATAATCTTTCTGTTGCTGTGTATTTTTGGATTCAAGCTATTTCCAGGGTCCAGGTGTAATAAATATTTAAAACTCAATTTTTTTTAAAAGAAGAAACTCAATCATTTAATTTTTTTTTAACCTGAAAATGTATGTTTTGACCAAAGAATACACCTCGAATACTCAAATTTTAGTGGAAAAAAACTCTAACCTTAATAAATCTGCCCCTACTGTCTGCCTTTGAAAAGATTCTGCAATACTCAATGCCATATCATTCCTACTCCCTACTGTGGTGACCACTTATCTTGACCATTCCATTCAACTGAATTTAATTGTAGCTCACCATTTAGAATAGTTAGGGGCACATTTACTAAGGTTTGAATTTCGAGGGTTAAAAACCCTTGAATTCGACCCTTGAATTTTGGTTGAATTAAAATCCCTCAAATTCGAATTTGGAATTTGAGGGGTTTTAACGCAATTTGATCAATTTTTTATTCGATCAAAAAAACTTCCCATAGGATTCTATAGCAATTTGTTAGGTTCAATCTGGCGAATTTGTAGATCGAAGGGACAGTACTTCGAAAATTGAATTAGAATTTTTTAATTTGATCAATTCGAATCGAATTTTGAGCTATTCGATAGTCGAATAAGCCCAAAATTAATTCAAAATTCGATTTTTTTTTTTATTTGAATTTGATTTGAATTTTCACTTTGAATCAATTCGACCCTTGATAAATTTGCTCCCTAGTGTTCATCCCATGGGTTATCCTGTGCCGGTACCCAAAGCGAATATTCAAAGAATTAGTAGATGTAGGATGTAGAACTTGTGCCCAAAACATGTTGTGTGATACACATCCCCAATAAAGGATTTTTGCAGCTAAAAATGCTTGATTGGAGTCTTCTACATCTACTACTTCTTTGAATATTCACTTATCTTGACCATCACCACACCTTGTGTCTCATGCTTACTACACCTATTAGCTTGCAAGCTAAAATGAGAGGGGTCTTCTTTACTTCCAGTATCTGTCAATATTTGTTTGTACTCTGTATGCTTGATAAGCACTGTTTGCAGCAGGTGAGAAAAATTTTAATTACTTCCCTAAATGTTATCATTAGTAAAGTTATAGGATACTTTGGGGCACACTAAATTCAGTGAGAAAAGATTTTATCACACGAAAAGTCAAGAATGTGATTGAATTTGAGATGCATTTTAGTTCAGAAAAACGTTTCTCAAGGTCATTTGAAAACTCTAGTGAAGTCTATTTGGCCCTTTATGTGGAATGCAGGGGATTTGTGGTTTTAAATGCTTATTTGAGTAATTTTAAGGTGGATAGGGTATTATAAAAATTCAATTCAATCTTAGATACCTCTTGAGGCTGGGGACAGAAATCCTTAGCTAGATTAAATTCAATTAGAAAACATATCTTAAAGCTTATCCCTTGAAAACTAGAGTGTATAGGGAAATCTGGTCCATTATGAGAAACAAAGACAGTATTAATCATCTGAACAGGGCCCATGGCAAAATGATTAGTAGCATGAGATAAGGGAAAATGTAGGGTAGATGATTAAAATGGAATCATGGTTCCTCCAAGCCAGTATAGTAAAGGATGAGTAAAGCAGCAGTTAATGAGTGATTGCTAAGTCAAATAAGTCTATCTGCTGCATTCCCAATGAACTAGAGGAGGAAAATTCATTAGAGGGGAAGGTCAGTTACAATAAGGTTAAAAATGCCAAGGTTGTTAATAAATCCCAACTCATTTTAAGAGATAAGATGATTTAACAGCAATTTTCCTTTACTTGATTTAACAATACACTATAAATGATATAGTGAAAACCATCTGGCTCTTACAAAGTGAGTCCAATATATAATGACATGAACATCTTATGCAAGCCATATTTCATGATTGTATTGCATGTAAATTGCTCAAATTCAGTACTACTGTAATACAGAAATTTCTATTATATGAACTTAGGACACTCACATTTTCAAATACAGATTACCAATATCATTTACTAAAATGGTAAAGTTTCAGGCATGCCTTTCCTTTTCATCAAACTTATGTAGCTCTGTTTATACTCCACTTCTTGGCTCCTGCTACCATGATTAAAACAATTGCAGCTATTGGTAATGTTTAACTATCTCTAAAACTGTCTGGAGAATAGTTTCATTAAAATTAGGACATGCGAATCATATAACATATGATGCAAACCATAATGCTCATACTAATTGGCATGTTCACGCATTCTCCTTAAACTCCATAGAATCGCACAGGGGATTAAAAAAAAAAAGCAAAATTGAACAGCAAATGACATGTCAAAACACATTGCTCAAAACCATAAGAGATACGTAAGCATGAACCTTAATCTATTTTTGCCAGTTTTCAGAGCACTTAAAATGTTCTCCTCTAAAACATTTCAAGAGTGTTAATACATGTGTATAGCACCACCCTTTAATGTGTTTTACCATGGTTATAGATTTGAGATGTAGGGCACAGACCAAAAGGCAATCTGTATACTGAAGGTTTATGTGATGAAACAAGAACACACCATACTCAAACCATTTACAATATATTTCCTTGGCAATATACTATGACTTGGGAAATATTTATGTTAATTGCATAGTGATGCATGACTAGATTATTGGGCTATCCAACTGGAGGTCTAATACCCCCTAATAAGCCATATCAAAGATATGGAATCCCTTTCCCAATACCTTGATATCCAGAAAGCTCCAAATTATGGTAAATGCATTTTCTATAAAAACTATAAGCAGATAATTAAAATTTTGAAAAGTTTCTTTTTCTCTTTAATAATAAAACAGTACTTTGTACTTGATCCTAACTAAGCTCCATCCATATTGGTGTCAAACAAATCCTTTTTGGTTTATTTAATGTTTACATCATTTTAATTCCCTTAATTTTCCAAATTACAGGAATGCAATTGGACCATTCTAGGAGAACACATTATATGATTGTTTATCACATGAAAACATATGGATGAGATTCAGTTTCAGGAGAAAAAAACTTCTAATTCAGTTCCAGTTTTCCCCATAGACTTACAGAGTTTTTATGTGATAACACTGAGATAAGTAAGGTCTATCACACCTCTAAATTGCTTTATATAAGAAAAATTAGGCAGTTAATTTTTGTAATGTATTATCAGATATTTTTTATAGTTATGGTTGTTTCAGTAATATTTTGCAAACTATGGCTAAAAATTCATTAATTTTGAACAGGTACCCACCAGGGCATAAATTGTGATTGGAGAGTGCTTTCCCTCCACGGACTGTAACCTCTCAGGATTAGTGATGGGCGAATCTCCCGCGATTCGCTTCGCCTAAAGATTCGCTAGAGAATTTGCTAGATTTCTAGAGAAATTCGCGAATCGGCGAAAAATTCGCGAAACGAGTTTGACGCGCGTCGCGTAGTTTACGGCGCGTCGCGTCATTTTCGACGCGTCGCGTCGTTTTCGCCGCGTCGCGTAAAAAACGACGCACGACTCGTTTTTTTTTGACAAATTTCGCTGGTGATTCGCGAATTCGGCCCTGGCGAATAAATTCGCCCATCACTACTCAGAATCCTATACACTCATTTAGTACCTATATACATATTAAACTGTGTTAAAGCCCTATGTGAAAATGAGACTCAGCAGAAGAATATAAGAACAAAAGAGGATTATGCTGCAGGCCCATAACTTCAAAATCTATTAATTTTCTGTAGTTCATTTATCACATGCCAAGAGTTTTCCGTGACTGTAATACACATTCAGGAGTTTCAAAGACAGCTTTCAATCCTATAATTACATAGGAACAACCATCCCCCAAGGTAATGATTATTACACAAAATTCATATATTTCACTTTTGTCATTTGAAATAGCAGGCTAATATTGTGCTGTTAGAAGCTGAAAAAAATCTTATCTACACATACACATTAATTGTAACAAAAAAAGCATTCCAAATGTAGGATTCTATATAAACGAACTAAAATAATGTTCATATTCTTTTTTTCCCGTCTATATCTATCTTTCATATTTAGGCCTAGATGATTTCACACAGCACTGCAATTACATTTATGCCATGAATTATGTATTATGAAGAGACATTCTGAACATTTTGATTGCTGGTTTATCTCCGGGATTGAATTTTGGTGTTTACTAATGTTTGGGGTCAGTGGGAAACAGATCATCTGTAACCTACACAAATATATACTTTTAAACCATTTTAAATCTAATTAACTATTATATCTCCAAATGCTATCTGTGCATGGAAAATATATGCCCTTGGGATTCACTGTCTACTGTTTAAAATTAATTTATTTTATGTTTTCCATAATATATGTTCTTGAATTTTTTTGATGCACTGTTTTAATATATTCTGAGTGGGCAGCTCTTCAACAATTGTGCCTTTTGGCAAGAAGTTCCTGTTGCTTATGAATGTTCTGTATCATTTGTTTCAAATTCAACTTGCTTTTAAACACTTTTCATATAATATACTATATTCCTACTCAGAATTCTTGGGGCCTTGGGTTTTCTGGATAAGGCATCTTTCTGTTATTTGGATTTTCATACTCTAGGGGGCTCATTTTTTAATCTAATTTAGATTTTTTTTTTGCCATGAATCTCAAAAGATTTGTGGTTTCCCCAATTAAAAAAAAAAAATCTAAAAATTAAAGATTTATTAAGGGGCAGATTTATCAGGAGCCAAATTTTGAAGTAAGTTTTTTTTTAAATCCCATAACTTTGAAATTCGAATAAAAAAAGACCAACTAAAATCTATTAAAAAAAAGTTTTTTTTGAGTGAATAGGCCGTTTTCATTTGAATCCGAATTGTATGCAGCGAAGTAAGATCGTATTCGATCGAATTTGATTCAAAGTTTTTTTAAATAAAAGACATAGATTTTTTAAAGTCCACCAATTGACTCTAAATAGACTCTAAATTGACTCTAGGAGGTCCCCCATAGGCTAAAACAGCAATTTTGCAGGTTTTGGATGGCCAGTGGTTGAAATCGAATTTTTAAAGAGACAGTACATGATAAATCTTCCATATTTGAATATCTGAATTTTTTGCAAATTCAAATAGAATTTGGACTTTCCCCTATTCCAAGTACACAAAAATAGCTTGAAAATTTTATTTTTTTTCTTTGAATTTTCAATTCGACCATTGATAAATCTGCCCCTAAGTGTAAAAACCATAAAAACCTTTAATTCAAAACTTCACCAGGTAAAAGTTGTAGAGGTCCTGTAGAAGACAATAGGAGCTGTGCAAATCCTATTTGATCATTTAAAATCAATTCTGACTTTTAGAGGTCTAAAAGGTCTACAACTACTAAAATTCGACCTTTGATAAATAGGTCTGTACTAAAAATTGTGAAACTCAACAGGATTGTTGTTACTTCAATATGGTGGCAGATTTACTAAAGGGTGAAGTGGCTAACACTAGCGACTTTTCGCCATCCCATCCGCAGGGACATTTCGCTAGCAAAAGAGACAGTCACTTGCATTCGTTCACACTCTATTGCCAGGCGTCTTTTCACTCTTGCGAAATGCCGTTACTCCGCAAATTCAGTGATAAGTGCAAATTTTACTGAACGTTACCTCATTCGTCAGAATTGACTTCGCCATCTAAGAACAGCTGAACTGCTAAAATTAAGCTACATCCTCTTCAATCTTATGTCAGTGATATCATATCCTGTCTGACAAAAATGCATTAAAGTGGACCTGTCACCCACACATAAAAAGCTGTGTAATAAAAGTCCTTTTCAAATTCAACATGAAATCCAACTTCTATTTTTTATTAAAGCATTCATAGCTGTTGTAAACTCATTTAAACATCTCAGCTGTCAATCAAATATTGTCTGCCCCTCCTCTGGCATAGAAGCAGGGAAGGCAATTACTTTCACTTTCCATTCAGCACTTCCACGATGTAACTGCACTCCCGACATTCCCCATCTCTTTACCATTTAACTGTGTAACCAGTGCATGGGGATGGACATCAGGTCCCCCATCCTGATGCACAAACAAGATTTTGAGATGATGCAAAGCTTTCCTTAATAACAGTGTCCACAAAATGGCTCCTGTCTGCTTGCTATAATTATGATGTCCCAGATCGAAGCAAACAATATTCAAATAATTTATACAGTGTAATTAAAGTTTATTTTGCTTGACTTATGCGATAAAATAGGATT
This sequence comes from Xenopus borealis, assembly GCA_024363595.1. NCBI lineage: Eukaryota > Metazoa > Chordata > Amphibia > Anura > Pipidae > Xenopus > Xenopus borealis. The sequence goes on from CM044431.1 coordinate 65,001,678, forward strand.
TGGAATATTTTTTTAGGTGACAGGTCCACTTTAAAGTTGCAAAAATGCTGGCGACTTTTCCTTTTTTTTAAGTGGGATTGCCAGCAAAATTCCTAACGATTAAACTTTTTTGGGTTAACATTTTTCCCCAGACATTTTGAGGGGCTTGGAAAATTACTTTAACAGTGGGCTCATGTTTAGGGTATTATAGGATCTCTTTTGTCTTTATTAAGGTTCCTTGCACATTTGTAATAAAAAGTGGCCACTTCAAACTTTTGTACCTAATAAAGACGTCCATAAGACTTGAATGTACCGGCCCTATTCAAATTGACCTAAGCGTAAGATCATTAGCGAATTTTTGCTAGGCAGAAATGACATAAATGAATGCCAGTGAATCTGGTATATGAATGCTTGCTAAAGAAAAGTTGCCACTGTTTTGTGCCCAGGGCGCAACGTCATATTTTAGTGAATTAACGTAGTGTGAAGTGTGTGAAGCAGCGGTAGCTGGCGACAATTCGCCCCCTTTAATATATCTGCCCCATGAATTCATGCAGCTTTGTATTTTTATGTATCAGTCTTCTTTACACATATTATTGTAAAGAGTAAAAATATTTTTGAAATGAAAAAGTGGGGAACAAGTTTTATATAAAAGGATGTACAAAAGACTTTTTTATTAAAAGGATACGTTTTTGCAGATTGAATTGCAATAACTCACTGAAAACTGGAAATACATTTTCCTTATTTTCTTGCGGTTTAGCTATCTTATTGCTGAACAACATTGCCTTGGGTGCACTTGTTAAAACATCCCTAGTTCTAAAGAATGGCTAGTTATATTTCATTTGGTTCACTCTAAAAGATAGAATGGCTCAAGCGCTAATTGATGGTCTTGCTGTTTAAGCCATCCGTTTTGACAAGTCCTGTCATAGGTGCTTTATTCAATGTTTAATGGATTGCATAAAATAGGAGTTGAAATTTGCAATTCTTAAAGCATGTTTATACCGCAGGGATAACTTTAGGCTTTCCAGTCCTTTCACTGTGTAAATAAGCACTGGAAACTTGCTGGCATACTTTACTAATGAGTTCCTTGCAACTAATGTCAGATTCCTGGTATAAAAATGAATAAGAAGGTTTTCTAGAAATATATAAGTTGTATTTGAAATTTTAACTTTGACTATAAATTATGAAACAAAAGACAGGAAAGGCATGATGTGCAAAACAGTTTGTTCCATACAGAATTGCAAGGTTATTAAAAACACGGAAACAATTATATTACTCATACGTTAGAATATATATATATTGTGTATATATATATATATATATATATATATATACTGTATATTATATATATATAAATATCTCCAAATAATCCATATTTTAAAACTGATTTCCTTTTTCTCTGTAATAATAAAACGGTAGCGTGTACTTGATCCAAAGATATAATTAATCCTTATTGGAAGCAAAACCAGCCTATTGAGTTTATTTAATGTTTACATGATTCTCTAGTAGACTTAGGTGCAGATTTATCAAGGGTCAAAGTGAAAATTTTAAAATTTAAATTTCTAAGTTATTTTTGGGTACTTCAAATAGGCCAAAATTCAACCATTTGTACATCAAAGTACTGTCTCTTTCAAAATTTTAAATTTGACCCTTCGCTATCTTAAACCTGCAGAATTGCTGTTTTAGCCTATAGGGGACCTCCCATAACCTTTAAGGACTCTTTTTGAAATGTTTGAGAAAATCTAAATTTTTTGGAGGAAATAGTTTGAATCGTTTGAATTTAATCGATTTTAATTCGATTGAAAACGGACCTATTTGGAAATGAAACCACTTCGAAAAAAATTTGATGAAAGTTTTTTAACTTTGAAATTCGACCCTTGAAAATCTGGCCCTTAATGTTTGAAGATCCAAATACCAGAAAAATCCATTATCTGGAAAACCCCAGTTCCTGAGCATGCTGGCTAACAGGTCCCATAAAAAGCTCAAGGAATCAACACTTAAAGGGGCAGATTTACTAAGGGTCGAATTTGGGGGTTAAAAAACCCTTGAATTCGACCATGGGAATAGATGGGAATAGTCTGGGAAGTAAAATCCTTTGAAATTGAATATCGAATTCGAAAGATTTTACTGCAATTTGATTGGTTGAACAAGAAAAAAGAAAAAATTTGATCGATCGATAAAATAGATCGATTTTAATCATTCGATCGAATTTTTTTATTCCATCAAAAATAATGAAACCCAATTCTGTAGCTTTGATCTGGCGAACTAGGTAGTCCAATAACAATTTAAAGGGGAAGTAATTTGACAGTCGAATATTCAAATAGATTTTTAGTCAAATTATTCGATTCAATAGAAATTTCAAAATTCACTGGTTGAAGTGGACTTCAAAAACATTCGAAAATTCGAATTCCAATCTTTTAGAAAATTCGATCGAACTTCGAATTCTTCATGTGAATTTAGTAAATCTGCCCCTTAAATGTAACCAAAAGATTTCAGCCTACATTCATCTTGTAATTGCAATATGTTGGTAAGTTTTGTTGTTGTTATGGTATGGTCTTTATACTGTACATCTTTTTCAATTCCCCACAACCATCATTTGTTTGGTGGAGGCACAGAAAGATTAGGCAATTTAGTCAACAAAGAGCAATTTAATGACTGCTATAAAGTTACAAAGAACTCTAACCTTCCTCTGTCCCAGCTCAGTCCCTTAATAATAACCATTAATTCTCCCTACTAACCCCCCAACACCATTAGCTAATGCAGATAATTATTAATTCAAGAAATACACTCTAATGACAAGTACACGAAAAGTCAAAAAATGTGTAAGACAAGTACACATATTATACTGAAATATAAAAATAGGTTTATTGATGAGCTATTTTATAGCATCAATCATAACCTATATAATATGAATAGGCAAGTCTGCTGCAATGAAAATACCTTATAACTAACTGTAGGACAATCATATCCATATTTGCCCATTTTGCTTTTACTTTAATATATAGATATATATGTATATCTATATATATATATATAGATATATATGTATATATATATATATATATATATATATATATATATATATATATATATATATATATATATATATATATATATATATATATATATATATATATATATATATATATATATATATATATATATATATATATATATGCTCACCATAAGTATTGTTGAATTTATATTGCAGTTGTTTGCTACTATTTCTGCTGCTTAGTTGGTCAACCCATATTCGCCAGCTGCTTTATTTCAAAACATACTTTCTTGCTTGCCCGTGTATGAAATTTGTTGCAACAACACTAAAATTACCACTAGAACCTCTGCCTGCATAATAAATTCATGATTTTTTATCTAGACATAAGCAGGTCTGCCATTTGGATGCTTTACACAGAAAGAATGGCTAAAAGTCAATATTTTAGAGCCATCACAGAGAGAAGTTCTCATACAAACAACCATAGTTTAAGGTAAAAAAGAATAGGAGCTGCTTTCATAATTACCCCTGTAGTTGTCTTTCCCCAGTCTCTTCCATCTGCTCTACAAGAAACCACCAATATGAGCACTGTTTTGCTCTTACTTCACACCATAATAAATGTATTGCACTTAATTAAATAGCACTGACATAAAGCAGAAACACAACTGACAGTAGCAAAGCTCTAAGCTTCTAGCTCTCTAGCTCTCAGATGTTATATTTAAAGAAGACAGCACAAAAGCAGGGTGACCCATATCAAGGCTGTTTGGAAATTTACTACAAGGCTAAATAAACACACTGTACCCAGAAAAATTTTATTTTCCTTTTCTTTTTTTAGTAAAACAATGAATTTAATTATGAATAACTTTACATGTTGCTTAGATGAGAATAAAAAAAAAACTATCTTAACATAAATATAATAACTATGAAGGATAACCAGACTTAATAGGGTCCAGTATTGAAAAGTTATTTATAGCAGAATATATTTATGAGGGGCAGGCATGTGAAAGGAGTGCACAAATAGAGACAATGCTCATTTGTTTTCGCAGACAAAAGGGGATGTCACCATTGATTTCAATGAAATGATTGTAAAGCGCAATAGTAGGTCGTAACACAGATAAATACCCATTGCTTACAGCATGCCTGTGTTCCATAATTTATTTTATGCATGATGTCTTTCTCTTTCAGGAACAATTTTTAAACTTACAAACTCTTATGAAAATGTAGCAACTGATTACTCAAGATACCCAATTCCAATTCATTTTCACAACAACATGTCTGTCCAACTGGAAGCCTACAGTCAAATGTGACCCTCCAACAGATTTTGTAGTCCTTATCTGCTCAAAGACAACAAAGATTTATTCTTATTTCATCATTTTAATATTATAAATTGTTGATTTAAATGTAGATTTAAATATAGATTGCTCTTTAGTGATAAAAGTTGTATAACCCCTATTTAATATTGATAATTCTAAGGCAATTCAAAATAAATTCATTTTTGATGTAAACAGCTTCTTCAATTCAACTAAACTTTTAACAGATATGTACAGTAATTGCTATAATCCACTAGCGGAATCCTTTAGTGGAAACTCATTGAGGTTTAAAAGTATGATCCATGCATGAGGATACCATAAGATTCATTAAGGCACATGTCAATTGTTAAAGTTACACACTTGGAGGTGTGAATCTTAATGAAAAAATAAAAAATGGCATTTTATGTGAATGACAAAGTCGTGCCCCAAACCGAAAACAACTTGTATTAGTGGTGAAATGTTTTCTGAATTAATCAGCAAATCCATTAGTTATTTACTAGCAGTTCCAAAACTATGGGCAGAGTCTGGTCTGGGGATGTCCAACCTGAAGTCCAGTGACATTTTGGTAGACTGTCTATAAAAATTTGGTGATATAAGAATGCTTTCATGTACCTGTACCCTTGTTATAAATTAAGGAGGTCAAGGACAAATGTTGAACCTTACAGGGAGTTTCAAACTAAAAAAAAAAATTAAAACAAAACACTGCCTTACATTTACCACTAATAGATGATTTATATCATGACCTGGATGAATAAAAAATTTCATTTACATGTTGTTCGAACAGATCAACCTCCTACAGTTTTTATTATAGTATGAACAGGTTTAATGTACATATCCTATTGAGCTACAATTATATAAACAGAAACCGCACAGGAACATATTGATTTTGATTATGGTTTTGTAATGACAAATTAAAATTTGTGTATGTTGTTGCAGCTTTAATGGTTTAACTGCTGTGTCAATTGTTGCATTTTATCAGGTATAGCAAATAGCAATTCTGTGTTGCTGCTCATTTCATCTACAAAAAAGAACAATGTGATGTGAGTTCCAGAGTGCAGTGATTATCTTGCATGGCTTTACTCCCTTAAGTTATGACTATCCTTAATCAGATGTAATAGGGTGAATTATATCATTGGCATGCTAGGGGTTTATTTTCATTGGTAAACTGTGTTCCCACATAAATTAGAATAATATGATAAAAAGGTGATTTAGATTTTTATTAAAATATTTTTTTATTCTCACAGGAAGAAACACTTTACATGGTAGCTAAACAGACAATTATTTGAATGAAAGAGCTCCTGTTAAAACACAGAAATACAGAAGAAAAAGGTTTTGACTATTGTTTAAAACTAATATTATTTGAACTTGCAGAAAACATTTTCTGTGGACATCGTACTACATCTGTAAGTCATTTGAAGGGCACAGCAATGAGTTTTTCACAACCTTAGAACAAATGACCAATAATCTGCACTCAGCAGCAAGATAAATGTACATACAATATGAAATACCATGGGTTCGGTTAGGGCTTGACATCTTTTAGCTATACAGAGCTGAACAATGCTAGGTGAACTTGTACGTTTAGAATTTCTTTCAATGACAAATTTCAAGAAGAAAATGAGGTTAAATTGGAAAAGCTGAAAGATGTATGTAATATACTAAAGCTGGGACTGTTGCTAAATCATGGAAATGTTCTAAAATTCTACATTTTTTTGGACCATCTGTGTGAGAATAAACATTGGTTTGGTAATCAAAGCACTGTAAACAATTTACTTTTTCAAAATGAGTAAAATTAGTACTTGCGTCTAAGGAACATGACAATTTGAGTGCTCATTTAACTGTGAGTTGCAACTCAAGGAGAAAACATAGGCAAGGGTTTACCACCACTGGGAAAGCCAACATAACTCACTTGTGTCTTCTTACTCTCATATACACTAGTGTTGTATCCCGGTTTGTTGCTTGCACCTATTGTGGTGCATGAGATGCAATGGGGCCCAGTGGAAACACTGGACACAATTGCATCAGGGCAGTAACCAAAGGCAACCAGGCAACTGTTTGCTTTCATTGTTTAAAAAAAAAAAAAAAAAAAAAAAAAACAGCCACTAATTGGTTGCTATGGGTTACTGCCCAGGTACCCAATGTTTATAAATGAGCTCCATGTTCCCTAGGGCAAGCAAGACCTATATATAACTCCTGTTTTCACCAGATATAAGTACAGTTTTCTATGTTTAGTCAGCAGAATCACATGTACTGTAAATAAAGGTTGGGGATTTGAATGTAATATAAAAACTACCTCAAATCTCATGCAAAAAATGTTTTTGCACTTTACATTGCTTTAGTAAATGAACCCTTTTGACTATAATGTCTTTGCTATTGTTAAATAAATAACCTTGATATAAGGGACATACAGCCTCAGTAAAAGAGGGCAAGGGGTCAGCAAAACATTGATGGAATAGAACAGACTGAATTTTCTTTACGTTGCTTATCCGTCTGAATGACACACTGGAAAAAATTGCATCTTGGCATATATATTGGATATTGGATAACAACAAAAAAACAATATTATCTACTATGTTATACTACCACTTATTTTCATTCACCTTTCAGGACATTTAGAATGGCTTCTAAACCATTATTGAATGAAATGCCTATTTTCTGATTATATATAATACAGATAGAATCTAAAGTTGTCTGAAACCATTTGCTTTGTTAGGTAAAATGGTGATTTTTTTTTCTTTATTTTAAAGTGAGACAGCCAGTAAGTGGGTTTTTAATCTAGAGGTCAGTTTGGGGAAACAGCTGAATTGTTTCGTTGTGATATGCAGCTCATCCGTCCAAATCACTTGCATGGTAAAATATTACTTCCTGGTAATACTGCGACTTACAGTATGTCTCAATGTACAAAACTTCGGTTCAGCTGTGTTTGTGACAAAATTCAAGACTAATTTCATAACAGAGCACTCAGCAAGACACTGTTCAGGATATGACAATATTGGCCATGATGTGCACGATGCAGAAATTCTATTATAGGTAACTCAGTAGCAAAAGGATCTTTAATAGGGGTACTTTCACATAAATTTCTTTTATTGCTAATATTACGTCAAATGAAAATGTCTATTTTTTACATTTAATTAAAGCTCTGGACTTTTCTGTATGATGATTTAGTTTTACTCCTCCATTGCATTTGTCTCTTCTATTCTTCTGCTGTTAAAGCGTCTCCATGTTAATGCATAGCCATAATAAATTCATAATTATTTTTTGGGTTTTACCCTATCTGTCCTGCCAAACCTCTGGCATAAGAGTGGGTAGTTTTAAAGGAACAGTTCAGCATAAAAATAAAAATTGTGTAAACATATATGCAAAATAAAAAATGTATCTGATATAGTTAGTTAGGCAATAATGTAATGTATAAAGACTTGTGTGACTGGTTGTCAAACAGAATAGCCAGAACACTAATTCATGCTTTGCAGCTCTCTAAAGGTTGCCATACACGATAAAAGCTGCTGACAGACAGAGTTGGCAGTGTATTGCCCCATGTATGGGGCCCTTCGACGGGCTACCCGGATCAATATCTGGCCTAAAATTGGCCAGATGTCGATCAGACGGATCGCAGCCGCATCTGTTCATTGATGCGGTCCCGCGATCCGACCACCCGTTCTCCTGCATTATGATCCGATCGATGGGCCCTAGAGTCCACAATCGGATCAGCCCAATATTGCTGAGGTGGGCATATCAGGGAGAGATCCGCTTGTTTGGCAACATCTCCAAAGGAGCAGATCTCTCCGTGTCTGGCCAGCATAACTCTGAGTTAGTCAGTGACTTTAAGGGGGGCCACATGGGGCATAACTGTTCAGTGAATTTGCAATTAATCCTAAAGGTGGCCATACACGTAGAGATCCACTCGTTTGGCGATGCCACCAAACAAGCAGATCTCTCCCCGATATGCGATATTGGGCTGATCCGATCGTGGGCCCTTAAGCTGTTATAAATCAACTAACATTGAAAACATTTTTTATTGTGCATAGCCTATCTATTTTTATACTGAACAATTCCTTTAAGTGAGATCCCTTTTAAGACAGGATTAAAGAATGACATTACCTTCTAGTCATAATGCATGGTAAAAACCCAGCCCTGTTTTCATTTTACTAAACAATATTAAATATTTCTAAAATAATTAATAAATATTTAGGCACCACTAGAAATATTTCACATTGATTATATTGTTCTTTAAGGCCACGGCCACATACAGGTATGGGATCTGTTATCTGGAAGCCCAATATCCAGAAAGGCCTCTCATTTTAATCAAGCAATTCCAAATTTTTTTAAATAATTAACTTTTTTGTTGATAATAAAAAAAATAGTACCTTGTACTGGATCCTTACTAACATAATAATAAAATAGTACCTTGTAGTGGATCCTAACTAACATCATAATTAAATAGAACCTTGTACTGGATTCTAACTAACATATAATTAATCCTTATTGGAGGCAAACGATATTGGATTTATTAAATGTTTACATTATTTTTAGACTTAAAGCACGGAAATCCAAATTACAGAAATATCCCTTATCTGGAAAAATCCAGGTCCAGAGCATTCTGGATAATAGGTAACTCATGCAGCATGACCCTGTCTAATTAGGCAGCAAGCATTGGAGTCTGGCTACACTGTGATATCCGGGCTTTTCAGAATCATGCAACAGATAGCACTATTAAATAACACACAATAGGCACAATTCAGATCAACATACATTCTGGGCAGTTTGCATCACTAGACTTTGACAATATATACTGACATTTAAGCATTCCCCACTGGTAATCTAATGTTTGTAGCAACCAATTAGCAGGTCACATATACTGGTCACATCTTGCTGGTTGCTATGGGATACTGCTCCTGGACATACATTGTGCCTTTTTAGAACTTGTACTGCACCAGTCATACTGAAATCTCACAAAATTGTGTATAATACTGGGCTTAAAATAAAGTGATCTGTAAACCACTGGCAAAGTTTTTGATAGATAAACATCAATGTGATCATTTGTTTGTTAACATAAAGCATTTAGTTAGTACTTAGCAGTCTCTTAGCTCCATGTCTATTACAACAGAAATACAAATGGACCTCAAAGCAATACAATGCAGAATTGTTGTGTATTTTACACTCCTTTATTATTTACAGCATAATTTCAAGATTCGTTTTTATATGCCTTGGGGCTCAGCTGCATGACCATGATGATATTTAATTAGTACTATATTTAATATAGTAATAATTTAGCCCGATTTTTTAAGAAAATGTTATTATACATATTGTTAGGCATACAAAATTTGCCTGAATATATTAACTAAATAGACATGAAATTGTAGTGAAAAAACACTGGGATTTTCCTTTTTCTATGTAATAATAAAACAGTACCTTATACTTGGTAGTAACTAAGCTGCATGAATCCATATTGGTGGCAAAACAATCCTATTGGGTTTATTTAATGTATAATTGATTTTTAACTGACTTACGTTATGGTGATCCAAATTATTAAAAGATCCCTTATCTGGAAAACCAGAGCATTCGGGATAATCTGGCCGTCCGTTGCCGATATACGAGGTGTTCATTTTGACCAGTAACATAATACATAATATAAAAAACACATCTCTAGTTCTAGTGCACAATGAATAGACATATCTTATTACCACTTATATAATTTAATGTCTATGTTCCTTTATTCAGACTGGCCTAGTTAGGCCTACAAAGTTTTCATTAAAGACACCCCCACATTTTGGCCTTGTAGCTGAATTAAAGCAGGTTTTACATTCATATCATTTCACTAAAATAATACCATAACTGCCTTATTGCTAACAACAAATGCATTGCATGTTGGATGCATTCTGCAAATAACTAAATGTGTTAGTTTACCTTTACTTTTAGTATGTTATTTAAAGGAGTTGTTCAGTATAAAACTAAATAGAAAGGCTGCACAAAATAAAAAATATTTCTAATATAGTTAGTTAGCCAAAAATGTAATGTATAAAGGCTGGAGTGACTGGATGTCTAACATAATAGCCAGAACACTACTTCCTGCTTTGCTGATTTTTTTGGTTTGACTTGAGGGGGTCATAATTGTTTGCTTTGAATCTGAGCTGAAAGCTGAGGATCAATTGCAAACTCACTGAACAGTTTTGTTCCTTAAAGGTGTCTATACACGGCATACACAGAGTCAGCAGCTTCTTGGCCCGTGTATGGAGCCTTCTGACGGGCTTCCCAGATCCCCGATTTTGATTGGACGGGACTATAAACCCCATCGGATCGCAGCTGCATCTGTTCATTGATGCAGTCCCGCAATCCGACTGCCCGTTGCCGATCGTTATGATCCGATCGTTGGGCTCTAGGGCCCATGATCGGATCAGCCCAATATCGCCCACCTCAAGGTGGGCATATCGGGAAGAGATCCGCTCATTTGGTGACATCTCCAAACGAGTGGATCTCTCAATGTATGGCCACCTTAACTCTCTGAAAAGCAGGAAGTAGTGTTTTAGTTATTGTATTAGACATCTGGACACTTCAGCCTTTATAGATTACATTTTTGGCTAACTAACTAAATTAGAAACATATTGTTTTTTGCACAGCCTATCTGTTTGCCCAGTTTTATTTTTACACTGAACTGTTCCTTTAAGGCTTAAGGAATTAGCCTCCTCAAACAGCCTCTTAATGGGAAAAGCCCATGTCCCTAGCAATCTTGATAGATACAAAATAAATGCCTGGATGCAGCTTCATATATTTCTTTACAAAAATATATTTCATTTTTTACAGTATATTGTATTTTACTTACTTAAATATTTTGGTTACAAAACATCTTGCATAAATGTAATGACAGAAGTGTATAACTAATGTGTCCCTAGCGCTCCCTCTGCTGGTGACTTCGATGCCAAAACCTTTCTAACGGTAAAGAAATAATGAGCGTCTAGGGAAAATTAATCAGAAGAGATTTACTTAGTAGCAACTTTGACAATTTTATTGGCTGGTGTATTTCATGCTAGTCGAGCCTTCAATAGGATAATTATAAAATCAGTCCTTGCTATAATTATGATTAGTTTTAGTTAAATAATTTGTTCTCTTTTATGTGATTCTCGTGTCAGCAAGTTGATGAGACTGCATTAGAAGGAAACCACTGCAACATTTAACAGTAAAAGGGACCTTAACAACAATCAGAGGCGATTATATTAATTTACTTATAATTTAGTGTTACTCTGCCCATGTAAGTAGGCTTCTGCTATATTTTATATTAATAAAAGGAGGCCTGTAGGTATAGGGCTTAGTATAGACGGGTTTAGCATAGCAGATAACAATTTCTTTAGTATTTAAGTTGGAGTATTTATGTTGGAATATACAGGGAGCATACATCACTCATAACTTTAACATAACTTTGATCTGTAGGATGAAAATATTTCTAACTGTTGTTGATACTGTACAGGTGCATATAATCTATAAATACATATAAGCTATTTCCACTTGCTGGAGTCACTGGCCCTCATATAATATTAATATTTACAATGTGCAGGGTTATTTCAGTTAGGAGCATTATGCACACAAAACGAAATGTGAGACAATTAATTTCCATTAAAGAGACTGCTATATAATATATATAGCCTAAAATGAGTCAGATTGTGTGATCAGTGTAATAATTATGCACCTTCATGCATCAGTATTTCACCATGCACACATTTCCAGCTGATAAGTCTTTATTATAGGTGTAAGAAAATGCAGCTCTAAAACAAATTTGTTGTATTAGGTGATGAATACAGCAAAGAGGAAGCTGACATTGCCCATGCTTCCGAATTACAAGATGTATATTGTTTCTGAATTAACTCACTGAGGCTGAAGTTCAAATTATTCTAAATTGTTATTGGGGGCAGGAGTTGAAGTCCCGGCCACCAATTAAGTTTTCAATTCCACAGGGCGCAATCTAAAATGCAAATTTGCAGTCTTGTTCTCTAAGCTTAAACAAAAATAAATGTGTCCTTACTTAATCCATGGATGGACATGATACTACAGGTATGGCATTCATTATATGGAAACCCATTATCAAGAAAGCATGGGATGGCTGTCTCCCACACACTCCATTTTATAAAATTAATCTACGTTTTTAAAAATTATTTCCTTTTAATAACATAGTACCTTATACTTGATCCAAACTAAGAAATAATATAGATAAGATATTATTTTTTATCGGAAGCAAAATCAGCCTATTGGGTCTAATTATGGTTTATTATATTCTAGTAGACATAATGTCCAAATTGAAAATCCTTTATGCAGAAACCCCCAGGTCCTGCGCATTCTGGATAACAGGCCCCAAACCTGTTTTAAGTACAAGTAAATGAAAGAGTATTTTCCAAACAAAAAGTGTTTGCTGCTTCTTCCTACCACACTAAAATGTGGTGTATCATTATAAATTACATAATTATTTGGACCTAAATTGTAGTTTCTAAACTACAATTCCCACCATCCAAGTGTCTGCAAAAAGAACAGTTTGAAAAGACAGAAATGTTATTTTTTTTGTATATGATATTCCCTAGCTGATATTTACCCACATCTCTATCAGAACAACATGTGATATATATGTGATAAACCAGATACAGTATATTGCTAAAACGGAAACAGGAGAATTCAGCACAATATTACAGGCTATTATAATTAAAGTCACAGAGTTTATTATAGTCGAATAACCCAGTTACCAATCAGTAAGCAAAATGTAATGGTTACCTGAAATTAGCTGATTGGTTTCCTTGGGTAATTAGACCTGGTTGAAATCCCTTCTGGTACAACAGTGGGATATCTGTACCCTCATTAGCAATACATTGAAGAATCCAGTTTCAAGCCTAATCCAAAGCGTATTTCCTTGCAGTCTGTTATCTCAGTTATCTTATTTTGTAGTGCTAGTCACAGTATGCAATGGAGACCGGGAGCTCTCTGTTTCCACAGATACTAGCACATGTCACTAAGGAAATGATCCACCAATAAGGGTCTCTGGAGAAACTATCTGTTGTGGCTGCAATTTAGTGACATCAACTAGGGACCTGTGAAAAACTGTAACCTACTTTCTTTTTTGGCAAGGGAAAGAAAAAAGAGAGTTAACCATATGCACCCAGCTTTGCAAAACAGGTCAACTATCAACTGGACCATTTACAGTGCTTGTAAATATAATATTTATTAACACAGTGTAAAGACAACTAATTACAAAGTTTTAATAAATGCAGAATTGTATCTGTTGTGGGAGCATGTTTAATAAGTGAAATCAGAGCTTGTAATGGTTATATATACTCAAGCTGTATCTATTTATAGACTAACTGGTGAATATAATTATAGACGTCAAAAACTTTTATTGTCATGCAGTGACCCGAGAGTCAAGAGAGAGCTTAATACAACCCTGACAGACATGTGTGTGTGTATATATATATATATATATATATATATATACACACATATATATATATATATATATATATATATATATATATTCTTCAAATAGAACCCACACACCATAAATCTTTTAATCAAATAAGTTTATTCAAACATCACTTCAGTGTCCAATGTTTCAGCCCACATTGGGGTCTGTTTTATCACTGAAGTGATGTTTGAATAAACTTATTTGATCAAAAGATTTCTGGAGTGTGGGTCCGTTTTGAGGATGACATACCACATTTGACCAAGTACCAATCATAGATTGTGGAAGGAAGAGTGCAGGTACTTTTGGAAAAATGTTATATATATATATATATATATATACATGTATATATATATATTAAACACTTTTTTGACTTTAAAGGCAACTTTGACTCTGTTACGTGCTGTGCTGGCATCCTGAACGTATATATATATTCCAGTTATTGGCCAAGAGGATTTATGACCAATTCCTGTCGCACTTCAACGTAGTGTTTGGTTAGGGGTGAATCTTCCTCTTGGGCTTCTGGTTGCTGAACCATCTGGATGTTCCTACTGAGCCTGGGTACACTAAGGCCCCATATACCCAATTATGCCCCAGGGACCAGTACCTCTAGAAATAAATCAGGGGAGAAGGGGCCCCTGAATTAGGCCATTTAGAGATAGGATACTACCTTTGATAGTACTCTCTAGGAGAGTAAGATAGGTAAGTTAAACAGTACTAGCAGCTTTGTGCTCCATCAAGGATATGTAACAGGGAGTAGCTTACCTAGGCTATAAGAGTGACTGTAATGAAGGAACTGCAGAGAACAGGTTGTCAGGTTTAGATTTTTCTCCATGACTACTTCACTGTATGGAATCTGGACCACTTTTGAGGTATTTATGCCTAGAGATTTGTACTTGACTACATCCTCAGGAAATTGCACAGTGTTGTCTCTGCTGGATTTCTGGATCATCCATTGCTTTTATAACTTTTGCCTCTTTGGACTGTAAGTAACCCTGTGGACCATTTGGCTCTGATAAATACATTATTCCTGCTCTGTTTTACTGCAAGAACCTCCTGGTGTCCTTTCTTTTACTATTTTATGCACAGTTGCCTATGGGAGTTGTAGTTGCACTACATCATACCTTCATTTCTTCCACTTAGTGAAGTAAATGTAACCCATGCTCTATAGCAGGGGTCCCCAACCTTTTTCACCCGTGAGCAACATTCATAAAGAATTGGGGAGCAACACAAGCATGAAAAATGTTCCCTGGTGTTGCCAAGTAAGGGTTGTGATTGACTATTGGTAGCCCCTATGTGGACTGGCAGACTACAGGAGGCTCTTATTAGCAGTACAACTGTTTTTTATGCAACCAAAACGTGCATCCAATCATATAATTCAAAACTAATCACCTGCTCTGAGGTCACTGAGAGCAACATCCAAGGGGTTGTGGAGCAACATGTTGCTAGCGAGCTACTGGTTGGGGATCACTGCTCTATAGACACAACTAGCAATTAACCCCCTTGGTCTATTATAGCCCAAAATAGTTTTACATATGAGACTGCAAAGATAAGTCAGATTCCATTAGTTTTTGGGGTGCAAAAAAGGATTTCCTTTTTGTTGGTACCTGATGGATTTATGTTTCTCTTTCTCCTTAATTGATTTTACGGTATGTAGCTGAATAATAGCTAAGTAACCATATCTGCCAGTTTTTCTTGAAAGTTGCTCAGCACGACTGGTAGATAAGTTAATGGTGGATGGGTAAAACGGACAGATCTACACATGAATGCTGAAACCTGTTTAACTGTTTGTGTGGTGTTTGGTGCAAGGTGCCGGCTGCATGAAGCTGCTAATAAAGAACTGTTATACTCTGCTCATCATCAGCAACCAAAACATAACAGTTTGCACTTGGAGTGTGTTAAGATAATAAGCCTTGTTACAGCTACTCACGTTAGTTTGGTGTGAACCTAGTTTTTGTGTAAGCATATCAGCTGTTTCTATTGTTTATCTGGGCCCTACGGCAACTATTTTTAGGTCATATATTTCTATTTTATCTCTTATTTATATAAAGTGTGTGGTCAAAATATTTTGGGAACCACAGGTATGGTATGCATTATACACAACCCCATTATCCAGAAAGCTCAAAATTATGGAAAGGCCATCCCCCATTTTATCCAAATAATTAAAATTTTTAAAACTGATTTATTTTTTCTCTGTAATAATAAAACAGTAGCTTGTACTAGATCCAAACTAAGATATAACTAAACCTAATTGGAAGCAAAACAGGCCTATTTGGTTTATTTAATATTTAAATGATTTTCTAGTAGACTTAAGGTATGGGGATCCCAATTAGAGAAAGATCTCTTATTCAGAAAACACCAGGTCCAAAACATTCTGGATAACCAGGTCCCATACCTGTATTATAAACATTGAGGAATAAACAGAAAATAAGCCCTGCTTATAATGAAGCCATACAGTAACATTTTGAAATTGAAAGGGATTGCCCATTTCAGTGTGCTTCCCCCCCATACATTACAGTGAAGGTCAGAACAGAGAATTAGACACAAGGTCAAGCTTTTACCACAAATGAATCACGTCGAATATGCTGTTTCCTGATTAACATCTTCCAGTAATATGGCCCAGTAAAATATCTTATTAAGGTGCTTTACAACTTCAGCTACAAATCATGTCAAGTGAGTTAGGAAAGGAGCACATCCATAATTGACTCCAACATATAAGATAATGAATTATAAATGATGGTAAAGCATATTGAGAATAATTTAAAAATTAATTTTTATTTAAGAATAAAATATAATTGTAGAGGAATATTATAGGCAACACCACTAGAAATGCAGAAAGGCCAGGACCCCTGTGTTTAGTGGTGGAATTAGGGGGTGTCCATCCTGCATCCCTCCAGTTGCTGATAAACTACAACTCCCAGCATTCCACTGACAGCATAATCTAATGTTAAACAGCAGAAAGAGGGACACCAAATGTTCTTGATTAAAGTACTGAAAATATCAAGTCATGTTTAACATGTCAGCAAATCTTCTTTCTACCTTACCCTAAACCTCACCCCCCCCCCCCCAGTTATTATTCACACATAGCAAACTTTACATGTGCAGTTTGCACAGATGCCTCAACATGTAGTTCAATTTAAGCAAATCACAATCCTTAGATGTATAGAAAAATGTTGTTACAAGATGCATCATATGATGTCAAAATTACAATTACTTTGTTTGTATTTCATTATTTCCTATTTGAATTTGCTAAATAACCTCTGAAAGAGTCAGAAATAATCCACAGATGAGAGACACATTCAGTATGCATGTGGCGGCATGAAACTGCAGTTGAAGTCAATCACTGTGGTTTGAGCAAAAATCTAATATTAATTTGCACTCCAAAACTCTGCCAGTTTGTCAGCAACAACATGACTGAGCAAATAAGCTTTACTTAAGACAAGACAGACTTCAAATAGAAAGAAACTCCTGTAAGCTTTTTTTTTTGTTATGGCATATGACCAGTTTTTCTTCTGACTGTTCCTACTTTGTGTACAAAGAGATCATTTCATATTTCTGAAAGGCCTATGAATCATGTGATAGGTGGCTCTATCCAGTGATGATTGAAATTTTCCATGGTTGAACTTAGCACTAAGAGGACTATTGACTTTAATGTCTTTACGGGTGCTGATCTTATGCTTAACTTGAATAAACCTTCACCCTTTTCATGTAAAGGAAAAGAAAAATAATGGCTATGCCTCAAATTCTTTTTAAGTGTACTCAGGCTCATTTATTAAATGTAGGCAGATTTGCACCTGGGCAGTAACCCACATCAACCAATTAGAGTAATTAGCGGTGCTCTGTCAGCTGCAGGGAGAATAATGAAAGCAAAAACGTGATTGGTTGCCATGGATGATTGTCCAGGTGCAAATTTGCCATCTTTGTTAGTTACTGACCTACAAGTGCTTTTATTGTGTCCACTTGAAGGGTAAATAGTTTCAAAGTACAGGGATCCATTTGTTAGATCCGATACATAGATGATGAATGTTTGCATTGACTGGATCTAGGAGTACATATAGTTGAATGAGGAAGCAATTAAACTGTGTTAGCATAAAAAGAAATTGCTTCATTGAAACCCTGCATGACCCTGACATCAATATCATTATACCAAATTCCTATTTTTATCTACTGCCAGATCTTCCTTGAAAACTGCTTTGATTCCAGTCATTTTGACTGCAGCAAGTCTTGTGTTTTTCAGCAACAACCTTTTTGGTCCATATGACAAAATGGACTATATTCCCAAATGACTAGCATATAATGTCATTTAAAAAGCAGGGCTAAAACAATGGCTTCCAGCGGCTTTTTTCTCCAATGATTATTAAGCAGGGCTGGCAGGCAGCATCAGAGTAAATAACATAAGTGAATTTAGCAGCAAGCAAATGGCCACCTATAATCTAAACCTCTCATTTTCTCTTATAAATGTTCACAGCTAAATACATTTCTCACAACATTGATGCATTTAGTGAAGCCATTACATTTTGGTGGTAAATGCTTTGCATGGAAGCCATCAGCTATTTTTTAATGATCATATTTGCTTTACATAAGAGACAGCGCATTTTAACTTATTTACAGCGGAACAGCAACAAAATTGGCAACTTGCTTGGCCCTTCGTTAATTATTTCTTATAACCTAAATAGAGAAGTACAGGCTCTTATCTCATAAACACCTTTTTTATGAGCTGAGATCTTAAGGTGTAAATATGAGCCATGCATAGCTCTGCATGTTATCTGTAAAGCCTTAAAAACTCAGCAGCAAAGCATTAATCTTCTTAATGCTTCAAATAATGACAACATCAAATACACATAAGGATTTGTCAAGTGCCATTAAAATTGAAGTGGGGGAAAGATCATGCCATATGATTATCAAAATGCCGAGAATGGTGCAATAGAGTTGCCTTTGGCAATGCTGGGTTTTTGCCAGCTCAAGATTTTTTAGGAGATCATGATAACCCCTGTGCTAGATTAAGGATGCCATGTGTTTTCATTTCACTTAAAAGGCTTTTTGCAGGTTAAATTGCTTTGGCTGGATTATCACTTCCATTCCATTTTATTCCCTCAAAATATTACTTTTTGTCACATTCTGTTACAAGTTAATAAATGGGTGGTGCACTCTACTGTGTGCCGCTCATGTTTCCATACAGATTTGGTACATAGTGAAGTCCATAAAGGCATCCAGAGAGCTTTTTGCCGGGGCATCTCACAAATGTGGGGAAACTCCCCTTAAATCAGATAATGCAAATTTGTTGCACCTAAAAGGCTACTCCCATTTGCAGAAGCCAACTTTGAGATGGACTAGTCTGGACTAGACTGGAGATTATATGCATTTGTGGTTATATCTATATCATATATAATCTGATAATCTTGTACTGCTTCTGTCTGAAATCTGCCACATTATCTTACTCTGCTCATGACTAGTGATGAGTGAAATGTTTCTCCAAGTTTCACAACAAAAATGACACCCACAGACATAAAAAAATTTGTCTTGCATAAAAAGTTGTCACACAATTTGATGCCTGTCAAAAAAAATGTTGCCACCTATAGACTTTTTGCCATTTTGCTAATTTTTGGCAAATAGGTCAGCTTTGCCCATCACTACTCATGAAATGTTTGGGTTACCATAATACAAGAGCAAACCATTATTTAATTTGCATAGTCACATAGACTGTACTGTTCCACTATGCACTACTACATTTATGTAACAAACTTAGAAGTACTTTAATATGAACCACAAAAGATATGCACACGTTTTGAATAATTAAAGGGGAAATCCATGGCATCTATAGTATAGATGTATAGTATATTATAGTATAGCCAACAGTTAGTATAGGTAAATTTTTGTGTGAAATAAGCTGTATCTGCTCTATCAAAAATATATATGCTCTCTCTCTCTCTTTCTCTCTCTATATCGGTGAGGGGAGGGGTGCACGGTAAATTTATATATATATTAATCGTCCACATACCAGCACTCCCAATTAGATAAACTCAATTATTTATTGTTGCATCAATGGTGGTCCTAATGAGGACCGAAACGTTGGATATTGATGCAACAATAACCAATTGAGTTTATATATGTGGGAGTGCTGGTCTGTGGATGATTGAGATAGATATATATATATATATATATATATATATATAGGATGCCAAGGGATCAGCACTCTCTTGTTAAGGTGAATAAAGTGTATTTTATTGAACACACATAAGAAATCCAACGTTTCGGTTCCTCTTGGGAACCTTTCTCAAGGATATATATATATATATATATATATATGATGAGCCACACTCACAGGGCTTAAAAAATAATGAATAGTTGTTTATTGTAGGTAAAAATGGTCATTACCTTCAATAAACAACTATTCATAATTTTTTAAGCCCTCTGAGTGCGGCTCATGTTCAGGTATCATGAATTTTGGACAATTTACTGACTCTGCCCCCAGGCATAAATACCTTTGTTTTTAGAGAGTGCCAGCATTTTTGGAAGTTATATATATATTTATATATAGTTGGTTGATATAAACACTTTCTTATCACCCATGGCACAAAAAGCATTTCTGACTTGTGCATTACTTTTGAGGAGATTAAATATCAGCCATATTAAAGGGAAACACCATGCCTATGGCAACTCTGACCTCAAGTACCACACAGGAAAATAGTCCTGAGTTATACTCACCTACCAGCACGAAAACAAGCTATAGATGTATCTATTTTCCATTCAAATGAATAACTTACTGATGACAGAAGAAGATGTTACCAATGTTCCCCCTTAAAGGATTACGGGAAAATCAAATGACTCCATGAGAAATAGTTCAAATTCCCTTCATAAAAGCTTAGAGAGAGAAGATGAGAAAGGGGAGGACACTCCCTTTCTACTTTTAATTAATTAAATAAAGCTGTAAACCCAGAACATTTTTAAAACATAATCCACATTTATTTTCATTTTCCCTTAAATAAACATTCATAAGTCTACATAATATATACCTTGTACAAAAATGAGTCTGTGATAAAATATCAGTGTCCACTGGTCAGTATGCAGTGCATCACGCACATGTTCATACCCACCCATAAATAGTGCCTAAGTAAATGGGTGACTGTATAACCTTGTGTCTTCAAGGACATTCACACACAGCCCATTTGTTCCCTGCTGGTGCTGAGCATTTAGTTGGCACAACGTTGCCTAAGACTGAGAGCTAGTTGCGCTTCTCCTTTTATTACACTGCAAGGATCATAATATGTACTTACTGAGATAAGGAGGCTTGTAAGGCGCTCTGGTGCCGGAGAGCAGGCCATCGAGTTCCTTTCTCTCCTGGTTGCTACCTCCTCCATTTCCATTTCCATTTCCAACCCCTGTCAGCCCTTGTAAAGCCTTCTCTTTGCCAAATGTTGAAAATGACCTCTCCCCTCCAGGCTGCACCTCGGGTGTTTCAAACACCTCTGTGTCTGGAACAGAGTCCATACCGGGCACATGAAGGTTACTGCGGTAGTCTGCCGCCTGGCGGCCATCAGCAGAAGGAACAAAGGAAGGCATCCAACAGCGGTCTGAATGACCCAATGCTTTGCACTCTTCTGTGCAGTTAGAGAACAAATCTGTACCTATGGAGCAAACAAGAGGATGTTGTGTGAAACATAGCATATTTTTATGTGAAGGCCACTATTCTTAATGACCTATTGCATTAAGATAATTTCAGAAGCATTCTACTTCCCTTATTCCCCAAATAAACATTCCCAGAAAAACTTTATTAACTCTAGTGTTATCACTGTATCTACATAAGCAACAATCAAACAAGGCTTAACAGAGTTGCAAATATATTTTCCACCAAACATACTGATACAGTAGCCAGGAACACATCTACATAACGGGAGAATATAAGCTATCCAATTATACATTTCCTGGTGGAGGGATACAAGCCAAATAAAAGTTAAGATGAAAAAACAGGGATAGCAGAATGTTAGTTATATTGTGCTGCTTAGAATTGGAAAACTTCAATAGCCCTAAACAATAAGGTGAGACCTCAAAGAGGACCAGCGGTGCTTTTTGGTTTAGCTACCCTCTAATGATTTAAAGGGGTTGTTCACCTTAGAGTTAACTTTTAGTATAACGTAGAGAGTGATATTCTGAAACAATTTGCAATTGGTTTTCATTTTTTATTATTTGTGTTTTTTGAGTTATTTAGCTTTTTATTCAGCAGCTCTCTAGTTTGCAGTGTCAGCAATTTGGTTTCTAGGGTACAAATTACCCTAGCAACCCAGCATTGATTTGAATAAGACACTGGAATATGAATAGGGGATGGACTAAATAGAATGATAAGTAATTAAAAGTGGCAGTAACAATACATTTGTAGCCTTACAGAGCATTTGTTTTTAGATAGTGTCAGTGACCCCCATTTGAAAGCTGCAAAGAAACAGAAGAAAATTGCAAATCATTAAAAAACTATGAGAAATAAATAATGAAGACCAATTGAAAAGTTTCATAGAATTGGCCCTTCTACAATATACTAAAAGCTAACTTGAAGGTGAACCACCCCTTTAAAGAGACATCATTACATATTTACTACCAATGCCTCTATTAAGGGGCAGATTTATTAAGGGTTGAATTGAAAATTTTAATTTTCAAGATTTTTTATGGTCAAAACTGTCAAATTCGACTAGGGAATTATCCAAACTCGACTCAAGTATTTTAAAGAATTCAAATTCCATTTTCCAGATTTTCATACTCTGGCCCAAATTTTACTATTCGCCACCTGCCGAATTCATCTAGACGTCAATGAGAGAGGTCCAGTAACCAATTTGGAGATGTTTGTAGCCTTCCTGACATTTGAGTTTTTTCAGTTTGGTCGTATTTGAATCGAATTCGATTCAAGTTTTCAGGTCAGTAAAATTCGTCAGAGTTGTAGATATTCCATTTTTGTTAATAAAATAACCCCCCCCCCCATTTGAATTTCAAATTCATTGCAGTTAAAAAAAATACTCACATGAATTCGAAATCCGGCCCTTGATAAATGTACTTCCCTTTGTGTTAAACATGATCCATATTTTAAAACATTTAGATTTCCCCAGCAAGCAAGGGGATGTCTTTTTATTCTAAGTTTCTTACAAAAAAGGTATGACGAGTAATACAAAAAGGGTAACTGTTATCCTGTGATATAGGAATTCAGCTTGAACAAATTTATAC
Organism: Xenopus borealis; assembly: GCA_024363595.1. Lineage (NCBI taxonomy): Eukaryota > Metazoa > Chordata > Amphibia > Anura > Pipidae > Xenopus > Xenopus borealis. Next base: position 65,024,587 of record CM044431.1, read on the forward strand.
AAATTAATAAACTGAAGACCCGCTTTGAGCATTAAATAACTGTTTCCATGTGACATATATTACTTTAAAAGGCATAACAGCCTGCCACATGATCCACATAACGTAATTAAGAAATTCCTCAAAGCGCAGGTTTTTCACATGGCAAAATCAAATGTTATGCCTACACTCTTCCTTTGAGGCTGACATATGACACAGTGTTTATACTAAAAGTCTTGTTAGATTCCACCCCCCTAAAAAGGGTATGCATAAAGTTTCTATTATGTTCTTTCACAATTAAGTTCCATACTTTTATAACTTGAATCTTATGATCATAAAATCACATTAAAGCTCATTCACTTAGGGGCCACAGCCTGGAAAGCCATTGCATAAATGTGTTCCTTGTTTGTTTTGAGGTTGAAGTTACTTGCAGCAGCTTGCGTGATAAAAGGGTACATTCTACCTGCCTAAAACCTGCTAACATTGCCCTATGTCTAAGACCCAAGGTAATGGATCAAGTTTTACACCAGGAACTGCTTATAGTAGGATTGTTTTGAAGAAAGTCGAATTTTGCTTCAGAGTTTTCCATTTTACATGGAATATCCTATATATTGAGACTTGAGGCATTGAGTTTTTGTAAGGGCTCTGGCAAAGTCCCAACTACAGATTAATTTCACTCTTGTTGATGATCATTGTAGTCTTTCTGATCCCAACATGCAAAATATGGTTTTGAAGCTCATGGTGAAAAGGCTGGCATACAGGAAAACTGGGAATCAGAACAAGAGAGCACCCTGAATTCCATTCATAAAATGTATCCATTTTACTCTATGCACAACTCAACCATTATGAGATTTTGGCAATATTTACATAACAAAGCCTATACTGTGGATGTGATGTATGTTGACTAATAAAACTCATCTACACGCAGGTACATTGTGGGCCAACAAAAATACTGGATGTGTCTTACTAGACTGATTGAGTGATTGACTTATGGAAAATTCTTTACAGCTGATCACTCAATTAAATCTATCACTTTTAGGATATTAGGGGTCACTTTGTCTAGAACATTGTCAGGAACGGACAGCAGTACATTATATCATCACAATGTGACAATGACATATATCACTGTTGCATAAAGAAACGTAAAATTCTAGTGACAGCAGGGGTCAGGAAGGGGTATCCTAATTAGGTCAGACTCTCCTGGAGTGCTTTGTTCCATGGAGTGCGTTTGGTCAAAGTGGTTCTCGGTTTGCATAGCCACATTGATAGATGGAAATTCCCAACTGCTCCTTCCATTTCTACTATTAAATAGTTTCATTGGTTTGTAGAAATGTTTTCAGGTAAGAATGTGCCGTCTAGTCCTATCCATCACTCATTTTGTCAGGCTGTCTACATTTACAGGTACAACCACTTATATGACAGAAATCTGTCTGAATGTGCTACATTATATAACTGAATCCTCACAAAACACAGTGATCCCTTTATATACTACCTGTTTGAAACCTAGCTATAACATCTTGGGTTTCAGTGCATTCTTAATTATATAAAATACCAATGTTCTTGTAATTTGTGCTTGTGTTTCTGTAGAAGGAAAATAGCCAGTCTGGTATCACCCTTCCTTATTCCAGCCTGTTCATCTGCACAGGCCAAATTTATGGAAATAAAGACCATCTGAAATGGAAGATTACTGAAAAAGAACCACACTTCTGTACCACAAAGCAGGCAGAACCAGTGACCAGGAAGAGTAGAGGAACATATGTTATAACAACTCATTAAAGGGGACCTGTCACCCAGACATAAAAAGCTGTATTATAAAAGTACTTTTCAAATGAGGCATGTAACCCATATTCTTTTTATTTCAGAAATCCATACCTGTTATAAACTCATTTAAAAATATCAGCTGTCAATCATATATTGAGGCATAGAGGTGGAGAAGGCAATTACTTTCACTTTCCATTCTGCAGTTCCTTGATGTCGCTGCATCCTTACATTCCCCTTCTCTCCTCAACTTCTAACTGGTTAGCCAGAAGAACATGGACATCAGGTGCCCCATTCTGGTGCATAAACAAGATTTTATCATAATGAAAAGTTTTCTTTAATGACAATGTCCACAAAATGGTACCTGACTGCTTCATGTGATGTCAAATTCCAAGACTAAAAGAAACCAAATTGAAATAATTTACAAAGTCTAATACTTTTATTTTGCTTGACTAATATCATAAAATAGGATTTAGAATAATTTCTTAGGAGGACAGGTCCCCTTTAAGTCAATAAAGGTATACAGTTATTTGCCCTAAAGTAAGGTCAGCCTGGTACAGTGGAGCAAATGTAGAGTGTAGAACCATTGATCCAGTTGTTATTCAACACCAAGCCGTTTATACCAGCAGCCCAATCTCCAGCACGTTTTCAAAATATAGTGGAACCTCAATTTTACATCCCCTGGCCCTGATGTTGTTTTCCCTCATTGTACATTGTTGTTTTGTGTTCCCACCTATATATTATACATAATACATTTCTCTGATTTTACATTTTCCTGGATTTTACACAATTTGTATCTGGTCCCCTGAAACATTTAAAATTGGGGTTCTACTGTATGTTAAATTACCACCTTGGAAGACTCCAAGTTGTAACTAATTGTAACTATGAAGAAACCAATGTTCCCTGAGCAGTGTAATTGTGCAACGGTATAGATTGCACCAGAATGACACCAAGTACACAAACAACCAATTGTGTAGACTGCAAGATATATTGTGCACACACACAATTTAGTGAAAATTCCTCTTCACATATTCTCTGACAACAGTACAGAGATAATCATGCAATAATTGCTGGATGAACTGTCCAAACTAGACTTTTTTTTTTCCGCCAAGAAGTGCTTATGAAAGTATATTTTTGCACACACAACCTTAGGACGATGAACTGATGATAAACGTGTGTGCAATTCTATAATCTGAAGGACAAGGCACTTCTAAATAAGAAATTCTAAATGTTTGGCTGATGTTTAAGAATGGGGCATCTGTAAATGGAGAAGTATGACAATGGAGCAGGCTGAAGTATCTTCTAATGGACTAACCTAAAAATTTAGCAAGATGTTACACTGCATAAAAACATTTGAGACAGAAGTGATAGAGAGGTCAATCCACTGCCTGAAATAAAGACTGCCTGGAAACAATATTATATCCACAGCTCTGCTGTCATCTATTGTAGCCCATTGAGCCTATTGAGAGTGCGTGCCAGGCTGCTGCAAGAGAGCATGATTAGCTGAACACAGATAGCTAGAGCAAGGTGAGATGCAGTTGCTGATACTATTGACAAATGCCTTAGATCTTTTCCTGCAAACACTTGTCCCTACCATCTCCTGGCAGTTTTTTTCTCCTTGTCCTCTAAAGCTATTAAGATTTCAGATGACACATAACACCTTAATTGACTGATTTTTTGGCTTGGCACTTTACTGAAAATGTCCTGATAATTTCCTATCTGATCGGATTACAAACACAGAGTGCTTGTCTTTCCCCAGACATAAATTCTGCTGTTATGTATAAACACTTCTAAATGGCATGAAATGGGTCTATAGTCAGGCCCAGACGGGTAATATGTAAACACTGACAAATGCCAGACTGTTGTAAGATGTCATATATTGGTGCCTAATATTGGACTTATGTGAGACAGTTGTGGCCTTTGTGTACTTGAAATGCCATTCTCAATCCAGACATGTCCCAAGTGATATAAACCACAGAAAAAAGAAAAGACAGGCGGTATGACAAAATATAGCAGGAAAGCAATATATCAAGACCAGCTCTTCCTCCTAATGCAGAGCTTTGATTTGTCAGAGACCACAAACCATTACTGCCTCAACCAGATGCAGGCAAAGGCTATGTACATAAGGCACATGGCTGCTGATTGATTTATATTGTGCCTTGCTCTGGGGGCTTTGTTTAAAAAGTGTTGGGGGCCTGCTAGGATTGTGAATATATCACCCAATGTATGGAAATGGACATTTGTACTGTGCACAGGGAGGGTAGACATAAATATTATACAAAGCCTGGCAGAATGATGGAGTGCTACATGTATACAGAGGGAATATTAGTAGTGGTGCTGGTGGTGGTGGTGGTGGGGGGGGGGGGGGTTGCAGGGCATTAAGCTTGCGGTCTTCCCAGTAAAAATTTTTATAAACACTTTGCAACAAAGTTTAAACTGGCATCAGTCTGATAACTATAAACTGTGTCTAGACACTAAATGGTATTTTAGGGATTCTTAAAGACATTAAATGGAGAGCTTTGTCTTCGCTGGCAAGCAATACAGATCCATAATTGTAACCAAAAAAGCCTTCCCTTTTACAAGACGTCTTTATTTAATAACTGTATGGCCACCAGAGTAGACTGACGCTAAAGCCTGCCATAGGCCCTGCACTGTGTGACTACACAATATTCACTTTCTGTCTCTTAAAGGGGAACTATCGCGAAAATGAAAATGTAATACCTGTATAAGCTTTGTCATATTTAAAACTTCTAAATATGATCAATTAAATATTCTGTACTGTTTATGAAATAATGAAGTACATCTTCACAAATCCTCTCTCTTCATTTTGTCTTCATGCAGCACTTGGGTGTCAGATATTCATTGATCTTATTCAACTTATAGGGGGGGCTACTTTTGCATAAAAGATGTATTAGAGCTAGCTCTATTAAAATCTCCAGACATCATGGCTCTCTACATGCAGGATTTGTGCAAAAGTTCGTTTGTTACATTATGTTTGTACTGGAATCAGTGCAAGAGAAACAGAAGCTGAGAGAGGAATACTGAAGACAAACTTAATTATTTCAGAAACCATGCAGAGTTTTTAATTGTTTCTATTTAGTAAGTTTCTTATTTCATTATGATGAAGCTTAAATTAAATTTTAATTTTCATGATAGTTCCCCTTTAAGCTCCGCACTCAACCATTACTGTATATCTTATCTTTGTAAAAGTCAAACCGTTGAACTATCGGCATAGTAATATCCCTACAAACTATTACAATGTATCTGCTACTAGCAAACTCCGAACTGCCGAAACGTTGCATTATGTGCTTTTTTTTGCTCCGCGGCTGAACTATTGCAGAATGTAGCTGCTACAATCACAACACACCCGAAACTCTGATCTACTTGCGCCTTTCAAATGCCTCCAGCCAGTGGCGTAACTACTCTCTGGTGGGCCCAGGTACAGGATGGGCACCTGGGGCCCCCTGTCAGGCCCTTAACTCTATAAATCCCATGCTGGAGTGTTGATGGCATGTGTGCTGTAAAATTTTCTTCTAGATAACTGCCTGCCATACTATTATCGTGGCTCTGATGGACCCCAAGGGGGTGGGGGCCCTGGTGCAATTGCACCCTCTGCACCCCTGGTAGTTACGCCACTGCCTCCAGCCCAAAACACTCCATTAATGGCTAAACGCTACAGTCTCTGGCTTCTCTGTCCTTCAAGAAACTGGACCTGGTACCTACAATGTCTGTCAATAAAAGAACTTGACTGTTTAAAGAATCTAGTCAAGTCTGCAATAGTAATGGGCGAATTTATTCGCCTGGGGCGAATTCGTGGCGAATGCCTGCGTTTCAGGCTAATAAATTAGCTAAACGGCAGTAGAATTTTGCCCTGCAAAAATTCGCCGGCGTCTCGTTTTGAACGTGGGCAACCGTTTTTGGATGCCGGCGTCCATTTTTTTTCAACGCCGGCAATGTGCACCAGCGTCCAATAACAGACGCCTGTGTCCAAAAACAGACGCCCGGGTCAAAAACCAGACGCGGCTGCGTTTCTGCAGTTTTTCCCCTGTGGCGTAGCGAAATGCCACTGATTCGCCCATCACTAGCCTGCAGTTTTGTTCTTATAGTTGCTTGTAGTTTATGTGTAGCTGCTGGTAATTATGCTGCTGATACTTCCAGTGCAGCCTGAACCTTTCTACTTTATAAATAAGCACCAGATACCAAGGCTTTGTGTCATTAAAATAAATGATCCCAAAGCCTGTTCAATTTCCTCAGCTAATAGCCTCCTTGCCCCAGTGCCTTTATCAGAGACGATCTTTATTCTGCAGTGTCTCAGTGAATCAAGGGAATCGGCCCCCATTTCTGCTTAGCATTCCATCAATGCGCTGCATCCTAATTACATTCTCACTCCCTGGGCCATAAACGCACTTTGAAAAACAGAACTAAAAAAATGAATATCTAAATTCCTCAACATGTGTTAAAAGGGCGCAAAGCGGAAGGGCTTTATTACAGATTAATCTCTCTTTATAATGACTTTTACTTGAATTGAAGTAAAGTAGCACGCACAGACTCGGCAACCTTCCACTGATAAGTCTATGCACGGGGCTGGCAAGAAATTACTGATCACTGAGCTGTTGAAGAATATACAGACGTGCATGGAGCTGGGATTAAAGAATCCGTAGGGGGTGCAGGCACAGGAGCTTCATAATGGAGTAGAAACTATTTTACTCCTCAGAGCAGGAAAAGATTTGACTTTGCTGGGGGGAGTTACTTTAAGGGCAAGGCCAGACAGGGAGAGAGAACTTAACTTGCTTTAACACAGTAAATACTATGAGCTGCGCTGCGCAATATGTTGGCACACTATAAATCAATGCTGATAACTGAAACTTGATTCCTTTGGGAATAAATATATAAATCTGAAAAGATTTAACGAATTATGTCATGGTTGCCGAGTGACGCTTAAAACTGACAGAAACAACACCAAAAAAAATGCTAGGAGAGCTAAATACATATGAAATAAATTGCAGATCTGAATTCAAGTCGGAGTGAATGGGTCTGTATGGGAGAGTTGACGTCTATTTATACTCCATTGTTTGCTCTCCCTGGGAGAAGGGCAGAGGGTTCCAGTGGGGGAGAGGGCGGGGGGACTCGGAGCTGGTGCATCTTCAGTGCACTGGGTCATTAACTGCAGGCTGAGATGAGTTATTTATATCTCCCCGTTTCCACTAAAATGCAATTAAACGAAACGTTTATTAGGAAACTGATCCTAGGTCAGGTTTTATAAACTTCTGCCCTTTATTTGCATCACGCGCTAACCCTAACCCCTCGGCCTGATTACCTGCGCGCTCCTAAGCTCTGTGCTATAACCACTCAGTGTGGGTGATAATGGGAGTAAGTTGCAAGAAACCTGAAGTGGGAGACGATTTAGACAGTTATGTTATTGAACTACAATTCCCAGTACACTACTACACCACCCTGGTAAAATGCTGCCGTGTAAGTCCAATTATGGGGCAGCCTGTTTAAAGCAAATGATGGCCCTTTGACCAAGATCTAATCCGTTCCCTGTTTAATCATTACTAGTAGGGAATCCTAAATCATACTTTAACGCTCACATAAGTCTCCAGAGGCAAATTTTCCAACCACACTAGAGCGCTTCAAATATTAATTCGACGCCGAGGAGCTACTGGATTAACTAACAAGTGTGTTGACATTTCGCCGAGCTCAATGGACTGCAGATCAACAATTAGCATTTCTTTATGAGGTCACTGCTTCCCTTGTGCTCATATCATATTATTGATCGCTTATGTGGGCGCTGCTTCTGCAAGTGATTAACTGAGCTCGCGTTAAATAAGGGCTAAATGCTAAATTCCCCCCATTCCAAACATATATTTGTCTGTCATCTTTGCACAATGAAAGAAAATATAACTCGAAGCAACTTTCCAATACACATTAATCACACGTTTTTGGTGGTGGTTTGAAAGCTAGTTAAAGGGATACTGTCATGGGAAAACATGTTTTTTTTCCCCAAAAACACCAGTTTATAGTGCTGCTCCAGCAGAATTCTGCGCTGAAATCCATTTTTCAAAAGAGCAAACTGTTTTTTTTATTTATTTTTTTATTATTTTTTATATTCAATTTTGAAATCTGACACAGTGCTAGACATATTGTCAATTTACCAGCTGCCCCCAGTCATGTGACTTGAGTTCTGATAAACTTCAGTCACTATTTACTGCTGTACTGCAAGTTGGAGTGATATCAACCCCTCCCCCCCAGCAGCCTAACAACAGAACAATGAGAAGGTAACCAGCAGCTTCCAAACACAAGATAACTCTAAGAACAACACTCAATAGTAAAAGCAAAGTCTTTTCAGTTACATTAAGTAGGAGAAATAACAGCCTGCCAGAAAGAAGTTCCATCCTAAAGTGCAGGCACAAGTCACATGACTTGGGGCAGCTGGGAAACTGACAAAATGTCTAGCCTCATGTCAGATTTCAAAACTGAATATAAAAAAATCAGTTTGCTCTTTTGAGAACTGAATGGATTTCAGTGCAGAAGTCTACTGGTGCAGCACTATTAACTGATGCATTTTGAAGAAAAAAAACAGTTTTCTGATTTCCCCTTTAAAGCTGTATGTCTTTACATTTCCTGCACTGCTGGTTCTGACTCCTAAGACAAAGTAACAGTACCTTGCTACTCTGCTTTTTTTTTTTAAGGATCCAATGGATGTATTGCTGTTGTTGAGCTATGTATGCACTGTTTGAATAGGGAACTGGCTTCTTTCTCTCTATACTTAATAAAGCCATAACAATATCTACAGGCCAGCTCTCTAAATCCCTGAAACCATTTTGAGGAATGTGGGTCCCAAAGCATGTCTGATTTAAAATCAGCCACCATGCTACTCAATAGCCCACCACAATGTTGAGCACATTAAACCATGGATCTGAACCACTGGCCAGTAAAATTGAGAGAGACTGGAGGTAGAGTTACCTTGCAAATTAATGGCCACTTTATAAATGGACCGTAAAATTGTCAAGGAGAGCAAATTGCCTGGAATCGATGATATAGCAGAGAATTTTTTATCAGAAATGCATATATGACCGAATAAATATCTCTGCTTCTGGGAGGCCCACTAAGCCAGTCACATCACAGTAATATCAAGCACTCATGCATGCTTGTGGCTCCTGGGACTCGACTAAAGACTCACTTTGTAACTGTATTGCAGCGGTAACAAGCCACAAGGTTTTGAAATCATGTCTCTCTAGATACCACAATGGGTATTCAAACTGACATTTTACTAACCCAGTTAAGGATTTAGAAAAAAAATGCTCTTTGTATTTCCCTGCTTGTTGGGTTTCATACCTGAAAGTAAATGGTATAAACTAAGCAGCAGTTCTATCTTTAGATAATTAACCAATGGCAGTCACACAATGTAGCAGAAGCCAGCTAAGAACTGTATTCTGCTACACTGTTGTTTTGATTGTGCAGGACAGAAACCTGTAAACAAGTATCAATTTCCAGTGGCAAATACATGTACAACAAATGATTACATTGAAAATGTTTGAGTTTAATTATAATGGAAAGTTGCTAATTTTCCTCCATTGCTCCTTTTATGGGTCAGTCATCTAAGAAATGCAACCCTATTTTCTCTTCTTTCTTTGCACATTACTTGACTCCACTGACACTAGGCACATTTAATCTGCATACCAATTTAATTACCTTTAATTACAGCCAAAATGTTATTACTCGCTAATGTAAACACCCAAACAAACACAGCATCAACAAATGGTCTGCAGGCAAAGCCCCCTTCCAAATGCTGCCAATTAAAGGGGGACTGCTGCAAATATGAACATTTAGAATAAGCTCCATCATGCTGAAAAAAGAAACTTCTAAATACAATCAATGAAAAATTCTGCATCATTCCTTACATAATCAAGTTTATGTTCACTATTCCTCTCTCAGAATCCGTTGCTCTTCATTTTGTCTTCATGCAGCAGTTGGATGTCAGATATTCGTTGACAGTTAGATAAAATGTGTTATAGGGGGCTTCCTTGCCTAGCAGATGAATTTTAGCTCATTCAAATAAACGATTCCAGTACAAACATCTAACCCAATAACTGCATAAATTCTGCATGTAGAGAGACATGATGTCTGGTGATTTTAATAGAGTGAGCTCTAATACATCTTCTTGGTAAAAGGAGCCCTCCTATAAGATATATTGGATCTAACTGTCAATGACTATCTGACAACACAACTCCTGCAAGAAGACACAATGAAGGGAAACAGATACTGAGAGATGAATAGTGAACTTGTGAAACAGTACAGCATTTTTAATGGATTGTATTTAGAAAGTTTCAGTATGCTGAAGCTTATATTAAATTTTCATTTTCACGATAGTTGCCCTTTAAATGCCATGCTCCCAAATCTCTGGCACCCAAATGGCCTTTATTTTCATAGCAAGGACGGTTTGTACAATCCCTTGGGGTGATATGTAGCCACTAAATTGCGAATGATTTGTTACACCAAAACTAACAGGCACTGGCACTTACATGATATGGCCTGTCCTTGGGAAACTCACAATCTACAGCAAGACCATAAAATACCATTTTAAAAATAGACATTGCAAGCCAGTGACCACCAAAGGAAGTGTCGTGTGTGAATATTAAAATTTCCCCCCAGGGCCCCAGCTCTCTGTTTTTAACCTATTAAAGTGCTAATCTGCTTGGTGCACATGTGTCCTCTGAGGAATTGGGTTCAGGAATGAATAACTGCTCTGTTCAGAAGATAACAGCTTCTTGTCTGATCTCTGTGCGTTCATGCATGCCTCCCTACAGAGAAAATCGATTTTTAGCATTACAATATGGTGCATGTTATATTATACCTTCATCTGTGGGGCGTGTGTATGTTTAAAATCAATTAATTCGGTTTGCCTGTTGGAATGACACTCCATTTCTGAAAGGGCTAAAGTTCAAATGGAGAGGGCCCTGGGGCTGTGGCTTAGCTATAGCTCTCAGGATGCCACTGAGGTTGATGCTGGGAGTTGTAGTCCAACAAAGTCCAGCCTTTGGAGCTGACACATAATTAAATGGTTTATAAATATGTGAAGCTCCATAGCATGAAAGCAAGTGCCCAGAGCACAATCGTGGGAGAGAATATAAATTCTGCATAGTGGAGCTTTACATTGAATATTATTTGTTGCATATTTGCATATCTTCTGCATTTTTGCCTTCTTCATTTTTATCTTCTGCTTCCCAACCACCAGTTATATATATATATA
>CM044431.1:65035673-65178443 GCA_024363595.1 Xenopus borealis
AATAAGGTGCATATCAGTGCATTGAGCCTAATAGATGGCATGTCGCGCACTGAGACAGCTGGAGAATTCTATAGACTTTGCCATCAATCGCAGGATGTATTCAAGGTCCTGAGAAGCCGCACACGCATTAATACAGGGATGCGCCGAACCATTGAATTTATTGCGTGGGAAAAAGTTTAAGTAATTATTATGCACCCGCCGATGACAATCTATGCAAATATAAAAACGATAATGAATACATAGTCCTAATCAGAGAAAAAAAAAATGCCTTAACACATTAAAAAAAAAAAAAACCCAGACAAAAAGAGATTGACAAATAGACAGACAGATGCGACAGAAGATAGACACGTAAAAAGTTAAAGACCGAGGGACAGATTAGACAGTCGGATTATAAGTACATGTGGATTGATAACTAGATGGATTGCTATAGACAGATACTAGATAAAGATAGATGTTTACAGACAGATAGATGCAAAGACAGATACGCAGATAGATGGATACGTGATAGACAGATATATAGATAGAAAATAGCAGAGACACAAAAAAGGTAATTGCAGAGACAGAAAAAGATCGATGAAAATACCTAGACAGATGTATAGAAAGATAGATACTGGTAGGCAGTCACATATAAGAGAAAAAGAAAGAAAGAAAGAAAGAAAGAAAGAAAGAAAGAAAGAAAGAAAAGTGATAAATCTTTGACAAACGATGGTGTTGCATTGTTTCACTATATAAGAAACCAGAAATAAACATACAATAGTAGAAGTAAAGTGAACTAATAGTGAAATACCCTTTTGTGTGGGGAAAGCAGTGGATGTATAGGAACCTCAAGGAAAACACCAAAGCCAAGCATTGGTGCATGTAGATATATATGTGTAAGGAGAATAGTATTTTTGCAACTGTTAGTGAAATAGTTTCGCACACAGAATTGTACTTGTGTCACTTGATTATGAAATATTTATAACACATTTCACATGAATAACCCCTTTATCGGGCTACATTGATTCAGCTCACATTTCATATTGACAGATGATGACATCTGTGATGTAGGCAGATTATTTGACACACTTTATGTTTTTTTGTGATGTTCCAGGAAACAAAGGCTTGGTTGGTGCTTTTAAAAATCAATTTGCCAACGAAGTAGCTGGGAGAACTAGGCCATCAATTAAGCCCTTCTGCACAGATGCATGAGCCACATTTATTTTGGGGATATACAGCACCCCTCATACTGATGCAACTGTTTTTTTTTTTTTTGTTTTTTTTTTACAATCAACTTACCAGAAGATTGACCTCGATTTGTGGCGTCGTGATCACTGTCTCCTTGTTCACTGTCTCCATGACCACTATCTTTAGAGCTCACTATGTCTGCTTCTTGGAATGCAGAACTACAAACAGAAACAGCACAGTATTGGGGTGATGAATACACTAAGCAAATGGAATATTCGTCTGCCACCCTATGGCCATAATGTGTAGTGCATTACAGAGTAGTACACATGAATACATAGTAAATACAGAACATTAAAACTGAACAGCAGTCTCTAAGTTTCATGTTACCCAAACAATGAGGGCAAGCTACCCTATAATGGGGGTCTTCATCAAAGTTTGCAGGCTTTTTGTTTTTGTGCCAGAATGTTACTGTAGATCCTTTAATATTCATACAACTGACTGCTAGCTCTTTGGAATAGGAGACGCCTGTTTATTTTGCAAAAAAAAAAAAAAAAATCTTTTTGCATTTGACACAGTCTGCTTGCTATATCCCTCCTTGTAATTTGACGTTTTTACTTTGAAAATGGCCGTGTACGTAATACTAAGAAGCTGGTTTGATGAATACTGAATAAAAGTCATCATTAAAGGGCTTCTAGTTACATACTGTGTTGTGCCTAGGATTCCTTCTGGTTACAATGTTATAAATGCACCAGTTGCTTCAGTATGAACAGAGTCATGTTTAACTGATATTTTGTTACTGTTACCTTTATATCAAAGGGTAATAGTTCCCCTAAACAAAAAAAATTGCTTTTGTATGTATTATATACTGTACCACTAAGGTGATATGATTTTCTTTGTTCTACACTGCCTGTTTATGATGATAAATAATAATTATGTCTAACATCAAATAGGCAATGACAGGTATGTTTGAAGAAGTTGACAAGGATTAGTATGTCAAATCCTGGCCCTTTCATTGTAGGAGTGTCTCCTAGATGAAAGCACTGGGGTCTGACTCATGGGAGTCTGGGATGATTCATGTGTCTGCTGTGGTCATGACCTTGGACATGTCATTTCATTTAGCTGTGCCCCAGGCACTTAGACTGCTCCCCAAAGCTGCAGGAACACCCTATGGAACTAGCAGTTCTGTAAGGATAGAGAAATAACTGCATTTCATTCATGGATGTTTACAAATCTTTGCCCACCTGCCTAGGCCTGCTACAGCTCATTACATTACTTGGTGTCTCTTGGCTGGCAGTTAGTCAGCCAGCCAGCTAAATGATGATCATGGTCACGGCCATGGCCAGTACACAAACACAAAGATTGAAGAAGACGTGTCCAAGAGCAGTTCATACCTGTTTACCCGTCGTGGTCTGTCAACTAGATAACTGAGTTCAGTGCGCTGTTTGTTCTAGAAAAACAAATGAGACACAATTGAACTCTAAGCCAGTGCAAGCAAATATCAACAGCTCGGAGCTACTGGATTGTTTAATTACAAGTATATAGAGAGCGTGCAGGGAGGGAGGGGGTGTTAATACTTTGCAGCTCTTGTTTTGCCTCTGCCTGGCATCACATTCAAGCATCAGAAATCATACAGCCCATAAGGCATGTTTGGTGGGTCCTCCTCAGATTCTACTAACTACAACTCCCAGCATCCCTTACTAGTGGGAGGCTACTAAAGACTTCTTTTGTAACTATGGGACAGATAGACAGCAGTAGACAGAGTGGGACCAGTTAAACAGGCGGGGTTTACAGCAGCTTTGACTTACTGTACACCACAGTGGCATCTATTAACCTCTCTCCAAATTATTAATAAGTAATTCCTGGACTGTACATTAATACTACGTTGTGTTTGATTTCACTCACCTGGACAGAAAGAGAGAGAGGGGGTGGTGTGTTCTCTTAGCCAAAATGGTTCAAAATGAATCCCTTGTCAGTGTGATTTACAAATAAGGATCTCGGTTAAATGTGTCTATGAGTAAATCCAATACATCCTTATGTGCCAGTGCCAGGCTCACTTCATTTAAATTCAAGCCGTGTGTTCTATGGACTGCAAAAGATTTCTATAGGAATTGCAATGCCCAATACACTGCTAACGACATACACCCACACAGACAGGCAGACATACAGCTTAGGAAGATGAAACCCTGTGTGTATATGTGTGTGTGTTTAGTGTGTGCCTATCATATTGCCTTATTACAGCTGCGAATGAGGAATCATTTCAATCAGTTTCACAAACATCAGCTGTGTCATACTATAGAAATCCCTTCAACAGAAAATTGGAAAATAAAAGGAGGCAACAGTACAAGGAGATCTAAGGGGGTTGAGCTGGGGTAAATAAGAGAAGGAATTGGGATTTACACATAATAAAGGATCAGAAACATCCAAAGAGGAAAGTTCCTTATAACGTTAACGTCTTAAAATGGCTCAGCTGCAAATGAATCAGTGCAGTAGGGATGTACGTGATACTCATAATCAATTGGCTCAACCCTGATCTCAAAGCCTGGGACTTACCTCGCTAGACAAGATGCTTCCGTTGGAGATGATATCTGGTTGCTGGTCACTGTACCCTGTCACTATGGCTCCGCAGGGGTTGTGCTCAGTGTCAGTGCTCCTGGAAGGGCTACAAGGCTTGAGGAACATCAGGTCAGTTTTGGCAGACTCTGGAGTTAGACACACCTGGTAGCAATAATTCTGGTTGTGATGGTGAGACCCGAAGCTGCCCGAGTCCTCCACAGGCACTTGGGTAGCACTGGGCACATTGGAGCTTTGCACCAACATGATGTCCGACTTGCTGAGCTTCTTCTTGCGAGCCCTAGCTTGTCTGCTACAGCAAGAGCAGCAACACATGCAGCAGTCACTAGCCAAACAGCTGTAAATGTTCAGTTTCTTCTCCTTCTGGCACCTGATGGCCAGCACAATCATAGCTAGTAGGAAGATGAAGGAGACAGAACCTAGAGCGATTATGAGGATTAATGTTAGGTCCAGGGCTGTGTCATTGGATCTGCTGGGCCTCTGCTCTCCCCCTTGTCTTTCCACGGAGCTGTCCACAATCTGGACTTGGATCAGGGCAGTTGAAGATAATGGTGGCTGACCATGGTCCCTCACTTCCACCACTAACTCGAATGGCTTGTGTGGGTCCTTTTTATTAGTTATTTTACGTGCTGTCCTTACTTCTCCAGTCCTCCAGTCCATTCGAAAGAGACTCATGTCATTACCCCTTAATATACTGTAGGTGAGTCTGGCATTCTCCCCCTCGTCTGCGTCTACAGCAACTACACGGGTGAAAAGGTAACCGGGCTCAGCTGTCCTGGGGAGAAATTCCTTGGCTGTCCCATTCCTGCCTTGGGGGGACACAATAGCAGGGGCATTATCGTTCTGATCCACAATTATGATATTGACAGTTGCATTGCTGGATAGAGGGGGTGTCCCCCCATCCCTGACCTCAACCATAAAACTGAAATCCTTGAGCTGCTCATAATCAAATGTCCTCAAGGCGTAGAGGTAGCCGTTCTCTGAGTTGATGGATACATAGGTAAAGACTGACATGCCCTGAATGTCACACTCCAGGATATAGTAGGAAATTTTGGCGTTTTCTTCCTCATCCTTGTCTGTGGCACTCACTGCTGAGATATAAGCACCGGGGACATTGTTCTCTATGACATACACGTTATAAATGGCCTGAGTGAAGCGCGGGGAGTTATCGTTCATGTCCGCTACCTGCACCTGGATGGATTTGGTGGAGCTGAGAGGCGGGGAGCCCCTGTCTCTGGCAAGAACTGTAACAGTGTAGGTGGCCATTGCCTCCCGGTCCAACGTCCCTTCTGTCACAATGGTGTAATAGTTCTTATAGGAGAGTTTCAGGCGAAATGGAACGTCTCCCAATATCTCGCAATGGATCTGCCCGTTCTCATCCGAGTCCTTGTCTGTGACGCTAAACAGAGCCACCACCGTGCCCGGGGAGGCGCTCTCGCTCACAGACTCCTTCACCGTGCTGAAGCTGATCTCGGGAGGGTTGTCATTGAGGTCCAGCACCTTTACCAGCACCTTACAATGCACGGGCACAGCGTTCGGCCCCAGGTCTTTCGCTTGCACGTATACCTGGTAGGAGCTGCTCTCTTCGAAGTCCAGTTCACCTACAATCTCCATTCGGCCAGTGCGGGGGTCAATCCCAAAAACCTCTCGCACCCTGGGGGAATTGTGGCTGCTGAAAGAGTACACCACCTCCCCGTTTTGACCTTCATCCTGGTCAGTGGCATTGAGCTGTATAACCAGGGTACCCGGGGGCGAGTTCTCCGGCAGAGACACGCTGTAGATCTGCTGATCGAACACAGGCACGTTGTCATTGGAGTCCAGCACTTTGATGGTGAGCAGAGCGGTGCCTGTCCTTTGAGGGGTGCCCCCATCTATGGCGGTGAGGACGTACTTGTGCAGGGCTTGCTGCTCTCTGTCCAGCTGCTTCTTCAGGACCAGCTCGGCGAACTTGCTGCCGTCCCCTTGGGTCTGCACATCCAGGTTGAAGTAACTGTTGGTGGTGATCTGGTAGGTGCGCAGGGAATTATTCCCCACGTCGGGGTCGTAGGCGCTCTCCAGGGGGAAGCGGGTGCCCAGAGTGGCGCTCTCGGATATTTCCACCTGGATGTCAGACTGAGGGAAAACCGGAGAGTTGTCGTTGATGTCAAGTACCTCGATCTCCACTCGGAAGAACTCAAGGGGGTTCTCCAGGAAGACCTCCAAGTGCAGCATACATGATGGGCTCTGCTTGCAGATCTGCTCCCTGTCTATCTTCTCGTTCACATACAGCACCCCGTTCTCCAGGTTCAGCTCCAGGTAAGGAGTCCTTGAGTTGGGCGCAGTCTGGAACCTGCGATTGGAAAGTTTTGTAATGTCCAAGCCCAAATCCTCAGCGATATTCCCCACGAAAGTACCATGGTCCCTTTCCTCTTGCACCTTATAGGAAAGCTGGGCGAGAAGCCCATCAGCAGCGCACAGTAGCAATAAGAACCACAGCATCTCCAACACAGGAGCAGTGTAAACCAGCCAGGTAGAAAAGAATATGGAAGGCAAAAAAGGATAAGCTGATGGGTTAAAAGTGCACTTTTTTTTTTTTAAATCCTTTTGCACACAGTGCTACTGGCTTAGTGTAAATGAAACGCAGCCAGGCGTCCCCTCATCAGGATTCCTTGCAGACACCACAAGATTCAGCACAAATCCATTTCACTGATACATCCAAAAGCAGAGAGTTTTATTTCACCGGTGTGACCCCTTCCATTGCCCACCGCCTGTTACATCCACTGCACATGCTGATGCTCAGATTTCAATTATTGATAAGTATCAGGGGTAGATTCACTCGCACAGTCTCGGAACAGGGAGAAAAAGGCACAGGTTACATTTCATTCACTTTATTGCCTTTCCCATGCACACTCCATGCTGCTTTCCGTAACGATTTTCACTTTCAGGTTTTTATTCTGTATTTCTATACTGAGTGCAGTTCCTCGTCTTTCCCAGCTCCTTGGATCTCTGCTGGCAGTGTCTGAGCCGCTTGCTCTCAGTCTGGCTGTTTTTGCGCAGCGCCCATCTTCTGCCAACCAATGGAAAGTCAGTGACACAGTTGGGGGCGGAGCGTCGGCGCGCGTCACCGCAGAGGAGGAGGGAGTGGGAGCTGTGAGTGGAGAGAGCAAACGGCTCCCTATCTCTAATCCTCCGGCTGCGGTTTTGCCTCCAGGGCCTGACATCAGCAACCTCTGCCAGACTGAGATTGTGTGCAGCCCCTCCCTGATTCTGGGAGATCACACAGGGGAAAGTTCCCTCCTTGTATCAGCTGCTGCTGAGTGGGAAAGTCGGAGCTGGGAAAGCTAATGAAGGGAAAGTGGGCAAAGATGCGCTTGTGCCGCTAGATAATATAATGTACAGGCAGCTACAGGTTTTTTTTTTTTGTAGAGAACCGAAATGTCGCAATATATTCCGTGTAACTAATAACTAAGCAATACGGGCTTCTTAGCGTCTGAAGCTAAAGGACAAGGTAATTGTGAGTCCCACTAAATGCACACTATCTCGCTCTCTCTTTCCTGGATCCATGCAACATGTGTGTGCGACAAAGCCACCGTCAGTGCACTGTCGCTAACACGTTATTGTCGGGCGTATGAATGAAAGCAGTACCCACATGCCCCCGCTTCACTCGGACTACATTGTGCAGCAGTCTATCAATGGCAGCTGTCCGTGTGCTCAGAGAACGTGCCATTCTCCTTGTCACCGATACCCCAATGACTGATGACTGCGCCATGCGCACACTTTATTTAAAAAAACAAACAAAAAAACGCTTCTGTGTGCGTCAAAGAGCACATCTGCATTGATGAGGTGTCTGTGTAATAATAATAATAGCGAGGGGCGCATCATGTGTATGAGCGGCAACACACAATCCCAGCCATAACCTAAGCTACACAGCCCTTTCTGTTCCAGAGAAACTGCATACAAATGACTGCAACATGGGTTTCCTGGCTGTGGCCGATCACCCGTGGACATGTATTTAAATGAGACACACTCGATATTCCTCTCTGTAAAGCTCCGGCTCACTCCCACCGCTGCTAATGGCAGAGACTCAGCACCACGGACAGTTCCCAGTAGTAGAGATTCGCCCTATCACTGCGCTGAGCAGCGGGATCTCCCTACAGAAGCTTCACTGGGCTCAGTGCGTGGAGTACAGACAGGTATAGCCAACCCCCGTCGGTGCATTTTGTCTACTTTACATCATCTATTGCAGTCGCTGGAAATGCGGACGTTCTCAGCCAGGTATTGCCATTGCCGTCATTTTATATTATATTTTTCGTCTCGGATGCGATTTAGATCAGCTGCAGATGCAAAAATATGTTTACAACTTATTACCAGCCTGTCGGTGTATATGCATTGGTAAATATCGCTAAGCTTAAAAAAAAATCGACCTTCTCAAACTTTTCCCCCTGGTGAATACTTTGCCTTAGAATCCATGCGATAGATCTAAATTGATCTCAGATTAGTATTCTCTCCGTTGCCTAGATGGAGCTGATGGTGAAGAATACTCGCAATCGTGGTTTAAAGGCGCCCTCTTGCGTATGAATTAATACATTACACCTGCCACCCCTCCCCCCCAAAACAGCATTTAGCGATCCAAGCTTTGCCGTAAAATTCATGTGCAAATCTGCTTAAATTTACAGTTCGGGACCTTTATTTCTTTTTTAAATACCGGGAGTAATCATTACAATGACCACTTAATAATAATAATAATAATAATAATAATAAATGGATTCAATGTTTTGCTGTCCCTGTGCATCCAATTCATGCCATTTAACCGCTGTGCCATCATATATAGTCATAAAACGTGTGCCTGTCCTTAATTAACTTAGAAGATCGATTTAACAGTTTGATACATTTTTTTTTAGCATCTAACATCCATACAAATATGCTCAGAATCATGAGTTCAGCCGATCATGTCACTGAGTGCAGCATCACTGTCTCTTTTGCAGAGATCTGCCATAGAAGTAGCTGAACAGCAGCCAGCAATTCCAGTAGCAACATCATTCTAATCACACTACTCAGATACTCCCCCTCCCATTGCAGCCAGGCCATCACCTTTTTATCCTGTCTACTACACCCTTTAATTAGTGATGGGCGAATTTATTCGCCAGGGGCGAATTCGCGGCGAATTCCCGCGATTCGCCGCTGGCGAATAAATTCGCGAATCACCAGCGAAATTTCGCTTGCCGAAAATTCGCCGAAAACGAGTCGCGCGTCAGTCGCGCGTCATTTTTGACGCGACGCGACGAAAACGACGCGACGCGCGTCAAAAACGACGCGACGCGCGACGAAAACGACGCGACGCGTCAAAGTTGACGCGACGTGCGTCAAAGTTGACGCGACGCGCGACAAAATCGTCCCGCGACTCGTTTCGCGAATTTTTCGCCAATTCGCGAATTTCTCAAGAAATTCGCGAATTTTTCGGCGAAGCGAATCGCGGGAGATTCGCCCATCACTACCTTTAATCCCTTCCACCAGCTATGCCTGAGTAACAAATGGAATGCAAAAATAGTCATATTAAATATATTTCAGTTTGCCACAATATACTACCCCCGAATACACAAGAACCCCTTTGCATTAAAATACACAGACACATACAGAGATGCGCACACAAATAGAGACACATAGAGGTGGATCCATCCACGTGATTTAATAGCCTTAAAGGACCCATCAGCATTGGTTTGGGTTCTATTCCATTGTTCTCTGCATTCATTACTGTAAATAAAGTCATTAAATGGCTTCTCTCTATACCCAGTCCTAAGAAAGAGCTTTGTTAACCTGTCTCTGCTTGGATAACACTGTTTGCAGTGGTTTAAATGACTCAAATTCAATCCAAGTCTAAATCATCTTATTATTACACTGTATGCACACAGCTTCAAAAAGAGGGATTTTTTTTTCTTCTTCAAGAAATCCGAGAGAAATGGAAATTTAGATTTTTTTTATATATCGCTTCAGCTTGTGTAAACATTCTGCTGTCTCCCAGGGATCTTGACATGAAGTGAAGCAGCCATGCTGTGTTCACATTTCAGACAAGCAGGGGGCAGCGACGACAAACACAGAGATTTCAATTAGAAAAGCAACTTCAGGGGACTTACCTCTCCTCTTTCAGCTGGGTCTGCTCTGCGGGGATTTATAGCAGGGGACGTTGTTTAAGAGCTCAGGTCATTTTAGTCTTAATTGTCTGTGTTTTCCAAGAGCTGCCTATGTGGCATACCCGGTACAGGTTGTTAGGACTCCTGGAACCCAGAGATCCCAAATAACTGTAATATAGGAAATGCTGTACTCATTCATGATGATGAAGTGAACAATAGTACATGATTGCAATAATAATACTGATACTAATAATGATACATACACAGGAAGATCAACAACAAAAACAGTATATATTTTCTTGTCTTGATCTATTGGAAGTATTCATGGGTTGGTTCCTTTGCAATCTGTTGCAATCTGCTGTGCTACTGTCCATAATTTTATTGATTTACCTTTTAAGACCTCAGGCTAATTATTTGTTCCACAAAGGGAGATGTAAATAGTTAGAGATTTTCTTGTGTCTGTAGTATCGCTAGTTAGAGTACTACATATATACACGGTGCTGCTCTTGGCATGCTCAGCCCTTCTCCTATCCTATCAGATCCTTTGTTCCTCCTTGCTCTACAACTGTGATTTTACAGCATATATCTGATGGTGGGCTAAGAGATTTGAAAAAAAAAAAAAAAATTCTATATAGGCAACTGAGGGCCAACCCCCTCCCCCAACACTGCTACCTGGAAAATATGTTCCTGATCAGTAGACTGAATTTATTGTCCAGTCAGAACATTATTAAAACCCATGGCAAATAGACATTTGCTTTTATTATTCTTACTGCTAATTGGTTGCTTCCAGTAATTGCTCTTTTTAAAGCTCTATTAGGACATACAAAGATGGACACCGCATAACTGTAATAAGTGCGAAGTAGAACACAGAAGTATAATGAAGATAATAACCTGTTACCCAATGATTTTATTGATACTACCAGTCCCCCCCACCCCGTCCTTTAACAATACTTTTTTTTCCACATTTTTCTTGCAAGACAAGGAGCAGTACTTTAGGGACCATAAAGAGATCAATGAAACCATTTCAGATTTTATAAAGCTTTTCATGAACAGTAAAACATATACTTTGGGTATGATTTTCTTTTAAACTGCATGAGAGAATTTGTAAATATTATAGGGTTTTGAGTATATAACATTCCGATGTTCTTAGGAAAAATGTCTGTTACTCTGAAGCTGCCCTAGTTGGGTGAATAAAAAAGTATCTCAACTGACAAACATGTAGGTGTCTTGATGCATAGGAGGCTTTTGTCTATTCCATGTGGTTATTATGTATGGTGATAAACACAGAAATATTCAGCTGTCAGCTTAACAAATCTATTATCACTGTCATTACATTTTTACTTAGCATCTTTTAGCAATGGCCTGACAACCCTTACTCTGAATGTGACTGAGTAACCCATACTTCACATATGTTTATAAATTACATCACACATAAAGGTCAAAAGAATCACCAGGCCAGAGCATGTTGCCTCCAGGGTGCCCCAAAATTATATCATCTGATTCATTGCAGTGGTTGGTACATGCACTATTAGGGCTTTGCACCTACTCCTATTAGTAGCTTGCCTTCAGCTACACTGAGGGTGCACAGCCAATTGCTGGCTTTTCATGCTATGGCCCCTGCTTTAATTTATCAGCTGCGGTTGCCATAGTCTTTGTTCAGTTTGTTTTAAGATATTTGACTTGAGAGCAGAAAAGGTAATAGGGGCCCAACACAGTAACTTGTTTTTGGCATTTTCAACACTGTACAAATTAGGCCCTTATAGATGCAACCAGGATAAAGCCATATAATGCCATATAATGAGATTTTTGGTCAAAGTTTGTTACTTGTCATAGGCTGTGGCTACAGCACACTTTTTACATGGGAAGTAGGGGCTCTCTTTCTACCACCCCTTTAAGTCAGTCACCAATGGAACAAACTATGCTAATTTATGCTGTCTGGTGCAAAATCATACACTACTATGATGTGGAATGTAGTTGCTTGCGTGGCCGTGATCTACAGCAATGGCACCTGGTTTTTATTGTTGTTGGGATTGTGTTGAGAAAAACACGAAAACCTAAAGCAACAGTTCTCAGCCTGTGGGTCACGACCCCTTTGGGGATCAAACGATCTTTCCACAGGGGTCGCTAGAGTAAGCACCCGCCTAGGGTTTCCCTCTTACTTTCCCTTTGCCCTGGGTCTGATTGCGCCTCTCTGGCTCTCTCCCTCCAGTTCGTAAAGACTGGAGGGAGAGAATGGCCTGGCGCATTGGTGTGCTTCTGTGCGCATTATAGAGAGCCAGCTCAGCCAGGAGGTGACAGTGCAATTCTTTGTTCTGAAACTGGCTGCCTGGTGTTGTTGGACAATAGTGAGCACTGAGCAGAGAGGTACAGTCAGATCTGGGGCAATATTTTTGGTACTGCTGGGGGCAATACATTGTTGGCACAAGAGGTACAGACTTGGGGGCAGAACAGGTACAGACTTGGGGGCAATATGTTGGCACAACAGGTACAGACTAGGGGGCAATATGGAGGTACAACAGGTACAGACTTGGGGGCAATATGCTGGCACAACAGGTACAGATTTGGGGGCAATATTTGGGGTATTTCTAGCACCTGTATAGATGTGGGGGGTCAATATTTTGGCTATTATCTGGCACAGGTACACATCTGGGGGTAATATTTTGGCTGCAGGATGACACAGGTACAGATTGGGGGCAATGTAGCAATGTAATTTACTGTTGTTATTTTAAAACTGTTACCCATGCTACACCATGCTTAAGACAAAATTTTATTTATTTGTAATTAGAAATAAATATTTCACAATATATAATAACATATTGTTTTTGTGATTAATCACTATGCTTTAATTATGTTCAATTTGTAACAATGAAAATACATCACGCATATCAGATATTTACATTACGATTCATAACAGTAGCAAAATTACAGTTATGAAGTAGCAACGAAAATAATGAGGACCACGACATGAGGAACTGTATTAAAGGGTCGCGGCATTAGGAAGGTTGAGAACCACGGACCTAAAGGCAGAATTGTAGTTAATTGCTTTCTTTATAGCCAATATGTTAGCCTTTATGTGCTATGTCTGCAAGTAACTACGGCATGTACTGAACTAACAAGTATCATTGTGTACCAAAGCTTGTATAAACAAAGTTGCAGTGTATTGTAGTCATAGATGCAGAAATGTATAAATATACTGTATATATATGTATACTGTGCACAACATATAGATAATACCCTGCTAAATTAAATTCTGAGCAGATATATTATTTAGCAGCAGAGCAAAGCAAAGCTCCATTTCTCTTCACTTATCATTAGAATGGTCCAGTGAGACTGCATTCATCTGTCAACCAAGTGCTGTTGCGCATTCCCCAGATCTTCCCCTCTGACAGGATGGTAATTAGCTAGTAAAGTCAAGACATTTGCATTCAGTGACATCACTAAAAATGAGCAATATACGCATTCAGAAATTCAGAATGAATTGGTATTTAAGACTTTTTTTTCCTCAAATACAATAAAGTTATGGGTTCTGTTGGGACACCTGTACTAGGAATAACATGGATAAGGTTAGGTGAAATTGTGGTTATATATATACTAAAATTATATTATATATATATATATATATATATATATATATATATACACTAAATAAATATACTAAATACATGCAATTTAATGAAAGTCTAACATGACAGATAACTTGAGAAAAAGGCTTTTTCCACTTATTTTAAAAGCACAGGCTCCGCCTGTGATTAGCTGCATTATTCATGTCAATCACATATTCATGTCAAGCACAAGGTGTCAAGTTAAGTCTCAGTTTTATATACATAATGGCACAGATTCTTACCTCGTTAGTTGGAAGGTGCAAGTAATGGGCCTCTTCGATCTTCCTTTAATTCCATAAATATTTCAGAAGAATACAAGCTTCCAGTTTTTTCAAGGTTTATTTTTTCAGAGGCATTTAACACTGTTATGGGCAATGCATTTCTAGGCTATAGGAAACAGGTGTTTTTAGGGAAGGGTCCTTTGATTGTAGTTGCAATTCAATTCTTTGTTTATGAATCAGCGTTAGGCTGTATCTGTGCTATAACCCAGTGGTTCTGGATGCATAGTTGGCCAAAGGGACATAAAGGAGTGATTTGCATGTCTCCGCCCGTGATGCCTTATGGGAGAATTAAAACTAATTTTTTTATCTAGGCAATGCTATATGTATGACACGAGACAAGTAAATGATTTCAGAAGGCTTCCCTTTGCATGTAATTGTTTATGGTTGCTTTTCATTTTTCAAAGAAGAGCAGGGTACGGACACCAAGGGCACCTTTCCATAGTGCTCCCAAACCCAACAGTAACAAGGTTTAGTAAAGGAATATCGGGCAATACAAGCTGTCCTTTTTTCCTCTAAAGGTGTATTGTTACCCAAAATCATTGTGCATTGCCTCTTTGCACCATCCCAGCTTGTGTTGCCCCATGTTCCTTTACTTTTGTGTGCTTTTTCGCTTGGTTCGATTGGTTTCTTTTCTACAGTTTTTGAATTCTAGACAGCATTTAATTGAAGTAAAAGTATGAAATCATCTCTTCTGTTTTACAGTGAATAAATCAAATCTGAAGACATGAAAGAGCTGGAGGGATTGTCAATGTCAAGGACAGTTCAACAACCTGTGTCTTGGTTGTAAATCATAATAAAAAGTTTCTAGAGCACGGTGAGCTGGGACAAGTTATAAATAGATTACATATAAAAGAGAATTAAAATAATGTTGTGGTTGTTCTGCTTAATATGCAAGGCAAAAATTTCAGTTTGATTTCTTATCCGTACAACAGCCAATCTCCTACTGTGAAGTTATGTAACAAATAGATGTGTAATCCAGCACTAAAATGAGAAGGAAAGGTTAAAACTAAGTAAACCTCATCAGAATGGTCCACCTAAATATAACAGTAAACCCTCAAAGTAGTGCTGCTCTGAGTCCTTTGCATTTCTTTCCTTCTATTGTGTACACATGGGCTTCTGTATCAGACTTCCTGCCTTCAGCTTAAACCTCCTTGCCCTGGGCATGAGCATGCTCAGTTTGCTTCCCCCCCTTCTCTGCTGTAATCTGAGCCCACAGCTATAAGTGAGCTGGGAGAGACTCAGGCAAAGAATCGTTTATAGAGCTTTTTAATCAGGTATTGTAAAAGAGAATAAATATAACATTCTAGCTTGCACTATTGCAGCTAATCTAGTGGCAATTACATGCATCCATAGCTTTGCTTCTCCTTCAAATAAGTAAATAAATATCTAAATCAATAATTCATACATATGTTAGCCTAGGGCTGAGGACAGTATCCCAACAGCAATACTGGACAAAGGACAAACAGTGTTCTATACAGTGAGGATTGTAATGATGCTGTGATAGGACACTGTGGAGTTTGCTGTATGGAACTCTGTATAATCAGCACTTTGGAAGGCATTATAAAAGCTCTGTGAATTTTACTTGTGAGAATTAGTGACTCTAATTTGAACCTGCAACTATAAGGAATAATAATTGAATTCTTCTTATTCCATTGCTAGCAGGTAAGCAAACATCATCCGTCATAATGAGTGTGTGGAAATCTATATATAACTAATTTTAATAAGATTTTTTTATTTTAAAGATCTTAAAACTTGATACATGATAATCTATGTCATAAAACAATGGGTTGTTTTGTGTAATGACCCCCTTGGCATTGTGGTTTTTCTTATCTGGGATCATATGATGCTTCATCAGGTCACATTTCTCGTGAGAGGGATCATCCATTTCCCCATGACCCACACTTTCCTGATTACAGTGTAAATGTGCAGGGAATTCCTCCATTTAAATATGCCTCCCTTTTATATGCAGTGCAATGACTTGCCAGCCCTGGCGACATCAGACTAACAATGCTTGATACAGCTATATCCATTTATAAGATCCAAAAAGTAGTCTGTATCTGTCTCATTTTTTAGGAACTGTATTGGCCTTTTTTGTTATAGAACAGCCTTTAGACAGCCTTAGGGTAAACAGATTACAGTAACGCAAAGAATTACAACTCTGAAGAAATACTGGAAACACTGAGAACACTGGAAGTTATTTTTACACTCCATCGTCAATTGAGTAATTTTGTATAAAATGCTAGAAGAACACACTTTTAGAGCTTTTAAAGCTTTTTTTTTTAAATTTTGATTAACTTTCCCTTTAAACCCATTAGATTATACAGTTTTTATCTGCTGTCAAATTATGTTGTAACTGTTTTGTTAAGTATGCCTAATGTGATGCTGGAAGCAAGCAGCGAAATTATAGAATTATAGTGATAATGAGATGTAAATGCTATGATGATGATGGAACATTAACATATCTTCAAATGGAACATTTGTTAACAAATGTTCCTTAAAGTGAAAATATACACTATTTTTTTTAGTAGGATTTATCTTTGATGTATTTCCCTTAAAGAGATATTATACTATCCAGGCAATAGACTTGGATAGTTTTTCTGTACTGAATAAATAAGGGTAATCCTTTAGCAGAGCAATTTCTATGTAGGACACGGTTTCTATAGCTATGGATTAAGTTCACATCGGGTCCTTTGTCACCACAATCAGTACAATAGAACTCATATAAATAAAGACAACTATCCATCAAAACAAGATAAAAATAATACATTTTAGGGGTCATTTAAATCTTCTGTATTGTTGTGCTTTCTGACAATCAGTCCTTCCTTACTCCTGTTTTGAATTGAGGGTAGGGGAACAATGGAGCTACTGCCATCTCTGAACCAGATGGTAGGTCCTGGGTTAAAACAGCAGCCTGCATCCATTGTTGCAGAGCAGTTGTACCAAAGGAATAGGGTGCATGAGTCACTTGCTAAAAATGAAGCCAACTGGACTTTAAAGGGATTCTGTCCTGATATTTATGATGCATTTTTAATTTCTACACTGATTACACTGCAAATAATTCACTGTACAATATAAGATTTAATTCCTGAACCAGCAAGTGTATTTGTTTAAGTTGTAATATTGGTGTGCAGGCAGCCATCTCAGGTCATTTTGCCTGGTCATGTGCTTTCAGCAAGAGCCAGCACTTTAGGATGGAACTGCTTTCTGGCAGGCTGTTGTATGAATGTGAGACTTGATTTTTACTATTGAGTGCTATTTTTAGATCTATCAGGCAGCTGTTGACTATATATATATATATATATATATATATAGGGTGGCACCCTGCTGAATTATTTACAACCCAGGTGCACTGTAAAACAATATGTAGCATTCAAAAATCCAGCAACACCGGGATTTCAATGAAAAAAAAACAAAATGTTATATTTATGAGTGCATATACAGCCAACGTGATATTTCGGTCCACTTCGGGACCTTTCTCAAGGCAATCACACCCCACTCTGACTCAAATTTAAACAGCCAATAGTACCTAATCAATTAGGGGAGTGACATCACCTCATTAAAGTAATTAATGCATGTATGTTATAATCAAATATACACATATTCAAAAATATTTTAAAATCCATATACTTCATTGTTATATATATATATATATAGAGAGAGAGAGAGAGAGAGAGAGAGAGAGAGAGAGAGAGAGAGAGAGAGAGAGAGTAATAGAAGATAACAGCACTCCAGGGATTCATATCCAGGCAAAAAGGTTCAAATAAATGGTGGGTTTATTGTGTACGACGTTTCAGTTTCTATTGGAACTTTCTTCAAGGAAGACTAGTTCACAAACCAAATGAAGACCCATGCTACCCTTTTTTATATTAAAAGTAGTCCAAAGGTAGGTCTATTAAAAGAAGTCAGAGTGAAAGGGGTAAAAGGAGAACATAGGTCCAAGAGTAGGTATCTTAAAAGGGATCTGAATAAATGGGTTCTGGTAAAATTGTTCAGAGTGTAGGTTTAATAACAATAAGAATAATATAGTTAATGCAGGAGATACTGAGAAGGTAAATGTGTTTATTCATCTACTAAACAGAGCAACAAACATAGACAGCAAAGTACAAACACAATTATATTAAGAGCCATGCTGGATGTAAACACTCATGAATGATTCTGGATAATAATTTGATGAGTAGTAGTCAACAACATTAAATGGGAAATAGATTTAATATGTACATTTTCTAGTGAAAAAGCTTTATATTTAGTCAAGTTGTTTTTCTAAAAGGCGATTTTCACTATGGTGCACTAGAAATTTGTTGAAGTTTGTTGATCCTAAAATCAAGCTCTAAAGATTGATCA
Source organism: Xenopus borealis (assembly GCA_024363595.1). Taxonomy (NCBI): domain Eukaryota; kingdom Metazoa; phylum Chordata; class Amphibia; order Anura; family Pipidae; genus Xenopus; species Xenopus borealis. The sequence continues at coordinate 65,053,740 of CM044431.1, forward strand.
CTTGAAGTTTTAAGAATTTCCTATCTGAAGCAAGAAGAATACCTTCATACGTAGGTATAAATACAAATATGCTGAAAAACTTTTTTCTCAACCTCATAAACTATTGTTTTTTTTAAAGAAATTCAACAAAAGATAAAATGAAGTTATAAAAATGGTAAGTATTCTGTACAAATAAAAAAGTAATAGAATAAACAATACAAACCACCTGGATTTCTGCGTTAAAATGATTTGATGCATTATTCATGAAATAGAGTCCTGTATTTATACCTAGGTAGGCAGACATTGCAGGGCAGAAGGACAACTGCTTGTTTATTCAGAGTTCAGCACAGTGGTTGAGAAGTGATACCAGTGGAGATAAGCATAAAACAGTCTCAAACGTTTTCAGATGTTAAAAGGAGAGAAAAGATATTTGAAATCATTATCTGCATATGATATGTTCACTCAGTAAGCTAGAGAGTTGTCAAAGCTGCTGAGTCAAGTATCGGGAAAAAAATTATTCTTCAAATTTAGGTACATTTTATATGTTAAAGGGACATTAAATGTATTATTCCTTCACTGATTATTTTAATTCATGCTGTTGAAATTATTTTCATTTATTTGTGTGACGTTAATCAAAATCAAACCTTACACACAATTAAATCTTTATGGGATTGTTGCACATTAATGAAATCAACCCACATAATTCCTTTCTAGACAAAAATCAATACCCTAGACTAGAGCAAATTACCCCCATAGACATCCCACAGCCTTTTTTCCTTCATCTGCCATAGAAAGTCATACTACAACCTTCAGGATTATATATCAGGGGAATGCAAAGAAGGGAGACTCAGCTGTTGGGATAGCTTCTTCTGTGCTATTATATTAGTTTCTTTACTAATTATGACTAGGATGTGTTATAGCAACTGCTCTTCTCAGGTTAGTAGTTGGTGGTCATTTTGAGCTACATGAATTTGGAGGGATGGTGTTGTTTACTGAAGCTCTACCTTTCATTTTGTTGACATCAATTGCATGTTGTTCAGTATCTGACAATGGCCGTGATTTGAAAGCCTTGTTTTTCCTTAAGCAATACGGTAGCAACTATTTCTAGGTCTATTTTATTGACTATTAGTGAATGAATAAGGTATTGAAACTTTGATTTTTAATATGCTTATTTATCTTTATAGGCTGTTAAATGTTAATGAGTAATATGAAATCATCAAAATAATTTAGCTTTGTTATGTGCTATATTGAACACTGTAATTAACAACCTGTCTATTGAGTATAGGAAAAATAATAAGCCTCATTTACAACTGCATGTGCTGAAGTGATTGCACATATTGATGCTATTTATTTATTTATTTTTTTAATTTACTCGTTCCTTGAATTGATTGTGGTGTATACTGCTAAAAGTGTTAGAGTTAAAGTTCCTAAAGTGCTAAATAAAGTTACAGCTTACTAATTCTCAGCTACCAAAAAACAAAGTAGGCAACAAGATGTCTCTCCTGTTTCTGCAACACATTTTCTTCCAAACCCTAGTGAAGCTACCATGCCCTATACTGCTTGGATACATGTATTTGAAAATAACATACTTGTTGCTAACCATTGGGATTTACCTGCTGCTAGAAAGTGTGCTTATTCACTACCTGGGCACAGAGGGACAGTATACATTCTATACATTACCATTAGCTAATGATACTTATGAAACAGCTCTTACTGCTCAAAAAAACTTCTATGTGCCAAGAATAAATGTGGTTGCTGAAAAATATATATTCTGCCAACATGGACAGTCAATTAGCAAATCCACAGAACAATTTGTAGCAGCTTTGCAACAGCTGGCTACCTATGAGTTTGGGGATTGAACAAATGAAATTCTAAGAGACTAAGGGGGAATGTAATTAAAGTCTCAAAGAACAAAACAATGAGCATCAATAAGATTAAAAATCCAATAATCCAAATATTGTTCCTTAAACTATATTATATTTGTGCAAAGCAAAATTTGTTCGTACAAAGGCTTAACTATTCGCATTGCGTTACCGACTTTTATTACATTCCCCTATAAATAGTGGAAAAAACATTAGAGAGAGACTGCTCCTAGAGTCGCTCAGGCAAATGACTGTTACTCTGCAAATTCACTAAAGTGTGCATTTTATAGAATTTTACCTCTTTCGCCAGAGTTAACTTCGCAACCTTAGACCAGGCATACTGATAAGCTGAAGCTTTATCCTCCTCAATCTCATGCCAGTGACATTGTTTCCTGTATGCCGAAAAGTCATTAGAGGTCTAAAAAACGCTGATGTTTTTTACATTTTTTTAAGTGGGATTGTCTTCAAAAGTCCTTACTATTAAAGAGTTTTGTGTTAACATTTCTTTCCCAACTATTTGAGAGGCATGCCACATTTGTTTTAGGGTGGGCTCATGTGTAGAATCTCTTTAGTCTTTATTTTTCTTCCTTGGACATTTGTAAAAATACGTGACCACTTCAAGCATTTGCATCAACATCTCTAATAAAGACATTTATACCTATATGTACCCACCCTATTCAAATTGACCCACAGTAATTGTAAGAGTCCTAATGAAGTTTCGCTAGGCAGAAAAGATCGCTAGTGAAAGATAGCTATGAAATGGTCGCTAGTAAAATTAACGCTAGTGATTCACATTCGGCTGGCCAAACGCAACTTCTAATTTTAGTGTAGTGGTAGTGAATTTTCATCTGGTGAAGTGAAAACTTTTACTTTCTTTAATCAAAAAGAAACCTATCTCCAATATACTTTAATAAAAAAATGTGTACCATTTTTATAAGAAACCTCACTGTATGCAGTGAAATTCTCCCTTAATTCACAGCTGTGGATAGGAATTGTCAGACAGTCCCTAACTACTCTGCAGGGAAACAATCATACTTCATGCAAGCTCCAGCTTTACTTCCCAGCCATGCAGAACTAAAGCAGCTTTGTTTCCCAGTAAGCGACTGTGTAGAGATTTGTAATGGATTTTATTTTTGCCATTACTGTTTCCAACACCAGCTGCAGGGACAAAGATCATGGAGCCAGATTTAAACAGATAAACTGGGATTCTATTTGGAGCATTATTTTGTTCTGGATAGTAGGATAAAGTTTGTATTAAACAATACAAAAACTATAAAATCCAAATAAAATTACATAACAACACAGGACCCACAACAGTCTGCATATTCTTATTATTAATCAGTCTTGATGTATCGGCTTCTGGCAGATATTATTTGGAGTCTACGGGAGATGGCCATTCCGTAATTCGGAACTTTCTTAATGACAGGTTTCCAAATAACGGATCCCATACCTGTACAAAAATACCAGAAAATGTATCTCAATATTACTTAGCTTGCAAAAACTGGCAGCTCTTCTTATATAATTTCTATGGCTATACTTATAAAAAAGGTTGAGAAGGGAAGCTTCAAATGATTTTGTGATAATACATAAATAGTAGTAGTGCAAGGAGGCCTCTGACTCATAGATGTTATGGCTCATGTATTAGCTATGGCATCTCTATATGGCTTCAAAAGATGTTGGGTCGTAGACTGTAGGCAGCACATGAACATCTTCAAATATACATTACACAATGCACAACTTACATCTTTAATATATTTACTTTGATTTTGGGACCCTGCCTTATTCATATATATTGTGGCAAATGACCTTTGTGTAGTCTTAAGTTCCTCACAGCACATTGGAAGAAGGAGACTGGAGAACACAATGAATTATTGAGTAATTACTGAAATCATCAACACTCTCCCACTGTGGGCAACTCAGAGAGAGACCCTAGAACAGATAGAACAGAAGAGCACAGTTGTCCAGGGGTTTTTATCATTACATACACTATCAGCCAGTGTTTCATATTAAAATTAGGATTTACATAAAAATCATTTATCCCACTAAATAATAAAATGATGTTAAATGTGATGTTCTCTTGATCTCTTGTGCAAATAGATTTGTACAAAGCCAAATACATGGAAGGAGTGGTTTGTTTAGCTGCTAATTCGTTTCATTGTCCAAATACAAGCAAGCTGCAGCATCTTTGATAGGTTGTGCTAATAATGCTTCTGTATTTGTGACATGAAAATGTTGGGGGAATTTGGTCTGTTGAGGGAATTTGTTCTTGATGTGATGCATAGTAATTGCTCTAGAAAAATATCAACATTAAAATAAAACATAGGCATATAACTTAAAAGAGATTATGGATTTTAACTGATTCTCAATTCCCAAGGATATTATACTGAATCAATTCCAGGTGGTCATTTTATCAGCTTTGAACCTTCTATAGAAAACCTGATTGAGGGCATTAACACCCTAAAAGATCTCAGGAGCGGGATTACTTGGCTTAATGTCCTTTATCTTTGTTTACCAAGGTAAAGAAGAAGTGATCTTGGCTTTGAGAGAATTAATAACCACTTTAACTGAAAAAAAGATTACTGAAATCAATGATGTGATTAGGATTGTAAATAAGAAGTACAAGACATCACCATTAAAAACGTCTCCATTGCTACCGGGAAGATGTGTGAGTTTTACTGATGGGCTTAAGGCTAAAAATCCTCCATCAAACATTAAAGTCAATACAGAACAATCTCGCAGATTAATTGAGAATCCTGATTAGGGTTATTTGCGCTAGAGGACATTGCTTGCAAGGTTCCCAATGGATTTCCTTGGTAATTGCAGTTAAGACAAAACTGGTTATGTAACATTTATGTTAGTAAATTTAAGCAATTGAGGTGCTTGAGGTTTAGCTGAACAGGCTGGCTAGTGTAACAAGCAGAATGTGCTCAATCAAAGACAGATATATGATGTGGAGAAAACTGGGAGCAGTACTGGGAGATGTGTTGAATAAAGTTTCAGGACAGATGCAGTAGTGTAGTGTAGACGTACTGAAATGTATATACTTGGGTTTAAGTAAAATGCACAAATATAAAAAAAAATTTCTTTGTATTTTTACTGCTATTAGTATGCAAATTTCTCAAATGATAAAGGAATAATGTAGCTTACCGTATGTTATTGGAATTTTTACTGAAGAGTATTTAGCAGAAATAAATGCAGAATAATTGTAAATTGCACATTCTAAATAAGATGGTTCATTCCCTAAGGCTAGGGCCAGAAAGGGCCAAAATCATCCCACAGAAGCTGATTTCAGCCCCTAGCATGAGTAGTATCCTCCTTCTCCACACTTGGTAGATTTTTGCACAAAATGCAATGTCTCGCATAATTGCATTTCTTTTTGTTTTGAAGTCCTCTAATAAATCAAATTGCTGTCTGCAATATATATTATTATATTTCATTCACCAAAATGCCTAATATATTTACAATGTCAGACATATTTGTCTGTAAATAAATTTTTATAGCAAAGGAAGGGCATATACAGTAAAACACCAATTTTAAATTTTTGCATGAACCAGAAAAAAATGGTAAAAAAGTAAAATCAGGGAAATGCATTATATATTAATACATTTATTGTACATATATTTAGGTGGTACGAGGGGATGTAAAATTGAGGTTTCACAGTAGTCGTCTTATGAGAGGGATATTTCTTGCACTACACTCTGATTGTTCTTTGCTTTATATGTGCACAAGCATCACCATAGATGAGTATGCAGAGGTATTGACATCATATAATGTTGTCCCTATATAATATGTTTATTTTCTGCCATTTGCACAGTGGTGTTCACTGCATGCTTGGCAAAAGCATAAGGACTACCAGAAGGTCACTCCATAGGTAAAAGCCGTATGCACAAATAGCTAGTGACAGATGTTTTGGTAATACTATTCTGCATAAATTCATGGGTTGCTTATTTGCAAGTCCTGTGTAGCTGTGTAAATAACTGCCCTTTGTCAATACCTGAAGCCCACTCTAGCTATGATACTTTTTAAATCTTGTCCCAGCAGCATTTCTAGTGAATCAATTTTCTGTTGCTTGCCAGCACGTGTCTTACATCTAGCCCACTTCTTAAAATCTTGACTTTATAGACCTTTTCACAACAGTGTTCAATTAACTGCTTCAATTCTTTGTTAGTAGGCCAATCCAGAAGAATCTTATAAAATCTGCTTTTTAAATCACAAGAATACATTCTGCTGACTGGTTTACATGAGTATATTTACTCTGTATCATTTGGTTTTGTTCTTGGAGTGGACAGTGGACAATGCACTTTTCTTGTCTTGCTGAGTGGGAATATGCATGTTCTGCTTCATATACCTATGACTAATTAACTGTTGATTATTTAACTATGCCTGCTTACTGCTGATGATGTTTTTGTAGCTATACACTTTTACAGTTGTCCAACTTTTACAGTTTGTATGGACAAACAATCCCTGTTTTGTTTAAAGGGTAAGACATATTTAGTAGCTTAAGGCACAAAGGGGGTAATTTATAAAGTTCGCGCAGCGCATAATTGTTCGCAAATGGTAGTTTTGCCCATGCTTTTTCCTGAACGCTACAATATTGCACTAATGTGCCCGTCTTTCCATTTTTTGCGAATTTGCATTGTGAATGAATTTTCGCAAACAACTCTCAAACAAGATGGGTCTTTGCGTGAGTACAGGCACTTTGCGAGGTTGTTTTGCACGAAAATAGTGTTAAAAGTAACTTAAATTTGCAATTTGCGAAACAGTATTGTGAATATTTTCTCCGCCACCAAAGTTGTGGCGCAGAGTGTTCGCAATTTGTGATTTTTGCCATATTTAAAAAGCTCCTATAGACATTTGCAATGTGAAAAACAAATTCGCAAATCTGTTTTGCGAATTTGCACACTCTTATTCAGCTTTATAAATATAACCAGGCGCAGGGCAAATATATTCACTCTGCGAACCAATCTTCCCTGCGCAAAGTTTATAAATGACCCCCAAAATGTTTCAATGTCACTAATATATTGATAATGAGTTGAGTGCAGAGGACCTCTTGTATTTGTCTATGAGAATTTTATGGTCACAACCTCATTGCACCCCCACTTAATGTTGTTAAAGATTAGTGGTTAGCACAACTTTCCCTTGTTTGTTACAACTTCATTTTAGAATGAAGAATGACATGTTGAACAAAAATGCGTCCACATACTTTTGGCCTGATAGTGTATCTTGCAATATATTGACATTACAGACAATGGACCAATTGTTCAAATACATAAGCTAAAAGGAAGGTGTTTCCTATTCCTGTAGGGTAATAATATCATCACATAGGTGATGCAAAGATGGTAACAAATGAAATGTCTAAAAGACATCCCTAAAAGATAGTGGGCTGAATTCAAAGCAATGGTGCGCCCATCTGTTGTTGAGACATTCAAAAGGAAATTGTATATGGAACAGAAATATTGGGGATAGAACTTATTTTTCTGAGTGTACTGTAGTAATCTGTCTTTACCTAAGAAATAGTTGCATTAAATAATAGCAGAAAGAAATTCAAAGCGGTGAAAGCTTGTGAACAAACTGCAGATATGCAATCAATGCTGTAACCGGTGTTTTTTAAATATCTTTTAAAGTTTGGAATCTGATTAAACCACGCACACTATTACTGAAATTCAAAATCAATTTCTTCAGGTTAATTTAAAGTTTTACAAATATCTTTAACTTAGATATTCCCTTACTGTTGCAATATGTATATTATTTGACTTGCCATTGCATTTAATAGACATTGGTAATAACCTTCTTCAGAGAACTATTTCATAAGGCCAAAGAAATATGATCTTATCCGCTCAAGTGGAATAATATTATCAACATGTGCCAAGTAACTCTATGTCAGACTAGCTAAGGCAAACTACTTCTATATGAATCCTCAGAACTATTTAATAAAATGCCCATCTTTAATTAAGTAAAATATCCTGTTTTTCTTCTCTGTCAGGCCATGGGTCTCATTCTGTACAAGAGCAATATATTGTGCTATTCTATAACTTTTTTCCTACATGTTTAGTGTAGTTGTAGCCTCCGCAAACCATTTCCAAATTTTATATGCACTGCTACATACTAGGTATGTAGTTGTCGTGCACACTATTTTGTAGGTACCCCCATAAAACTAACACTAATGGCATTTATTTTTGAACTGTGTACATAGCACTTGTAGCACATTTTTACACCTGTTGGTTGTACCTAGGATAGTAAAGGCCAAAATCTAACTTGCAAGGACTCTTTTTTTTCTAAATAAAGGTCAAAGGGAAAACATATTTGACTAGTGTCCCAATATTCTTATAGTGCATATCTAACATTTTTCCATCAAAAGGTTTGTTACATTTATCAAAAGTAACTCAAAGCAACTGGACTTGATGAGAAATTTTAATGAAGACATTTCACTGCTCAATTTAACTGACTGGTGTAGGGGAGTTCTCGGCATATAGACTCTTCCTACCATCCAATCACAACGGCACATAGTAACTCTTCTTCATTAGACATTATCATTAATCATCAATCAAAGGTATGATTAGCCAGGAAACTGTAAAGACACTTAGGGGATTATTTATCAAGCTCCGAATATCTGAAATTTGAATAATTCATGTTTTTGGAACAAAATAATTTTTTTTGGAATGTATTAAAGGAAAACTATACCCCCAGAACAATGTAGGTCTCTATAAAAGATATTGCATAAAACAACTCATCAACCCTGCTTGATGTAAATAAACCATTTTCATAATATACTTTTTTAGTAGCATGTGCCATTGGGTAATCATAAAAAGAAAATTGCAATTTTAAAAATAAGGACAGCCTCCTGGGATCGTATGTTTCAACGGTGCACACAAACATACCCAACAAACTATAAAGTTAGGTCACACGAGCCAATTAACAGACAGAGTTGTGTCTTTTGCTTCCACACTTCCTGTTACAGTTAGAGTTGAAATATTCCTGGTCAGGTGATCTCTGAGGCAGCACATAGACCATCACGAAATGGTGGTTCAAGGCAAGAGATGTAAAAGGTCAATATTTAGTTTAATATATATACCAGTTTGGTAAGATTCTTTAATATGCCACTTAATTTGATATAAACTATCTGTTGCTCAAGTATTCATTTTTGGGGTATAGTTTTCCTTTAAAGACTGATGGTCTGAAAAGTCAGACTCAGCATCTCAAAGCTCTTGAGGTCCTGTATAACTCAGCATCTGCACTGCTGTCTGTACCGATATCAGATGATTTTGGGGATTTAGGACCAAAAAGTCTGAAAAATTTGTATTTTCGGAAAAGTCTGAAAAATTTGTACTTTTCAAACAAATCTCTGAAGTTATTAGATTTTTATCCGAATTTAGAAATACTGAACTAGATTTTGACCTTGATAAATAACCCCTTATTGTTTTAACTGTGTTTATGAAAGATACTAGAGAGAGGTAAATCTACCAAGGCATATAATACATTTAAATAAAACTACTAATGCATATCATAAACAAATAAAATTACACATTACAAATTGCTACATCTGAAAAATCCTTATGGCAATTCCCTGAACTATGGAAATACACAGGCCCGGATTTGTGGCAATTCACATCAGCGTAGCCGCACAAGCAATTTGTTTGCAGTAGCACTAGCGCCGAACAGCTAGTGCTCTGGAATCAAGTGCACTATCTTTTGAGAGGGAGTAGGCAACAGAAGACACTGGCCTCTGGGCGCCCTCAGGCAAATCTGGCCCTGGAAATGCATTGAAGTGAATGGGTGTTGTCTTGGGGCATTTTATCACACAAAATGAATTAAAGTCAATGGGCATTTTTTCCGAAGCTTTTTAATTTTGAGACAAAAATGTTTTGGCTTTGAATTCTTGAGAAAATCACCAAATTTGATACAATATAGATCAGTTTGTAAGAGCCATGGGAATTAGAACAATTACAAGCATTAAAATAGCTTCAATTAGAATTTCTGTTGGTAGGGGATAGAATACTCTTCCCAATTACTTTTATGGAGGAGTGCTGAACCAATGAGGCATATTGAGAACACAATTGCAGAAAGCTCAATTGCAATAGCGACATGGACCCTGCAGAATCCCTCTGGTGCTGAAAATGTGAGCATGGGGGGAAAGGGTGGGGGTCAGAATTGCCCCTGGTTTCATGCTGCATTTGTTATAGTAACTCGTAAATGCAATTTTCGTACAAGTAATGGAGGGGGTGATATTAAGCATTTTGCCTATAACAAAGAACTTGCACAAATGCACTTGCATGGTGCTCCAGGGTTCTCTTGTGTAAATAAGAACATTCTGCTAAACAGGAGGTAGGATGGACCAAGCGCAACTATGTTTAAGTGTAAGAAATGACTGATGCAAGTCCTACTACTATGCTAGTAACTACTGTGGTGCAACTCCAGCTGCAGTAAATGACTCATTAAGTTTTAGTAAAAGCTGTAAATATACCTCACATCACTCTATCATTCTATCTATTTATCATCTATCCATCTGTCTGTTTATCATTTATCTATTTTATCTATCTATCTATCTATCTATCTATCTATCTATCTATCTATCTATCTATCATCTGTCTATTTGATCTATCTCTTTATCCTCTATCTATCTAAACTAATCTATCTTCTGCCCACCTGTGCCTCAGTCTATTGTACTGATTCTTATTATTAAATTATTTTCTATGTAATCATAATAGTTTCAGATATGATTTGTTATCATATTTAAATGATTTTATATTTAGCATAATTGGTTTGTTTGATCTTACATACGGTGAATTCATCAATTCAGAGTTCTCAAAGCATCAAATAAATAGCACTTCAATATTTTGAAGAAATACACAAAGGACATCTCATAAATGACAACCTTATATGTATTAACTTTTTTCCAATTAATTTCCAAGGGATCAAACATCTACTGAAATATCAGTGTTGCTATTTAGGGATTTTAGACAAAGTGATGTATATCAGATTATATCTACAGTCTGTAAATGTATTGCTGTGAGGTATGCAATAGATCAAAACACATGGGGGAATGAATAAGAGAAATAAAACAGATGAAAGCTGGATAACTATATAAAGATAGATAGATGATATATAGACAGACATGATTAATAGAGCATTGATAGATAGATGATATATAGACAGACATGAATAATAGAGCAATGATAGATAGATAGATGATATATAGACAGACATGAATAATAGAGCAATGATAGATAGATAGATAGATAGATAGATAGATAGATAGATAGAATGAGAGATAAAGCCAAAAATCCAATACCCAAATCCAATAAAATACCTCAATCCATCAATATAAAAAAGTTTACATAAAATAAAGAAATGGGCAGGTCTGCTTTGGTGTACCTATGTGCAAAAAAAGAGGAGCTTAAATGTCTTTATATTGACAGAATGCAAACCTGAAAATGAACTTATAACTTATCCTAGTGATTGGCTGCAAGTCTGTTTGCATTGCAGTACTCTACAGATAGGAAATTCAACTTTCAATTTCTGCAATTAATGTTTAAACGAGAAACCAAGTGAACATGAACCAACCTGAAAAATGAAATCAAATCATGAGCTTTACTCTTTCTTATAGGGTCATTGGTGTACAATGAGGGGCATATTTATGAAGCTGTGTATATGTTAATAGCAAAAAGTTATAAAAGTTGCTGCAAACAAAATTAGGTATTTATGAAGTTCATGTTTGGTCCTTACGAAAGTATTATAGCAATGTATCATTATCAGAGAAATTATCATTTGCATAATTTATCAAGGTGTGCAATTTATGCAGTATATAATAAAAATTATTTAAATATATTCATGAATTGTGATATACGTACAGTAATTCTCTCATTATACTAAAATATATATAAATATTAACATTCTAGCTTAGAGATATTTTATTGTAAGTACCTGCACCAATGTAAATGACATCAAGTAAAACTAATATATAATATCAATAAGAGCTTCACCTTCATTTATGAGCAGGAATTGAATAAATACCTTGTTATGTATAATCCTTAAACTGTTCATCTGATTTGCAGTGCATTAAGCTGCATCCTATAAAATATGCAACAAAGAATATCCTGGTGTTTTTAATTTATTTTAGCAGCTACTGACTAATATCTTGTTTAGCAGAAGCTCCCTAGGCACTGGCATTTACTCTTGTCACCAGTAGATATCACTCCAGTCAAGCAGTTACAGTAAAGTATACCAGGAAATAACATATGCTACTTGCTTAGACAGCTGCCCACATGTCACTAACTCATGATTGAAAGAAGGAGTATTTGGCAGGAAAATTAATTGTTCATTAACTGAACTGTGAGAATAATCTGTTCAGTTATCATTTGGGGCTACATTAGATGCATCAATTACCCAAGCAAAGTATTTAGTGCATTGATTAAATAAAATAAGGAAATGTACATAACAAGATTTATTATTTAAATAGCATTTGGCATAAGAACGGTTATGTATTCAAATGTTATAAAATATAAACCTTACAATCATCCTATCCTGGCTCTTCCAATAAGATTTTTTATTAATATGGCTTTAGACCCATATGAATAGACCTCGAGGCAGAATATATAAAATTGATATAATAGTTTGCCAGAACAGACAATATGCATATGCTCAGGCCCAGATTTGCGGTGTGGCCTGGGCCTAGGGAAGCATGACTTAAGGGGTGGTATGCTGCACAGTTGCATAGGCAATTAGTTCATTCCAGAGCACTAACCACTAGACAATAAAAAGAAAAGATGCACATGTGTGGTATTCTTTGAGTGGGAGGGGCAAATCTGGCCCTGCCAGGGTCGGACTGGGAGGCCCCAAAGCCCACCAGGACTCCTGTCCAGAGCCCCCCTCCCGACCCCCCCACTGAAGTTGTGCGCATATGTGTAAAGAGCCGCGAGCATGCATGAAAAGAGCCACGACACGCACATGCACGAAAAGAGCCACGCAGCAAATAGTGGGGTCTGGCCCGGCAGGGTCCCATGAGGGCTGGGTCCCTCTGGGTTTTTTCTTGGCATACCGTCGGGCCCGTCCGACCATGGGCCCTGAATATAATCCAACATTTTTTCACTTTTTAACAAATTAAATATAATATTTTGAATAATGTTTCAAGTTCAAAGTTTTCAAAGTCTCCAAATAGGTTCTAGATGGCGAATAGTTGAAGTCAAATTTTTAATTAGACAGTACTAGGGATGGCGCGAACGTCGGAAAAAAAGTTCGCGAACATATTCGCGAACTTGCGTCAAAAATGCGAACGGTTCGCGAACGTCGCGAACCCCATAGACTTCAATGAGAAGGCAAACTTTAACAGCTAAAAAAGACATTTCTGGCCAGAAAAATGATTTTAAAGTTGTTTAAAGGGTGCAACGACCTGGACAGTGGCATGCCAGAGGGGGATCAAGGGCAAAAATGTATTATAAATGGTTATTACAGCAGTCAGCACACAGATGAGAATGAGATCAGAAGAGATCAGTGCCCACAGCAGCTACATACAGAGCACTGCAGTAGAAGGTAGATTACTAGCCAGCAAAGCTACCTAACCTAAAATGTCCCTCAAATCCCTGCAGACTTGGCCAGTTCATGTATAAATACCCCTAGCGTTCACAAAAGATGGCCAGTTCATGTATAAATACCTCAGAGTTCACACAAAGTTGTTAAAGTGGCCAGTTCAGGTATAAATACCCCTAGAACTCATAGCAGAATGGCACAGTTATTTTCCATGATTTACTACATTCACAGCTCCCTGGCTTTGACTGGAAAGTGGACCAGTAGCCAGCACATCATCCAGGCACAACTAAAATACAAAAGCAGAGCCACTGACCATGTGGGTGGGAGGGTGGTGAGCAGACTGCAGGCTGCAGTATTTGTGTTATAGCAGCTCCTTCCTTTTTCTTTTTCCCTGTGCTGAAATCAGGGAACTGTCCATTGGAAGGGGAGTGGTCCAGGGGGTGTGGGGGTGGTCCAGGAGGGAGAGCTTCCTGATTGGCTGCCATGTATCTGCTGGTCTGAGAGGTGAGAGGGCAAAAAAAAAGCGCCAACTAATGCGAACCCAAAATGGCGAACGTCGCGCGACGTTCGCGAACTTCCGGCGAGCGTGAACAGCCGATGTTCGCGCGAACAAGTTCGCCGGCGAACAGTTCGCGCCATCCCTAGACAGTACATGATAGATTTTAAAATTACAATTTTTGCAAATTTGAATTGAATTTGGATTATTTCCTAGTCAAAGTACACAAAAATAGCTCAAACGAGAATTTTTTTTAATTCGAACTTTCACTCCAACCCTTAACAAATCTGCCCCTAAGATAAACTTAATCCTCAATGGAAGCAAAACCAGCCAATTGGGTTTATTTAATGTTTATATTATTTTCTAGGTGACTTAAGATATGAAGATCCAAATTACAGATAGATCCATTATCTGGAAAACCCCAGTTCCAAACATTCGGGATAATTGTGTGTATCTCCAGTACTTGCTAATAAAAGTTCACTATATCATATTTATATGCAGAATTGTATTAAATAGATAAAAGAAGACCTACTCATCACACAATTTAGTGGAATGTGAAAAAAATTAAAAAAGGAAATAATAATGATCTTCAAATTAATCAAATGTGAGTTGAGGGGTTAAAATGACACTTCTTCATACAAAAGTGAGGATATTTGATTTGTTTGGATGAAACACAAGGCAGATATGCACATTAACTTAACTTTGACTGCTTCCATATACAAGTTTGAGGGAGATTTGGTACACAATTATTTGTTTCATTTTCAGGTGCAGGTTCACCTAGTGAACTACTTGAGGGACAAAAAGGACACCAGGGAAATAGTTGTTTGTGTACACAACTTTTTTGCATCAGTCAGAAAGTTTCAGCCAAGTGAGAATTTCCACTTATGGTAGCCAATGCATATTTTGCTCATAACGATAGACCTCTCTCTATTCATATACATGTCCATTCTACATGCCCTCTACAAAACAGCAGGCATTTTGACTAATATTTGTGTTTCATACAAACTAGTGTATTTTTTTATTGGGTTTCTAATAAAAGTAAATTTTAAACCTATTTTCCCCCTTCTTTCCCTATACTACAGAAGGGAGGTATTGCTCAATGACTTCTTTTGGGAAATATTCTTAATGTTTTTCCCTTTTTCTGTCCATTTGATTTTAAATGATTCTTTCTGCGATGCCTGTAGGGACACACACCTGTTTCTATAATACTTTTTCAAGCTACTCCCTCCTTTACTGAAATGCAGAAATATTTTAATAAAGTAGGTATTGGTAGAATTGAGATCAATACATAGGAAATATAAATAATGTTTAGCCACTTGTAGGCCAACCTACTGAAGAACCATTGGACAGATTCGGAAGTGATCCAAAATTAGTGATCTACCAATTACAGAGAAACCCTGATGTGTCTGACCAATATGAATGAAGGGTGGAGTGAGTAATGCTTTTAAAGGGGTGGTAAAAAATGTTAACTATTGTTTGCCATAGAATGTCATATTCCTAGCAACTATGCTTAAATATATATATTGTTTTTGAATAATTCTCATTTTTCTATATTTTTTTAATTTGATTTACAAATGGAGTTCATTGACCCTGACAGAAAACTGCTGCTCTGTGAGCTTACAATTGTATTATTGTTGTTACTTTTTATTCATTTTTTTTTATTCAGTTCCTCTCCCATTCATATTATAGTCTCTCATTCAAAAACAAACTAAGCCAAATAGCTACTGAAATTCTAAACTAGAGAACTGCTAAACAAACAGCTAAATAAATGAAAAATCATAACAAATACAAAATGAAAAACCAATTGCAAATTGTCTCAATGTCTATGTCATACTAAAGGGCAGATTTACTAAAAACTTGGAATTTCTTTTTTTTGGGCTACTTCGACCATCGAATTGGCAAAATTTGATTATCGAATATCGCAAAATTCGATTTGAATTTGCCAAATTCGAATTCAATTGTCCAAGTACTGTCCCTTTAAAAGAAAACAATTCGGCAGATTAAACCTACCAAATTGCTATATATCCCTATGGGAAGCTCTCATAGGGTTTTTACAGATTTTTTAGATTGAATTAAAAAAAAAATCGATTGAATGGAACGATTTTATCGATCGAATTTTTGATATTCGATCTTTCGATAAATTGAATTGCACTAAAACCCCTAGAATTCAAACTTCGAATTCGAGGGGTTTTAATTCAAATTTAATTTGAGAGTCGAATTCGAGGGTTAATTAACCCTCAAAATTTGACCCTTGATAAATCTGCCCCTAAAAGTTAATTTAAAGGTGAAAACCTCCATAGAAGGAGACAGTAAAATATATGCACGCAGCTTATAACTCATGGCCCTTTATTTCTAATTATGAGTATACAGCTTTAAGAAGTGTGAACACATGTTTACAACTATGTATAAAGCTATGTCAATTTGTATAGTGGTTGATGCCCTGAGGAAGTGACCAAAGAGTTCACGAAACGCGTTGGCAGTTCTTACACTGCAAATATAGCCACATAATTTGTGCTTTTATGAAGGTGAAATAAAGCAAGATTTTTAAGTTATCTGTGTGAGAGACTGCGGTGGATTCCGGACAGAGTTGAGAGTTTATTTCAGTACATGCGGATACAGCTTTATGCATTTCGTATCTTTCAGACACTTAATCATAGAGCCTATGATTAAGTGTCTGAAAGATACAAAATGTGTAAGGCTGTATGCTTGTATACCGAAATAAACTGATTATTATATTATAAGTCTGTCTGGTAGATTGGCCTTTGGAAGTGCCTGCTCCTTTTTTCAATGCATATATCAACATGTGTTCATCCCATTTTTTTCCTTGAGTATGGGACCATAATATTTGCTTATGAGATTAAGAAAAAGAGTTTTAGATCTAATAACCCATAGAAATGAATGCACCAAATCCACTATTTTTGGATTTGTCCAAATCCTAAGTCTTTCATGAAGGATTCAGGAGAATCCCTAAACTGAATATGATCCATAATTTGCATATGCAAATATGAGATTCAGATTCAGTTTGGTCATGCACTTGGATCTGGCTGAATCTGAGTCCTGCAGAAAAAGTGCAAAATCCTGAATCTAATCCTGCATTTCTCCATCCCTAATAAAAACCAACTACTGTTTATTATTTGCTTTTACAGAAACCAACCAGCAAATGTTACCTGGGTGCTATGGATTCCTAGAACTTTAACAAGTTTTTATTTTTACATTTACATTCTTAAAAATGCAAATGCACAGACATATCAAATAATTATATTCTATTTTTAACTAAAAAAAGTTAATTCTTGAACCCATGCCCTTTGCTTCTCAAAAGTTGTTTCCCTTATATTCCTTTTTATGCTGTTTCATATTAGCACTATGTTCCTACTATTAGTGATGGTCGAAACGGCCGCGTTTTGCTTCACCAAAAAATTTTTCGCCGATTCACGAAACGAGTCGCGTGTTGTTTTTGACGCGCGTCGCGTTGTTTTTGACGCGCGTCGCATCAAACGCGATGCATCGCGTCATTTTCGACGTGTCGCGTCATTTTCGACGCGCGTCGCGTCGTTTTCGACGCGTCGCGTCAAAAACGACGCGCGACTTGTTTTTGCGCGGCTAATTTTTTTTTGCAATTTTTTTTTGCAGTTTCGCGAATTTATTCGCCAGCGGCGAGTCGCGCGAATTCGCCCCTGGCGAATAAATTCGCCCATCACTACCTACTATTAAAACTATGATAATCCCTGTTTTATTCTGCAAATATGTTTGGCCACATTCTTATCTTGAGGGAAGGAGGAAAGGCCTCTAGTAAATTTTCCAAAATCAAACACCATATGTGTGTGTGGGAGTGTAGGGGTGCAGAGCATTAACTTTATATCAATATACTAAAAGACTCAGGATGTTAATAAAAAATCAGATATTCACTTTCATTATTTAAAACTAGACCAAATACAGGTAACTGCTGACTGGCTGCTGAGTACAAGTACAATTTAATTAATGGTCCCAGTGGGATCAGATTGTCAAACAGGCAAGCACTAGTTATAGTCATTTCAGTTGTTCACAAATGGAAAGCATTATTTAATTCCCTCCATATTGTTGCTGTTAATATAAACATTATACTTAAATAACCCCACCTATATGCTGTATACCTGAAAAAATGTATGTCTACAAATATAACATGAATAGTTTTGTACAACTTGTAGAGAAATAAGATTCCTCACCTTGAAATGAGAATTAACCCAATGTTGAGGCATAATGGCCTTGAGTAGACACAATTTGCTAATTGATTGACATGTTAGTAAATAACACTGTAAAAATGCATTGTTGAATTCATATATTAGGTTTATTTCAAAAATGAAGAGCATTTGCTTGGAGGATAATATTAAGCTATTTATATTTGATTTTTGTTGCATGTTGTTATATGCATTGTGAAAGATCCCTTGCCTTACAGTACAAAAAACTGTCTTTATTATTTCTTAGTATATTACTGCCTTAGGAATCAACAAATACTTCATATTAACATATCTCCAATTCTGTTCCTTGCAGATATTTGCGGCAATGTTCTAGGAAAAGGTCTCCTGTAATTTCTGAAATACAAGTAAAATAAATTATTTTTAAGAACTAACATAACATATTTTTTGTTGGAATATAAAAAGTCCTAACAGTAATCTGCATAACTAGAAATATGAAATATACTTTCAAACACTCATGAGAATGTTTTTTATAAGCTTTTTGGATTCCAGACATTTGTCAATTTTGTGTTGTAGTTCCATTTTTTATGGGCAAGGGGCAAAATAATTTTGATTTATAAAAAGTTGAAAAGGGATGACTCTTCAACCGTACTATATTCCCATAATTAATGAAAACAATCCCTGGAAAGAGTAAAAAACAACAATAACACTGGAAAAACATTACAGTTTGGATGTAGATTAAAACCTATGCCCCGTATAGTAAGAACATCTGACAAAATGAAGTTCTATTCAAACAAGAACATTATTTGTGTCATATAATAGAGCTATCTACCATATTCCACCATATTACATTAATAAAAGTGCTGTACCACGAAGGTATGAAGCCATATGCTACATTGTAAAGAGGAATGCTAATGAGAAATCAGCAGGTAAAGACAGCACATCAGCCTGAACTACAGAAACAAACAAAAGAAGTTGGGTTGGTAGTTAAGACTAGAAAATTGCAAAATGCACACAATAACAACAACTATGTTGTAACTGTTTGTTCAAAGTTAAATAATAACATTTAGGTGTTATAAGAAGATATAGCAGCCTTGGAAAGAAAGTTTGCAGTAATGGGAAAATACTGTTAAGATGGTGGAATAAGCAGGGGGAGCCTGAATGTGGAAGAAGGGCAGGGCCACCATTAGAAATCACGGGCCCCGTACAACAAAATTTTCGGGGCCCAGCTCACCCCAGCTTCCATGCCACACACCAGATTTCGACCATGCCATAATTAAAAGACCACACAGATATCATTGCTAAATCAGAACCCCCCCCACACACACAAGTTATAAAATGCCATTGATGGTCAGGCCCCCCTTATAAGTTAAAAAAAATGGTGGCAACAGTGCCCCTATAAACTTTTTTTTTTTTTAAATTGGTGGTCAGGGCTACAAGTTAAAAAAAAAACTATTGGTGACCAGGGCCACCCTATAAGTTAAAAAAAATTGGCTGTAGGGCCCCCATAAAATTTTTTAAAGAGTCATTGGGGCCCCAGAGAGTATTTAAAAAAAATAATTGGTGGCAGGGGCCTATAGATTATTAAAATAATACATTGATGGCCAGGGGTTAATAAAAAAACACAAACTGGTGTTCGGCTGCTTTCATGATTTTGGGTCTTTTCGCAGCTTCAGGACTTCAACTCCTTTTGTGGCTTCGGGTCTTTTTCGTGGCTTCGAGATTTCAACTTTGGCTCCTTTCATGACTTTGGGTCTTTTTGCGTCTTCAACTTCGGCTCCTTTCATGGCTTTGGGTCTTTTCAAGGCTTCAGGACTTCAACTTTGGCTCCCTTCATGCTTTCAGGTCTTTTTGTGGCTTCGGGACTTCGGTTGTTCAGACTTTGGTGGTTCAAGATTTCAGAAGCGGTGGCACATCTTCAGTGCTGTCAAGGGGGACCAGGCTTTTTTGAGAAGTGCAGCACAGCTGTGCCCCACTTAAGGCCCAGGCCTGATAAGCAGTACCCCCTGTGCCCCCCTGATGGCCCTGAAGAGGGGTATAATAAGAGACAGGCATCAAAGTATGTAGCATGTTATTGGAGGTAAAGCTTTTTATTCTGTAGCACAGAGAGAGGGGAAGGGACAGTAGAAGCAGTAAAATAGTGTTGTGGTGTGTAGCTGGAGGAAGGAAAGAAATAATATTTGAAGATGTCTGTTCTTCCCTTTTAACCCACCTCTTAAATTTATTTTTTCACTTTCTCATTTTTTTTCGCTCCCATTCTACATTTGAGTCATCTGTCTTCTCTCTTTTCATGGATGTTCTATTTTACTTCTTCTGTTTCTTATCTGATATCCTCCTTCAGTGTTTTCAGTGGAAAGTCATGACAAATTAACTTTGGTGGGATGAAGACAGTACAGGTATTTCACAACATATTCTTTGGGGCAGAAATGCGGTGTGCCTATAATGTTGTCTTAGCAGAGTCATCAGTGACTTCTATATATATATATAAAATATATATATATATATATTTTTTTTTTTTGTCTGTGTTATTCTGTAACAGGTAGAACAGGCGTTTTTGGTTTTGATTTATCACTACTCAACCCTGTAAACAGTTCTAATTCAAATATTTGTCACCAAAAACCTGCTGAGTTCATTTACAAGTCAATGACAGGGGACCATTGAACCATCTAAATATTTATAGCTTTCCTGAGATTCAAGTTTTTTTCAGAGGAAAACTTGATTCGAATTTTCAGGCCATTTGTATTTGATCGTACATTAGAGGTTTGAGTTTTTTCATAAATAACCTCCCGTATGTTTGAAATTCAACCTTTTTATAAATCTGCCTTTAGGTGCTGGCATGGAACCCATAATCCAGATTGCTCAGGACCTGGGGTTTTCCGGATAAGGAATTTAGATCTTCATACCTTAAGTCCACTAGAAAATCATGTAAACATTAAATACACTCAATAGGCTGGTGTGCTTCCAATAAAAAATACTTTTATATCTGTTTGGATCAAGTACAAGGTACTTTGGGGCTTTTTGGATAATGTATACAATACTTGTAGTTTCATTATTGCTCATCTCCAGCTCATAATTATGTGGGTCTTTCTCCTCCCTATTGTCACGGTCGGCACCCTAAACCAGAACAGATGCCAAGTTCCCTGGTCTTAGCTCGGCTTCACCAGTAGTGTGACCGCCTTTGGCTTCTGGTGGAGCCCTCAGCTACTCAGATGCCACCTGGACTTATCGAGAGGAACAGGGCGAGGAGTTCTGGCAAGCAAAGGGGCACGACAGTAGATAGTTCATTAGGCCGAAGGTCACGGTACAGCAGGATGAGGCAACAGCGTAGTCAGGCAGGCTGGGTCGAGGCAGGCAGATAACTAGGATCGTCAGGCAGGCAAGGGTCAAAACCGGGTAATCAATCAGAAGGATGAGGCAGAATCAGTAGTCAAATAACAGGCACGGGTCAGGATACAGAGATTCAGAAAAGTCAAAGCCAGGCAGGGTCAAAAACAGGAATCACGAACAGACAGAAGCTTAAAGCACAGAAACAGGCACCAGGAATAAACCTATCACGGGCAGGGAAGCAATGTCAACCACCCCTTTAAATACCCATTTACTTTTTTTTAAACTTGGCGCCATTGCACGCTGACGTCACGCGCCAGCGCGCCTGCGCCTTTAAATAGCTGGCGCGCGCGCGCACTAAGAGGCAGCCGAGCAGCTGAACGGAGCGGCGGACGTCCCCTCCGCACCACTAGACTACCAGGGTGAGTAACTGTTACACCTATGCTGGAAAGCATGGCAAATGTATAAGGAAGGCTTTTCTTGCTCAGTCACTGTTTAGTACTGCTCCTGATCAGATAATTCTGTAAATCTTCCTAGGCCTTTATATATAATTTATCAGACAGACTAATGAATTTAATAAATGCTTTTAAAACTGTTAATAATAATGCACATGCAATTGAATACCCTCTTCAGAAGAAATATTCTTTAAACATCACTTACTGAATTAAAGCACTTTGCATTTTCAATGGTTCCAAACAATTTTAAAAGCAAGCAATAAGTGTATGACTATTTTAATCCCCTTCAAAAAAGACAATGTATAACAATTAATACAATGTTCTTAGCGGTAATTTAGCTAAGTGTTGAAATCAAGGGGAGCAAGAGCTACTCACTGTTATTTTGTTCAACCTAATATTGAGTGTGCTTTTGTATGGAACATCTTTAACAAAAGTTTCTCTTTCTTATTAACTACACAATACATTGCATCTCCTAAATCGTAATTTTATTTCTAACGTGCAAAGATAACAAACAAGTTATTTAACTATGTAAACAGCACATTACCTACCTGCATGGCAGAAATGTAAATGCAATGCTTGTTAATTTTCATGGAATGATCAGATACAAGGGGTGTTACCCCGATGCAAGACAGTTTATAATAATCAGAATTACAGGTTTAAATTGTTACAAATCCACCCCTAGCACTGTTTCTGCTGCACTGCAAGTTGGCATGATATTACCATATCTCTATGGTAATTTTTGCTAGAGTCCTTTATCGGGTTGGGTACCTGCAAAAACTGTTGGTACCCTGCAGGTTGCAGGTTGGAGTTTCAGTATCGGGCATGGACACGGGTCGGTGGTTATCCAAGTTTGCAGGTGGCAGATTGGGTCGCTGATCTTCTCAAAAGCAAAGTTTAGTCTTTTTTTCTGAGGATGTCACTTCTGGGTTTACAGCAGCACTTCGTTCTTTTTTTTTCTAAGAATGCCTACTTCCACCCACTTCTGTTGATGTCACTTTCGGGTTAAAACCACAGCACTTCCTGATTCTTGATGGTTAGTGGGATGTGGATAAGGTATCTGCGGGTCGGGTAGCGGGTCCGAAAGCAGGTTGTGGATTGCGGGTACGGGTCCAGAAAAGAGGCTATTGTAATACTAAATTCTATAGTTCGTATAGATATGGGTATATATAATTTATTTGAGGGTATGGAGGGGTGTGTATGGATTCATTTAGAGGGTTTGAACTTGATGGACTTTGTCTTTTTTCAAACCAATGTAACTATGTAACAATAAGCAATCCATCAATCCCAGACTGCCAGTAAGATCACTGAAAAATGTCTTAATAAACACTACATTAACTCCACTCATGGCAGTAAGATCACTGAAAAAGTTACCAATGAGCACTCCAATAACTCCATACATGCCAGTAGGATTACTTTAAAATATGTCCAATGAGCACTCCCTTACCTACTACGGGTTTCACTTGCTGGTTGGCTGCAAATGAGGCGACTTCACACAACAGGATCAGTTTAAGAGCTTCCTGTCTGCGTTTATTTTCTAGCGGCTGTAGAAGTTTTCCCCTCACAGGGGGAAGGTAACTGAAGAAACAGGATTTCAATCGAAATGGCTCCTGGCTAACACAAAAATGAATGTCTTTATTTTTCCTTCTGACGCTGAGAGCTCCAGCAGTTTCTCTCTCACACACACACACACACACACACACACCTCAGGTGTACTAAATAGTTCTAGGGCCTCCTGAAAACCTGGCCTATGGATTTGGGAATCTGCTCCACCCTGCACTTGCAGATTCCCAGTAAGACCAAAACTACAAAAACCTTGCAGAGAGAGAGACAAAGTGTTTCTCTACTAAAACACTACTGGTTTCACCTCAGTAAAGATGCCTGAGAATCCATGGCCCAATGTAAATGCCATCAATCACTTTTCCCCAGGAAACTGGGGACCTTTTTGTCACCACATTACACACAT
The DNA here is from genome assembly GCA_024363595.1 of Xenopus borealis. Lineage (NCBI taxonomy): Eukaryota > Metazoa > Chordata > Amphibia > Anura > Pipidae > Xenopus > Xenopus borealis. The sequence continues at coordinate 65,077,514 of CM044431.1, forward strand.
GCCAACAAGATCACTGAAAAATGATTAGTGGTTAGACTGGAAGCATTACCTTACAGCTGTACAAGCAGAATACCAGTAGTAAAGTTCTGCTCCAACAGCTGCGTGGTGTGCTCTCTTTCTGTATGCCTGCTTCTTAAGCTGGCCATAGATGTAAAGATTTTTAAAAGATCCAAAGATCGTTTAAATGTCCGATGTGTCCATCAACTAAAAAGACAATTTAAGTCAATATTGCCTGCAAAACTGAAGGATTGCTGCCTGCTTGGCCCTGCAAACATAGGTAGATTGCAAGATTTTCTAACCTGGCCGATCAATTTTCAGACCGATGTTGGACGAAAAATTGTAAGATGTACGATCGTTCGAATCCCACTAACCACGCGATAATTTGACAGATTGGTCGGACTTTTCTAAGATTGGTCGTTCCACAAAAATCTGAGATGGCCATTCTTTCCTCATGGAATGCACAACCCTTTGTGAAAAAGAGAATATTGTTGGGTAAGTAGGGCAGTAGGAGTGGTGGCACAATGAGCTCCCCCTAATCAGTGGGCCCTGGGCAGGTACCTCATTAGCCTTATGGTTAAAGTGGTACTGAACACTGCATAAGCTCAGTGTGCTCTGGGCAATTGCTGAGAAGCTAAGCTTAAAGGTTAGAGCAAATATGTCATATAAGCTGATGCTACAAGGCTGATTATTAAATTCTGATAACATAATGCACTCGTTTTAGAACTGCCATGTAATTTGAATCCAAATAGTTGCATAGTTACATTAAATTTGGTTGAAAAAAGACAAAGTCCATCAAGTTCAACCCCTCCAAATTAAAACCCAGTACACACACACACACAAACCATATATGCCCATAGCTATACTAGGGGCAGATTTACTATTGGTCGAATTTCGAATTGAAAAAAAATTCCAAATTCGACCATGTGAATAGGTAGGGAAGTAAAACCCTTCGAATTCGAATATCAAATTGGAATGATTTTACCGCAATTCGATTGGTTGAACGATCGAATAGGAAAAATTCGATCAATCGATAAATCGTTCGAGTCGATTGATTCGAATGATTTTTTCGATCAATCGAATTTTTTTTATTCAATCAAAATTAAGGAAACCCAATTCGGAAGCTTTGGCAATTCTGGCAATTCACATTGATAAATCTGCCAGATCCTTCACATGAAGGATTCGAAATTCTATCGAATTTTCAAAAAGATTAGAATTTTGAATAACTTGTCCTTTAAATTTTTATTCGATTGCCTAGTTCAACAGTTTCAACCTACCGAATTGGTTTTAATTACTTTTGATCGAATAAAAGAATTTGATCGAATGGTTGAAATCGTTTGATTTTATCGATCAATCTAATTATTTCTATTTGATCATTCGATTGATTGAATTGCAGTAAAATCCTTTGAATTTGATAGTCGAATTCGAAGGAGTTCAATTCAACCACAATTCGAATTCGAGGGTAAATTCACCTTCAAATTCGACCAATAGTAAATCTGCCCATATGTCTGTCCAAAAAATCATCCAAGCCCTTTTAAAATCATCAATAGAATCAGCCATCACAACATCACCCGGCAGTGCATTCCGCAGCCTCACCGTCCTGACTGTGAAGAACCACCTACGCTGCTTCAAATGAAAGTCCTTTTCTTCTAGTCTGAAGGGGTGGCCTCTGGTGCGGTGATCCTCTTTATAGGTAAAAAGGTCCCCTGATATTTGCCTATAATGTCCTCTAATGTATTTGTAAAGTGTAACCATGTCCCCTTGCAAGCGCCTTTTTTCCAGAGAAAACAACCCCAACCTGTACAGTCTACCCTCATAATTTATGTCTTCCATCCCTCTAACCAGTTTCGTTGCACATCTCTGCAGCTCATTTACATACCTCCTAAGGACTGGAGTCCAAAACTGTACTGCATACTTGTCAGGGACTTACCAGACGTGCAGGCTCCGGTCGTCGCGGCTTGTGCGTTCCAGCGCAGGATCCATGCGTGTCACGGACGTCATCACGCAGGCGTCTTGGCGCTGGTCGCAGGGAGCCGGCGGGCGCAGAATGATGACGTAGGCGCCACCATTTAAACCAGCCAAGCGGATTCCCCAGTGCTCGGACATTGTGTTTTTCCTGGCTACTATTGAGTAAGTTTCACTTATATTTATCTCTACTGGTTACAACCTTGATTCCTGTCCCTTGACTCTCCGATTGCTCAATCCTTGGAACCTTGCCTATTTGGACTGATTATACTGTTGCCGATCTGCCTGCTTGCTTGACTACTCTGCTGTATTAACCCTGAAACCTGTTTGGACTGATTATACCGTTGCCGACTTGCCTGCCTGCTTGACTACTCTGCTGCATGACCCCTGAAAACCTGTATAGACTTTGATTCACTGTTGCCAACCTCGCTTGCCTGACCAAGGGCTGTCTTTCTCAACACTAGCGGTTCATCCCGGGCCGGTAAGTCTGACAATACTCCAGATGAGGCCTTACTAGGGATCTATAAATAGGTATAATTATGTTTTCATCCCTTGAGTTTATGCCCTTTTTTTATACAGGAAAGAACACTATTTGCTTTAGTAGTTACAGAATGACACTACCCAGAATTAGACAACTTGTTATCTAACTTGTTAGCTATAAAACCCCAAGATCCTTCTCACTTAAGGAAACTCCCAACACACTGCCATTTAGTGTATAACTTGCATTTGCATAAATGAATTACTAATCAGCCTTGCATGGTTTATTTCATATTCTATATGTACTGTGTATTGGGAGTTGATTCCTAAGCTCAGGTAAGTAACAGCAGCACAGATCATGTACAGCTTTGTAAAGCTTTAGTTCTTATTCAAGGTGTTGTTTTAGCTCTGCAATAGCATATATATTGACCTACCTTGTTGGAGAGGCTTCATTCCACTATGCTACCAGCATTCTTCATAGAAAAAATGTTGCCAATTTCTTCCAAACATTGTTACCAGACTGCTCCTAAGATAGACAGGGAGAGGGAGGTCTCCAATACCAATGGTTGATGTGGAAGGCAATGATATGTCCAAATATAAGCTATTTATAATACAGTGTGTCTAGTATATAATTAGGTGAATATTTGCAGATGCTAAATATATATAATCTGTAAATGTTTATCTATTTCCTTAAATTGATACTGATCCTTTAAGTCATCCTCACAATATGAGTTTGGTTGAGGCAGTAAGTGACCTGAGACTTTTATTGTATCCATTTATATGCATATTCCTGTCTGGAATGGTATGCTGTAATTCTGCACATCCATACAATATTGACCACTGGATCTGGAGACTTCTCTAAAAGATTAGAATAAATCAGAAGGCACCAGGAGAAAAATTATGAATAATGTTGTAATTTGCCGTATTGTTAATGTTACAGGGTTAAACAGTAAAGTTATGTTTGTACATTTAGTTTTCCTAAATTCAAATTAAGACAAGTATTCTTTTTGAATAATGAAGAGACATGCAGGTGCATTAATTATTTATGAGTTGCACATAAATAAATATTTTACTTCTTTTACGTTGTTTGCTATTATTGTCTTTTTTCTACTTGCCTCCTTTATTATTTGAAACTTTTGGAGAAGGCAGCTAGAGTCAATAAGTGAATATGGTTTTTGTAGGTAGAGGACTAAATATAAAGGAAATGGTTTGGCTGCTAAATGACATTTAAATGTTTAAAATATACACTGAAAGGCAGAGTAACTCATTGCTGTAGTCTGCTCACTCAAATGATCAGATTTGATATCTTAATTACAATATGTGGTGTTGAAGTATGGCAAGTCAAGAATAGCTGTTATGAACCTTAAACTCAATTAATAATCTTTTCACATTTAATTTTCCTTCCATATAAGGATAACATCTATTTTGTTTTCTAATGCTAAAATGAGGGCACGTACGCTTATATCCATCATACAAAATAGAACCCACTATGAAACAATAATGCGCAATATATCCCTCTCCGCTTATATATAAAAACTTGCGATTTCTTTGTTTTCTAAATTATGATTAAAGTGTAGGGTTTACTCTCCTGCTCTTGTTTAAACTTTTCTATTGTGTTAATAACACATTCAGATACTACCATTCCATCATTTATAGAGGCAGTTCACCTTAAAATGAAATTATAATGCAGCAAACACTCTACAGGTATAGGATCTGTTATCTATAAACCAGTTATCCAGAAAGCTCCGTATTACAGGAATCCTGTCTCCCACAGACTCCATTCTATCCAAATAATGAAATTTTTTTAAAAATGATTTCCTTTTTCTCTACAATAATAAGACAGTACTTGATCCAAGCAAGGACATCATTAAACATTACTGGAGGGATTGCAAGCCTGTTGAGTTTGATTAAAGTTTAGTTGATATTTTTAATAGAAGTAAGGTATGGAGATCCAAGTTATGGAAAGACAAAAAAAAACTGAAAAATACTAGTTCATGTTTATGTGTTCAAAGACTAATCCCCAAAATAATTTTAAAAAGGTTCCCATGTAACAAAATAGGTGTTTCAAATTCTTTTAGCAAGACAGATTGATTTAACAATTGGTTAACTGAATTTGTTCCATAATATGTGAGTGTAATTACTGCATGTGAAAAACGCATTTACCCTATTCATTTAATGTAGATGTAAGTTCTTTTTGCAAAACAAAATGGCATGGCCCTTTAAAAACTAACAGGGTACAGTAGCACACACAAGCACACATCTTTTTCCTTTGGAACAAATTGAAAACATTATTTAATAGTTTAATTACTAAAGTACAGAAATTTTACATCATTTTCCTATTAGGAATTACTTTTTATATGACAGACATATATTAATTTTGTGAAATCTTTATAATATTAAACAATGAATAACATTTCATGTTGTCTTAATTAAAGTTATTATTCAGGATACTATTATAGTTCAATTAAACCATAATTAACTAATTAAGTAAGACTTCTAATGCATTAGGCATCATAAAAATGCCAACATTTCCACACTTATGTCTACGTTACAAATTAGGCAGTGGGTTAAACAAAAGTATGTTTTATAATATTTCTAATGCTATCTAAGAGGAAATTTCAGAGTATCATTTTTGTTATCTTGATAAAAATTTATATATATATATATATACAGTATATACTGTATTTTATATAAAACCATTAGATATATAGATAGATAATCCATTGTCTCATATATAAAACAAAATGACTTGTTGAAAGGTTTTTTAATACTTCTGTGTACCACCATCCTTAAAGGAGAACTAGACAGTAGCCCATCGCCAACCCCCTCCGTAGCCTTCACTAAGGATGGGTTAGGCCGGGTTTAGTTCTCCTTTAAAACCATGTGTTGGCAGGAAAATATGTGTAAGATGTTCAAGTGACATCAGCACTGTGAACCGAGGTTGGAAAAAAAAATAATTAAAAAAAATTATATATTGTTTATTTATTTATATTGCCAAACTTTGGTGCTGCTTCCTCTACCATAGCAGTAGGCAAAAGACTAAAAACAAAATAAGGTATAATTTACAACTGATATTGTACTTTATTTTTAGAGTGATGTAATGACCATGTTTTCACTCATTCAAAGCTAAATAAATATCTGTAGGTTGAAAATGTATTAAAGGGGTTGTTCACCTTTGAGTTAACTTTTAGTATAATGTAGAGAGTGATATTCTGAGACAATTTTCAATTGGTTTTCATTTTTTATTGTTCGTGGTTTTATAGTTATTTAGCTTTTTATTCAGCAAATCTCCAGTTTGCAGTGTCATCAATTTGGTTTCTAGGGTACAAATTACCCTAGCAACCCTGCATTGATTTGAATAAGAGACTGGGAGATGAATAGGAGATGGACTGACTAGAATGATAATTAATAAAAAGTGGCAATAACAATACATTTGTGGCCTTACAGAGCATTTGTTTTTAGATGGTGTCAGTGACCCCCATTTGAAGGCTGCAAAGAAACAGAAGAAAATTGCAACTCATTAAAAAACTATGAAAAATAAAGAATGAAGACCAATTGAAAAGTTTCTTAGAATTGGCCCTTCTACAATATACAAAAAGTTAACTTGAAGGTGAACCACCCCTTTAAATATTGTACATTCAAGCCAAATATCTAAAAACATTACCATAATGTATTGAAATTTCTTTGCAGCCAAGCTTTGTAAAACACCATAATAACTGCATCTATGTATATGTCAATAAAAGTAAGCAAACAAAAAAAAATACAAAAACTCCATAGCTCATGGGTACCTAGTTTCCTTTATTTTAATGCATAATACAAAAATATATGCAGATGTTTGTTTACATGTCTATGTTATACTTGTTTGTGGAAGCTTGAAGCACCTAGGTTACTGCTACGTCTACCCTCAAGTGATGGAATGTGGAGTATTGCTTTATTAAATCTTATTTTAACAAGTAGTCCCACATAGAATTCAGTATGTATATACAACATAGTACTAGTGAGTACTGGGGACCTTCTCCACCAATCTATGTTCTTGTGAAAAACTCAAAGATCTGGTCTAGGAAAACAAATAGAAAATATAAATTCAAGTTTCAATGTTATCACTCAAGACATCAAACACTGTCTTACTACTGTACTTCTACATATACTGTATGTCATTCTACTCTAGACCACTTGTGGGGTCATATTAAAAACAAACGGATAGTGATAAGGAGTAGTTATGAGAAAAAAGGCAGAAGGACTAGCTGCTAAGTGTAAATAAAATAACAGTTAATCCTGCTTTTTGCCATTCTTATCTATATTGGTGTTGCCATGTTAATTGCCTTCTGTTTTTTTTTTTGTTTGTTTTGTTAATGGACAGTGCGGTACGTTTCAGCTGATAATCAGATAAAAAAGGCCACAGAGCCAATCATAAGGGCAAAGACACACGGTCAGATTCGGGGAGATTAGTCCTCTTCTTCGGGGTGACTAATCTCCCCAAACTGCCTTTCCTTCCAGCTGGCTAGAATGTAAATCAGGGGCAGGATGGCAAAGTTGCATCACAAGGAAACTTTGGGTGACTTCGGAAAACAAAGTGCACTGAGTTCCATCCCACCAGTGATTTACATACTTGCTGGCGGGAAGAAAGGGGAAGTCAGTTCGGGGGATTAGTCACCCTGAGGAAGAGGAGATTTGTATCCGCTTGGCTAATCTCCTTGAATCTGACCATGTGTCTTTGCCCTTAAATAAAAATTAGGTAAATAGGCTGTGCAAAAAAAAAAATTCTAATATAGTTAGTTAGGCAAAAATGTAATGTATAAAGGCTGGAGTCACTGTAAGTCTAACATAATAGCCAGAACACTACTTTCTACTTTTCAGCTCTCTTGGTTTCCACCGATTGTTTACCAGTCAGTAACCAATCATAAGGGGAGGGGGGCACATGGGTGATAACGGTTGCTTTTTAATCTGCCTGGATGCTGAGGATCAATTGCTAAACAGTTATATCACATGTGCCCCCCCTTCAAGCTGACTATCCCAGAGTCAGAGAGCTGAAAAGCAGGAAGTAGTGTTCTGTTCTGTAATGTTAGACATCTAGTCACCCCAGCCTTTATACATTACATTTTCCCCTAACTAACTATATTGGAAAAATATATATTTTTATATTTTTATTTTGCACTGCCTATTTATTTACCCAAATTAAATTTTTACAATGAACTGTTTCTTTAATAAGAGAATTGACCATCAATAGTTCTTGAACTTCTGTATACTGATTTGTGAGATTCAAAAGCACATTTAGTTGGCAATAGATGCTGTGCCTTCATTAATAGTCTACAAAGTTCCCAGTTTCACTCTCCTGATGCTTAAATACAAGTGTATTCAGTATAAAAACTGCTCTTAGGAGTGTGATGAATTAGGGTATAATTTTACTCCTGCCAGCTGATCTCAAGCAACAGATTTAATTTCAAGAAATTCAAGCCTAATGCAGAGCCTGAAAAAAACAACAGTTTAAGTTCGCATGGTTACAGAAACAACCGAGCAAATTCACATACATACTGTAGAGTCACATACCTATTTCACTGGTGTTTAGGTTTTTGCTACAAGTAGAAAAATCTAAACTGACACTATTTTCTTTTTTAAGGGTCTTATTAATAAAACAAAAGAGACTATAATTGCCAAACTATTTGTAAAAGGCCTATTAAACACTGACTATAGCATCAGTTGGCCTTGATGCCACATTTCAGCTTAGTGGGTTCATGTTATGAATAGCATCCATTCTCGTGCAAGAGTAAACATCTGCACATATAAATGCTTTCTGAAAACAAACATAAAATAAAGCCAATGTCCTGAAAAGAAGCTTTTTATTAATGTATCAGACTTTTTACAGCCAAGAATTCAGTAAATGCCTCCAACAACACTGCTTACACAATATACTTTTAATTTTGCCATTATACAAATGACTTGCAAATATACTACATACAATATTTTTTAATTAAATAAAAAATAAAGATGCCTGAAAACTCCATCTGTTGTTGTGGGCAACACACAAGAATGCAGCCTCTGTAATATACATTTAATTCCTTCTTTAGTTTGTAAATATAATTTATTGTACTGAAAGTGGGTAATCACAAAACATAACACCCATTAAGGCAATTATCACATTTTTTCTTATTTTTTTATTTTCACTTGTTATATTTTACAATACATTTGTTATATCAATAGATCAAGAAGAACATAACGAGTTACAAAACCAACATAGTCTAGATACTTTATATTTATATACTATTTATACTTTAAATAGACTTTATACATGAATGAACGGCTTTTGGCAAGATAATATACAGCATAAGCAGTGCGAATTTACGCTCATGTTGGCGAATGGTAGCGTAGTTGCGCTAGTTTTACTTCGCTAGGCAGAGCGCTGTTACGCTAGCGAAGCCTAATTTGCATAGGGCGGGAACTTTAACTTCTAATAGAAGTATATGTTACAGCCACCACATTCCACTACACAAGCCCAGGAAACCTTTAATAAATTATATAAAGTTGTCCTATTGCCCTACATGTGCCCCCTGTATAGTTGTGTTGCCATATGTTAGGAAATGTAGGAGGGAAGAAGGGTAACCCCCCCAAAAAATTATCGATCTTTTTCAGACTGGCTAAAATATGCCAGTGTTTTTTTTTAACCTCCTATCTATTGTATTGAACTTCGCCTGGTCTGACCAGGCGAAGTAACGTCTAGAGTGCTAAGGTTGAGCAAAATGTTCATCTTAGTGAATTTGCGATTTGTTACGATCCTTCGTCAGTGCGCAACTTCGCCTGGCGTAAGGGTGCGAAGTTCTGCAAGTCTATCTACTTCGCTAGCGAAAATTCGCCAGAGCCGGTGTTAGTGAATTTGCGAAGTTCCGATTTGACGTCCCGTTGGCGAATTAGAGCTAGCGTTAGATGCTTCACGTTTTAGTGAATCTGCTCCATACAAGAGGTCCCCTGCACTCAATCCATTATCAACATATTTAAGACATTGAGACATTTTATGCATACAGCTGCAGCTACTAAAAAAAGCTACTAAAACAGGTATTGTTTGTCCATATATTGCAATATATACAGTATTAAGCTGGCCAACTACGTCAAAGTCATCCCATATCTGGCCAGTCCTACTCTCAAATTGCATCTGATTCATTAAGAATTCTATTGCGTCATTATACATTTTACAAAGGGACTAACCTGCAACTTACTAGCTGCTTTCAAAGTAAAACTCCCAAAAGGGCAACCAAGATCTTCACCCCCGTCAATTGGTTTTAAAAATTAGTGGTGAGCCCAACTTTTGCTTGTTTATTATGGATATGTTATATGACTGAATGAAACTTAAAACTATGGTGCTTTCAAGAGTCCACATTCTTACCACTTGAGTCTACCAGTCTGCTGAATGCAGGCAGCAAAGTATCATGGGAGAGCAGCAGGCCTTTGAAAAAAGACCATTCTGGAGCACAAAGACCTACACTGAAAAAGGTAAATGCATGGTAGGATGCATAGATTCCACCACTTTCTAATCATTCCTAGGATATATTAGTGTATTCATCAACTTTTACCCATTAATAAATACACCTTTAAAAAACCCATAGGAATGTATAGTGAGTGGTAGAAGTGTACTGTGGTGAACTCTAGTGAGAATCTCTTAAAAAATTAGCAAAAACGGGGAAAATTTTGCAAAACGAATTGAAGTAAAAATAATTTCGCAACTGTTTTTACATGTGCAACAATTTTTACATGTGCGATTTTTACACGTATGACTTTTTTGTCCAAATGCATTAGTCAATGGGCATCAAAGTAATTTTGACACCCAACAATTTCTATGCCCACGACAATTTTTATACATGCGTGTTGCATGTACAAAAATTGTCGTGGGCATAGAAATTGTCAACATGCATTAAATTCTATGGCATCAACATTATTATTATTATATACACGTGCAACTTTTTTGTTGCAGCAGATTTTTATGCAGGGAATTTTTGCAGCAGTTGCGCGAAAAAATTGACAGGTGGCAAAAGGCATAAAAACACTGCGAATCCATAAAGAAAAAAATATTTGCTCATCAATAGAGCTTTTATATCACACTTTGATAAATCTGCTTCTTAATCATTCTGCATTCTCCTGGAATTACCATCAGCTTGTGCCTGTATTTCCAGGTTCTCTGTAGCGACATTCATCAGCCATTACTTAATTATGTATTAATGCCACAAACAAGAAGTGAAGTCACCTCCATTTTTAAAAATGTTTTCTGCACAGATACCCTTATCATAAGCAGGTTGGGTCCGCTGTAATTCTTAAAAACTGCTGCATTATGGGTAAAAAAGGTGGGTTGCTTCAGAAATGTGTATATTGCACAATGTGCCAATGTATGGAAGCTATGTTTGTCTGAATAATATGGTTTAAAAACTCAGAAAACTGTAATCTTGTTTCAACATTTTGCTTCTCTAGATGCTTATTTCATTTAAACCCCAGCTTTTCGGTAAGAGATATGTTGAAATGATTTCAGCCAAATATTCACTCTAAAAATCATTTCTTGTGAAGTTAATTTCCTTGTGTTCTGTTCAGCTAAAAACTTTATATGTCTATATACATACTGATAGATTCTCCTCTAACTCCCGCTCACACCTGATGCATTAGATGTTTCCCTGGGGCTACCATCAGTTGTTAAGGAATGTGAGCTGTGTCTTGCTGCAAGGGAAATACACTGATATTTACTGAAAATTTAAACTGTAAAGCAGATTGTGAAACCTCAGGCTAGACATCACGAGGAGTGATGCTGTTATCTTTAGGGCATTTTTATTCTACTTCACTTCATAACTAGGATAAGGTAAGCATACTTTATGAGCAAATGTTGTTAATACAAACCCAAAGGCAGTACATATTTATTTTGAAAACATCTTTTTTTTAAAAAAAAAAGAAGCCAAAAAAATAAATTGGTTATATTAAAAGTGAAATGTTATTTTAGAAATATTATTTCTACATTATCTATTATGTATATAAGATTAAACAGACCTCCAGAAACACAAGCCCTTGTTGAATTGCGAGCTAGGAATTTCGGATAAAATAATGTTGGTTTTGTGATAACATACATTTACAAATTCTACTGTGATATTGGCTCAGTGAATGAGATTCTCTAAAATCCACAATACACATGTAAAACAGTGACATTGTGAGGCAGATCCCTTTGATTGATCTCATGTGACAGTTTATGCTTAAGCCATTGTTTGTAGTTGTTTTGTTTGTCATGCTGGTTGTATTCTCCAAAAAAGGGAATTAAATGCTTGGGATCAGTTTGTAAATGTATAGAATATATATTAATAATAATATAATATCATATACTCAACCCTCTTACTCGGGTTCTGGTTCTTTTGAGCAAGCAGACAAATTATCCACACCAATAAGTGTATAGTAAAGGAATGATATATTGTATAATAAATCAATAGACTGTTACACATAATTGATTACACTTAGATTTAAACAGTAATTACAATATTTACAGTTACAACCCATACAAGTATACATCACTGTTACCAAAAAGGCATGGGAATAGAGGTCAGCTTAAAAATGGCTTCCCCCTGACCTGTAGTCCTCACATGCTGCCTTGTCCCAGGTTCCCCTGGCTTCTCCAGCTGCCACCTTCTTCCTCCCAGCTGCCCAACTCAGGTCCTCAGTCTCCTCCTCCTTTCCATGGTTCTTTTTATAGAAATCCTCCCAACTGACAAGATGCCAAGATAAACCCCCAAGGTGGCAGCTGGAGAAGCCAGGGGAACCTGGGACAAGGCAGCATGTGAGGACTACAGCTCAGAGGGAAGTCATTTTCAAGCTGACCTGTTGAGCAAGTTTTCTCACATATAGTAAGTTGGTTTATGGTCCCCACAGCAGACATAAGACTTAGTAGTCACAGGAAACCCTTTGTTATGCTAATTGAGCTTTCATGTAAGTTCCCTGGACAACTGCTTTACTATTAACCCAAGAGGGCTAAATCTATGACAAGCTAAATCTGTGAAATCACAGCAACATTTCGCTGCCAAAAAACACAATAGACCCCTATGTATATTGCACAAAACAAAAGTCACTGTGAAAAAACACCTATTGACTCCAATGTATTCTGCATGGAAAAAACTGTGAAAAAGTCACTGTGGAAAACTGGGTTTTTTGACTTGTTACTAATTGTCATATGTTCTATTTGGGTAAAAAATGAATTGCAAAATGCGTCCTAATCAAGTAATACAAAGTAATCAGATATTGGCTTGCATTATTCTACCTGCACTAGACCAGCAACAGGTTGGTTAGTTGCTCCTGGCTACATAATTAAATATTCTGGGATAGTTTTCTACTAAAACATGGTTAGAGGCCTGATAAAAAAAATCAGCATGTTACACAAACAGTTCAATAAAGTACTTTAGCTGGACATCACTGTGGTTCATGACTGGAACACATTCTCTTTTTTTTTTTTTTTTTTAATGACCCAGCAGATCCATTGTTGTCGCTTAGGTATTTGAATAACTATTGATTGCACTTACTGTACATACACATTCTTATTGATGTGTAAATGCACAGCTTGTGCATAAGCATAATATTACACCCATATTACTATAATTCCGTACTATATTGGGATAATCCATGCTTGAATTATAAATCATATTTTTTTTATACCTCCTAACATTTTGGAATGTTTTTTTTTATATTTGAATTTTTGTTATACATTATTTCTATTATGTACATTTAGCCCTGCCTGTTTATTTGCAAATAAGCTTATTACCTTGTTTTGTGGAATAATAGTCACTGCAGCAGTGTAAATAATAATGTTAATCAAGAGACTACAGATCTCAGAAGGTTCTACTCTGCAGAGGAAGTAGGAGGGAGGAAATCCTCTAGAGCAGTGATCCCCAACCAGTAGCTCACGAGCAACATGTTGCTCTCCAACCCCTTGGATGTTGCTCCCAGTGGCCTCAAAGCAGGTGCTTATTTTTGAATTACTGGCTTAGAGGCAAGTTTTGATTGCATAAAAAACAGATGTCCTGCCAAACATTCTCTCCTGTAGGCTGCCAGTCCATATAGGGGCTACCAAAAAGCCAATCAGAGCTCTTATTTGACATCCCCATGGACTTTTTCATGCTTGTATTGCTCTCCAACTCTTTTTTAAATTTAAATGTGGCTCACGAGCAAAAAAGGTTGGGGACCCCTTCTCTAGAGATAGAGGAGGAGGAGGAGAGAGAGAAAGGGCTTGAGTACAAAGGCAGCTGAGAGTTGCTGGAGATTTCTGCGTCGGCTGTAAAGAACACGGCAGAGATACTTCTATGCAGCTTGGGAAGCAGACTGATATCATCACCTGAAGAAGGGGGACCGCCCCCGAAACGTTGTGACGTAATAAACACACCAGGGGCCTGACCCCGGTTTGCACCTGCCTTGTGTGCTGGCTTTTTCATATTTCCATTGATATCCAGCCAGAGCCATTCCATACCTCCCAACTGTCCTGTTTTGAGTGGGACAGTCCCACTTTTGACAGCTCAACCCACAGTTCCGCATTTCTATTGAAATGTCCCAACTTTCTATTTCATCTCCTGTACTGAACAGACAGTTTTTGGCAGAGAGCCAGGAATAGATACTTAATTTACTTTTTTAACAGTTTTAGATAAGGAGGTCTCTTGGGGAAACTGATTTGCAACTTAAAGGGCAATTCACCTTCTCTAGCAAAACTGTAATAACACATAAAAACCACAAAAAATGTGTTCAGACTTTCATAACCTGCCAAATTTTGTAAAATAGACATGGTAATTAGTGGCCACAAAAATGGGCATGGTCAAAACATTTTTCCACGCTACACACTACAAATCTTTTTAACTCTCTTTCTGTTTTAAAAATGTTGAGAGGAATGCAAGCCTCCAGCTCAGTGCTGAGTCCTGCAGTCTACAAGCAAGTTGCTAAGTATCAGACTACTCTGCCTCACAAGTCAGTAGTAAGTGTGCAGCAGTACTGAGACACAGGTAATCATTGTGTGACAGCAACTCTGGGATTGACTGTACAGTATAGTTCCCCTCATGCGGACTATGCAGAATAAACATTCTGTGCCATTTGCAACAGGAGGCACACACATTGTACCAAGCCACTATGGGATTATTATTGCTGACCAAACAAAGTGGAGTAAGGAGTCAAGGATAATAATATTTAAAGTGATTGTGCACATTTAAATCTGTTATACAAAGCTCAGTGAACTGAGAGTGAAATTTAGTTTAAGGGCCCCAACGTTGATGGCTTTTAGAACCGTAGGGGAGCTCCCAAAAATCCATATATTTTATGTTAGATGCCTTTTTACCTTTATTGTAAAAATCAAATGCTATCATGGATTTAAATTGCATCGCATTACATTTTACTATTTTTGATCATTTACGTTTTTTTTTTCCGTTTAACTACCAATTAATTTCAACCCAGTTCCTGTGTAACAACCTTGGGTTCACTTTATGTTGTGTTGGTATTTACTGGGAATCTTTGGGGTGTCCCCACAATCATTTTCACTACTATATCAAGCCATACCCTTGGGTAGGCTACATGCAGATTTCACACATTTCTGGTAAGAAATATTATCATTCATTGTTGTCCAATAGGGTTAAATAATGCTACTTTTTGCAGTCCATGTTTGTTTCCCTATAAAGTAATCTGTAAATGTTCCCATGGGACATGAGCCAGTCGGAGCCGTTGTTAGGGAATGTTAGAAAATAGTTGTGTATAATGATCGTTATAAAATGCACTTAGTAGGAACACAATTTCTGAGACACATGCAGAATCATATCTACACTTGCTTTTGGCTAACAGGATAACTACAATTCACATGAATTACTGTTATTTGCTATGAATCTGTTTGGGACACATAAAATAATGAAACAATGTTATAATGAAACAATGTCTAGACAAACCAGTTTTTATAGCAATAGTCTAATTTATTTGTTGAAATAAAAAAGTTTACAGGCGCAAAATACGAAACCACCTTCAGCCAGTTATTTGATTTAGTATTTTCAGATTTATTGCCCAAAATTCTGAACTTTTTCACTTCTGGTAACTCCTCACATTAGCGATCAAGATGTTGCTTCACACAATAGAGAGCTTTTCAAGTGTTCCTAGGATGAGCACTAAGGGGTGCAATATTGTGCTCCTTATTGCCCTTGCACTCCTGGGGTCCATAATGACCCCTGGTGCTTTGTACTAGTTATTTGCACTTTGCAACTTACACACATAGTAAATAAGGCAGCTACATTTATCCAATGATTACTGTTCACTACTACAGCCTAGAAAACATTTGATCCACTTTGAATTATGCAGGATATCTATTCTGCATGTAAATATCAATAGATTACCTAATAGTTAGTGCAGGGGTACCCAGACTTTCGGACAAAAACTAAAAAAAAACCTAGTGATTTGAGAATAAAGCCCGAAAAAATGTGTATGATTCAGGTTATTTTCTCAATTTTATTGAGTTGTTTTTCACAATCCAATTCAATTAAGTTTTTTTTAATCAATAGATAAGCACAAATTGGGCATGATGAGAGTTTGGTCAAGCTTTTTTTTTAAATTAATATTAGGAGATAAATTCAAGCTTCAGTAAATAAAAAAATATGTTTGCATGGATTAAAGGGGAACTGTAATGAAATGTAGTGTTCTCTATCTTTTAAGTTATTCACAGTAAAGTTAACAGTTAAAAAAGAATACAGTGTTTTTTCAGAGTTAAACCTATTACTTAATGAAAAAATCGCCTTATAACAACTCTACATCCTCAAACAAGCATTTACTAATCCCACTAAGCAGCATAGTCTGGGACAAATTGTCATCACAAACAGCTCCCAGTATGTTTCTCCTTCCTGACAAAGTCCACCCCCCCTGACATGATTTCAAATCTGCATCCCCCTGGAGGAGCCAATCACGCTGATTCCCCCCCTCCCCCAAGTTGATGTCGTAAAGACACACCCTCCATCAGAAGCCTGCTATTTGAAATTAATTGTGGGGATTGTAGTTTAAATGTGACATTCATTTCATTAGTATGTTTAACCCTCCACAGTTGGTTATAATGGGGATCAGAGAGAAAATACAATATTAGCTATAATCTCAGCTATAAAGCAGGGCAGGGATGCTTCTTTTAATCAGAGAGGAGCTGTGCCTATGTGTTATAAACGTATCTAGAATCTCAGCCATAGAGTATAAAGTATAGCACACAGGCAGAGCAGGACTCTGTTATGTACATAACTGTTATATATATAGATATGTTTGTGTGTATATAAATTATGTTTATACATACTCCAGCAGCGTGTCTGAGGTTTGATCAGGTGAACAATGCAGGCTGGGTCTGAGGTGTGAACAGTACAGGGTTTTACAGACATGAACAATACTGGAGTAATAAGGAGCAGCACTGCTGAAATGATCCTCTACAATCAGTTTGAAAAGTTATTTTCCAGTTCTTTGTCAACCAAGCCAGAGGCATAAATGAGCTGTTCAATGCTGCTTGTCTGTCTACTGACAGAGATGTGTTGCACACAGATATGATGTAACTAGAGGATGAGGGTGGGGAAATATGACTCAGGGAACATGGGCGTGGCTAAGTGAATGTTTCTGAACTGAATGGACACTCCTACTTTCAGATTCTGAAAATGCTTGATCTGGAGAGCTGTTAGAAATGAGTGATAAGTAAGTGTTTTTATAACACAAATTTGATGCAGTTGGATAAAGATTTTATTGTACTAATTAATGTTATATATCAATGAGAAAAATTGCATGGTTTATATTTCATGACAGTTCTCCTTTAAACGAAAAACAAAAAGGTGTACTCACTCTTTTGGGTCTCTACGTGCCACATAGTCAGGTGATCCAATGTATTTTTGGTTATCAACCTGTTCAGAAGGTCCAGTAAGTCATGTGACAGAAACTACATTACTGAGTCCTGTGTATGCACAGTGCCACCTGCAGGCCATTTGTATAAACACCACACTTATGACATCACTAAACACCATTAAAGGGGTTGTTCACCTTTGAGTTGACTTGTAGTATGATGTAGAGAGTGGTATTCTGAGACAATTTGTAATTGGTTTTCATTTTTTATTATTTGTTGTTTTTGACTTATTTAGCTTTTTATTCAGCAGATCTCCAGTTTACAGTCAGCAATCTGGTTGCTAGGGTCCAATTTACCATAGCAACCATGAATTGATTTGAATGAGAATATGGAATATTAATAGGATAGGGTCAGGAAATACAGATGAGTAATAAAAAGTAGCAATAGCAATAAATGTGCAGCTTTAGAGAGGATTTGTTTTTAATGGGGAAAAGCCAGGCATAGAAGAAAATTAATTCATAAACTATAAAAAATAAATAATGAAGACCAATTGAAAGGTTGCTTAGAATTGGCCATTCTATAACATACTAAAAGTTAACCTGAAGGCGACCCACCCCTTTAACAAGGATATCATTTAAAGGATATATATACCAATTGGACTAAAGTGATAGCTGTATCAGGGCAATAGAAGTATAACATTGCTGTAACATAGGATAAGCAGTATTAGGAACCATTACAAAGAAATAACAGAGTAACTTGACCATCAATAAATATTAATCAGTCCCTGACTGCCTTATCCCACCCCATAGACTTCTCCACTTATATAAATATTAAAAAAGTAATAAAAAACAAATAATTATTCTCTCTCTCTCGTGGACTATATTCACTGTGTGAATTGATACCTTTAACAAATAACTACTGTATACTCCTGAACCTTGTTTGTTACAACTGGGAAACTGAAATGAAAGGAAAGCCCTGGAGCTATAAACGCATGGATCCAAATGAGCACCAGCCAGATTACACTGGTTTATATTTAAAGATTGTCTGAATCAGATGTAGTTGTGAGTAGGAATGAGTTAAGGCAGGGACAAGCCAAGCTTGGGACAGAGAAAGAGAGGAATGTGATGTCAGGGGAAGAAGCAGTTCACTTCCTTATCTCGTGAGCAGGCAGAAACATGAGGCAGAGCTCTGTCTGTAATATAATATTGTTAGCTGCAGTATATACACATTAACTCCTCAGTAAACTGCTGGCTTTGGAGGGTAAAACTATTACTTGTTAGGCTAAGGCCAGACGGGGAGAATCTCCCCGTCTGGCCTTAGCCTTAGTCTCTTGCTGTTTATTTGCTGTTTTACAGCGGTTAATCTCACTATAGTCACTGCAGCATGGCAGTCAGCCTGGTCCAACAGGCACCTCTGTATTATATAGCAATCACGGCTGTGACACTGAACTGCTGCTACTGCAACTCATTAGACTATACAGAGAGCTGTAGTTGGAGTATACAGAGAGGGTAGTGGGGCTCAGTTGGGAGTAGAGCAGCCTGAATACAGACATTTTTCTTGTGCTTTGCTTTTATTTAAGTCTGCATATTGCACTGTATTTCAGTACATGTAGTTACTTAATTCAGCAGTCTGTCTTCAGAATCTCACCTAATTTTACTGGGCTTTATTGAGTTACAGATGCCACATATCTATACTGAGTCTGTAGGTTAGCCAACATTCCAGCTGCCCTATCATCATACCCTATAGAGGCTACACACTGTCATTCAGGCTGTGTGCATAGGGCAGAAGTAGTTCTAATGTTATAGGACAGTTCCCCCTTTGAGTTTATCATGGAACATGTGTCAGAGCTCTCTCTTTTACATAAGATTATTAACTGCAGTATACACACATTCACCCCTCACTATACTGCTAGCTTTTGGGGTGTTAGTCTCTTACTGTTTATTTGCTGTTTTACAACAGTCAGTCACACTGTTGTCACTCAGGCAGCATGGAAGTCAGCCTGATTGGAGGATACAGAGAGCTGTAGTTGTAGTATATAGGGTATGTTGCTTTCAGAAATCAGCACATTGTATGGTATTTCTAAAGATATAGTTAATTGATGCAGCAGCCTATTATCAGAATCTGACCTTTATATACTGTAACTGGGCTTTATTGAGTTACAGATAGTGATGGGTCGAATGCGCGGCGAAAACGACGCGACGCACGTCAAAAGCATCCCGCCACTCGTTTCGCAAATTTTTCGGCGATGCGAATCTCGGGAGATTCGCCCATCACTAGTTACAGATTTTAGCTCCTGCTCAGGGGACAATCCGCTGCTACTGCAGATTGAACCTACATAAACTAGTCCTCTGTTAGAATGTCTAGGAGGTTTCCAGATATGGAGTGGTAAGTATAAAGCAGCTACAGTATATATATCTATATTTATTTATAGCAGACAACACCAACATACAATGTCTCGCAGTGCCTGTAGCTTGCAACTAGAACAATGTTAGGATGCATGCCTTGGCGGGCTATGGCCAGAGTTGATTGGCCTTATTAGCCAACAGGTAATGAGACAAGCTCTTGATGGGCAGGGGTCCTGCAGGAGTAGAGTGACAAGTGGCTGCTTGGTTACACTTGCCCACCTGACCCTTACTGTTTGGGTGGCCAGCATGTCAGGTAGTCCAGGAAGGTGGATTGTGTTTGATTATTGCCAGCATCCTCTCTGGGAAAAGGGGTAATTTCACTTCATAGTTTAAGTTTGCATAAATCCATATTGCCTGCAAAATATAATAATAATACTGTATCCACAATGTGTTTGCACTGCTGGAGCATGGGCCCCATAGTGTGAAGGGGCTGCAGGAGCACAGGCTCCACATTGTTATCAAGCTGCCAAAGAGAAGGTCTCCACTGTGTGGATGGGCTGCTGGAGCATGGGCTCCACAGCGTGACAAGACTGCTGGAGTGTGGGGCTCCACAATGTTTTTGGCATGCTGGAGTGTGGGCTCCACAGCCTAGAAGTGCTCCACAATGTGTTTGGGCTGCTGGAGTGTGGGGCTCCACAGCGTGGAAAGGCTGCTGGAGCACGGGACTTCACATCATTGAAGGGCTATTGGAGAGCTGTCTCCACAGCATGGAAGGGATGTTGGAGCGTTGTGCTCCTCAGCATTGAAGGGCTGTCGGAGAGTGTTCTTCACAGCATGGAAGGCTGCCAGAACGGGGAGCTCCACAGTGTGTTTGGGCTGCAGGAGAGCGGTCTCCACAGTGTGTTTGGGCTGCAGGAGAGCGGTCTCCACAGTGTGTTTGGGCTGTCAGAGCACAGGTCTCCACAGCATGTTTGTGCTGCCGGAGAGTTGTCGTAGTACAGATCTCCACAGCGTGTTTGGGCTGTCGGATGCACAAGTCTCCACAGCATGTTTGGGCTGTTGGAGCTAGTCTCCACAGCGAAATTAGACTGTCAAGCGGATCTCCACAGCGTCGATGGGCAGCTACAAGATCAGCATGGTAAGTGGTTGGTTAACCTTACTCTCTGAGCTAGGCAAAAACACCTGGAGGGGGGTCTTTACAGAGCGGATGTGCTGCTATGGAAGAAGCATAGTAAGTGGTTATTGACCTTACCCTCGGAGTTAGGGCAGCTGAGGGCCCCCAAAGCAGATGGGCAAGCAGACCTGCCTGCCATTGTTATTAAAACAAAAGGGAAGTTTGGTATCTGGGATGGAATATATTTGCCTACCATGTTAGTATCATATTCCACCACACAGGTAGAGTAAATGGTAATTTGTAGCATAATAATGGCATTATTTTGTAAGTCAAGTCTCCTGGATAAAGGAATGTTTTAGTGGTTTTGGTTTTCATGCCATCCAGTTCTTTAGCAGTGAACTACAGTATTTGGGTTGATATGTCAGGCAACCTAGTAGGAAGTTCACCTTGCTATAATCTGTCTAACAATTATACATCCACGGTATGCCAGCAATTGTGAATATATATATATATATATATATATATTTAATAAGGTTAATTGATAATTTTATTCAATCCTGTGGTGATGCAAAGGAACTGCTTGGATATTTTGTGAATATTTAATTTTCTTTTTGTTCATTTTCTAACTAATAACCAATAGTTATAAATTTATGGTGGGGACAAACCCAACTGAAGGTTTACAGTTGGGCGTGTGGTGGTGGTAGGACCTTACCAGAGTACTGCACAGGTAAATTTAGAAGATGGAGAAAGGAGGTTCTCTTCTGTGACTGCACAGTGGGTTTATTAATACCGACGCTACTTCTGCTTTTGCTAGATTTCCTATCATCAACACACTCCAGATTCCGGACCGACAGCAGGGCTGCTGAACTTCTCTCATGGTGCGAGATGCAGTTCCTACTGGTAGCAGAATTGGGACCAGCTCTCTGTAGGTAGAGACAGCCTAATACTCAGTGGTAGATATAATGACATAGTACGGATCTCAAGTGAGGAGAGGCAGAGCATAGTAGCAATCTCTTATGAAATTCTGACTATGAATATTGCCTTGGGGTGAGGCTGGCATGGTCCTATTTATTTGATTAAATGTGAATAAATGCTGTGGCCATTTTCACCATTTTCTGGCTCTTGGTGTTTCATTATGGTATCTAACAATTGGGTTCAATGGGATACCTGAAGGCGAAGGGGAATTGAGGAGTCCCCTTGTCATGAAAATGGATAATGTTATTTATATAAAAGACAGAGACAAATAAAAGCAATATATAATCTTGGCAGTGGCATTCATATATTCAAATCATAACTGTGGGTAGTCCATTGCATATGTATCTGACAATAATGTTACGTAGGGTCTTTGAGAAGACCAGATTTTTCTTGATATTCAAATGATGCCATTTTATCATTGTATGTGTGAGAAAACCTGGCCACACACATCAGTTGTCTTACACTGGCCTGTTCTGTGGTAGTTTTGCTGATCCTGACTATGTATACTATCCATAAACTATAGCTATGAGTTGGTTTAAGGAACGGGCCTGTATGAACATGCTTATGACCCATATTGGCTTTCATATGGTTGATGGTTTCAGACTAGAAACCACCCCTTTAGATTAGAAGAAAAGGACTTTCATTTGAAGCAGCGTAGGTGGTTCTTCACAGTCAGGAGTTGTGGAATGCACTGTCGGGTGATGTTGTGATGGCTGATTCTGTTGATGCTTTTAAAAGGGACTTAGATGATTTTTTGGACAGACACAGTATCAAAGGCTATTTTGATACTAAACTCTACAGTTAGTATAGCTATGGGCATAGATGGTTTGTGTGAAAGAATGGAGTGGTGTGTGTGTATGTTGGGTTTTAATTTGGAGGGGTTGGACTTGATGGACTTTGTCTTTTTTCAACCCAATTTAACTATGTATCTATGTAAGAGAAGCTGCAGCTCCTCTTCCTACAATTCCAAATGTTGGAGCCCAAACAAACAGTACATGCATATGGTCCATGGCCCCTCATACACCCCTCATACACTCACATAGCACACAAGGTCCTCATGGTATTCTTTATAAGTGCCCCAAGCAACATCTAAATTTATACCAAGGGGGGCAGGTTCTAAGCTACTGTATTCTGTTGTCCTGATACAGATATCTTTTGTCAATTTGTGATATATTGAAAAACTGAAAACTAAAAATGGTAGTTTGAGTTTTGCACATTATTTATTTTTTGCTCTGTATATGCAGACAAGATGACAATATTGGACTATTTCCTGGAATCACACCATTTAATTGACAAAGAGAATGGAGATTGATCTGCGTTAAATAAAATACCTCTTTGAATTGCCATGTTATGTTTTGCAACAGTGATTTTTTTTTCAAAGGAAACCCAACACCCACGCCTCTGTTGGTAGAGGTAGAACTTGGGAAAAGATTTACTTGTGAATCACTCAGGGATAAGACAGAGCACATTTAACAGTGTGGAAGATCAAGGACAATATGGTGGAAAGCAAAAGGAAACAGAAACACCAGAGTGCAATAATACAACAGCATAGATCATTGCAATCACACATTAAGAATATTCCCAGTGCCACCTTGTGACCATTTTAATACTCCAGTGTTTAAACATTAATGCTGTTGCATCTATTCCAACAGCCTCACCATTTTATTAAGCAAAACCAGTATCAATTAGGAATTCCAGCAAAACTGTTAATTGTAAAAGTATGTCATTTTCCACACCCACAGAAAAAGTAATAAATAGAACAAATTCAGTGCATGAACATAGAGTATACTCAGACATGAGAGACAAATTCACAAGTGCAGTCAACTGCTAAATCTCTAGCTGCTCATTGAATTAACCTGCGTCCACAAGTCATACAGCGAGAAGTTAAACTAAAAGGCTTCTAAAACAGCATCATGTTGCCTATATCTTTAAAATTGCTGAAGAAAGAAAATTGTATTCAATTGCAAAGGTGCTCAGGAGAGCTCTTTGATTAAGTATAGTTTAATTCTCATTTGGGTTTATGGGTGTTGGCACTATATAAAAAACCTCATTAATTCCTTGTCCAATAACCTGTATCACTTGATAGGAATAATGTACATAAAGGACAAAAAGAAAGATAACATTTTCATTTCATTCCTGCCTCTCGTTGTTTTAAAGGACAAGGAAAGTGTAAAATAGAATAAGGCTAGAAATGCTGTATTTGGTATACTTAACATAAACATGAACTTACTGCACCACAAGCCTAATCAAACACATAATTTATGCTTTCAAATTTGGCCACAGGGGGCTGTCATCTTGTAATGCTGTTAAACATCTTTGCAAGACCAAGTCTGTGCACATGCTCAGTGTGGCCTGGGATGCTGAGGGATCCTCCTAAATTATCAAAGCAGCACATGTCAAATAAAATCTACCAGAAGCTAATACACCAAGACTGATTAATAATCAGAATATACAGACTGCACTTGGTCCTGTGTTGTCATGTAATGGGAATTTTATAGTTTTCTCCAACTTTCTCCAACTCTCGAGAACGAATGGCTGCAGCAAAATATCCAGTTTATCTGTTTAAATCTGGCTCCATGATCTTTATCCCTGCAGCTGGAGTTGGAAACAGTAAAGGGGATGTAAAGGCAAAAATAAAATCCAATACGATTCTCTACACAGACTGCTCTACAGGGAAACAAAGCTGCTGGAGTTCTGCACTGCTGGGAAGCAAGGTGGGGGCTCCCCCTACTGTTCATAAGTATGATTGTTTCCCTGCACAGCAGTTAGGGACCGTCAGACAATTCCTATCCACAAAAGTAAATGAAGGGAAAATTTCACTGCATACAGGCAGGTTTTTATAAAACGGTACACATTTTTTATATTCGAGATTCATGGGATTTTTTTTCCCTTTACTTCTACTTTAAAACACCTTATGTGGAATCTGACCTTAACATTCTTAAAACTTTCTCATTCTTCTTTGGCCTATTCACAATAAATGTACACAATCTTATATTTTCTGGTGCTGTTCTGTGAGATGGATAATGTAAATGCAACTGTAATGAGAGGAATACTGAGATGTATATTTTAGTAACAGCTGTTTGCCATACAGTTCCTGTTTATTCAATAGCCTAAACAGCCATATACAGGGGTTGTGTCACTAGTGTATTTGCAATAACCTGCTGTTTTAACCATCATTTTTTTTTTTTTTTTTTTTTTTAAACTTCAGATACATATTTTATAGCAAAATAGAGCTAAAACTCCCTTTTTTGCATTGATACTAAAGCTTAAGGACACAGCCAATGGAAAAAAAGTTGTGCTGCTGGTAAGCAAGTGATTTGTGAATCAGCTCGAAGTGTTAATCCAAGCTTTAATATTTCTAATTAATTAACCTTGGCTATAGCAGCTATAAGCTGCAAAGTAAGGGATTATTGTAAGATTTATCTGAGAGTAGAAAAAAAAGCATTTTGCATTAAAAAAAATATCCTAGAACATTTCCCAATATCCATAGAAGCTGTTTTTAAATAGCTTTATAAAAGCCATTTAAATCTTTGAAGACTATAAAAAAGGTAATAATTGAAAAAGTACAGAGAAGAGATTATTTTTCATTAATTTACTTGTCTGTCACTGCACATTTTAGTGGTTAAAGAGAATTGATGTTACGTAAACCAAAGTAAGCTGCAATAGTTGTTGAAATCTGAGCTGTTTTAAAGGAGTTGTGGCAGTATCCTCAAAAAGCAGCCTCATATATACAGTATACACTCTCTCTCTATATATATAAATACACTATACTATATACAGTATATATATATAGAGAGAGAGTATGGGGAGTCAGTCCACAATGTTAATATACAATTCTCTAACTGGGTTGCACTCTTTAGTGTAAACCATAGTGTTTATTTCAAAATATGATGAAGCATCATGTGCACAATGGTAAGTTTCAAAGCATATCTGTATAAAGTTCTGTATAAATTAATCTGTACCAGGTCTCTATACAGATAAGTCATAAGACAAACTTTTACTGCATAGGCAGAATTGCACAGAACTTTAAACAGATATGCTTGCTTACCAATGTAAATGTGATGTTTCATCATATTTTATGGGGCAAATTTACAAAAATCACGTGAAGGATTCGAGGTTCGATCGAATTTGATCAAATACCGATCGTACAATTTTTTCGGATATTCGAATATGCAAATTGTATATATATATATATATATATATATATATATATATACATACATACACAGAGAGAGAGTTATATTAGATGTATATCACCCCCAAAACATGCAAATGTACCAGAATGGGATGCCTATGTTTATGCACAGGCTATAATATTTTACACATCGAGGAGGGAGGGGGATGTGAGAAGGGCAGTGGCATCTAGGAATTGCTTAATGGAAAGTGAAAGTAATTGCCTGCCCTGCCACTATGCCTCTGTGCCTGGCAATATATGATTGACAGCTTAGATTTGTAAATACATCTATAACAGGTCAAGATGTTTTAATTAAAAAATTATTTGGGTTTCATGTTTAATTTGCAAATGAACTATAAAGCTTATTCTGCCTGGATGACAGGTACCCTTTAGAAACCCCTTTAACCCACAGCAACCAATCAGCAATTAGCACTGAGCAGCTGCAATAAAACAAATGAATAGTACTTTTGTTTGCTATTTACTCTTATGTTAAAGTTATACCTGTACTATGAATTTCATGTCCTAGAGATCCTAGAGGATCAACATACAACATCAGTTGTGTGTTCTTGAGGCAGTTATGTTCTAAATCTTTAAATCACAGATTGTTTGTCCATTACTAGGTATGAGGAAAGTTTTTCTCCTGGTACAATGTTGCCACAAAATGAGCAGTTTTGGCAGTGGCAACAATTTCTGCAAATCTGTGCTAGACTTTTGCCGTGCATTTTGTTTCCCAAAAAAGTGTTTTTTTATGACACAAAGAGAAACTACAGATGCCATGATTATGTGCCACTTGCCTTCCATATCAACCTGTTGGATCAAAGCCCACTCCCCTGACTAAGTAGCTGTCCAGGTGCAGCAACATGTGGACCTTTTTTTCTATGAAGAACAATTGTAGCACAGTGGAATGGACATTCTCTAACAAGATGGGGCAATGTATATTGCAGAGCTAAAAAAAACACCAGGAAACAACACTGTAAATTTAGCTTCCCATTGACGCAATTGCATTTGTCAAAATTTTGGCTACATTTAACAATTTACATGTGAGAGTGGTCCTGGTGAATCTACTGACTTAGGGAAATATGATTTTAGCATATGTAATGACACACCTGTCGTGATCTATAGGGTCAAGTTCACCTATGGTCTTAAAATACCACATGGTGGGAAATAACCTGTGTGGCCAGCTAAGTGTTGGCCCTAAACTGGATAAGGGGGGGGGTGAGTCCTTTGTCACTAATGCAGTGTGCCCTGACAGGAGGTGTCACTGTTGCATAAATGCTTCATATAGCTTAGAGCATGTGTTCAGACTCTAGTTTCACTTTCGAGGAGAATGGAGCTGTGACTGTTCTGCTGGGGTGCTGGAGCACCAGACCCCAGACTATGGAGAAACCACATGGGTGGCGATGCCTGCGTGGGCTTGTGGATAACGGGACCCCGATAATTGTGAGAGAGACCGCTCAGGATAATAGATGTCTGTAGTGGGATGCCAGTCGAATGGGCTTTGCTGTGCTCACACTGCGGGTAGTGTTGGGAGCATGACCTAAAGATTAAGGTGTATTCCTGGATCCCACTAGGTGTAGGCACTGCCATGAGTGAAATTCCCAGTACCCTTTCATTTAGCAAAGGGGATTCAGGACTTGTGGATGGTAAGAAATTAAAGGGGTGGTTCACCTTTAAGTTAACTTTTAGATGCAGATTTACTAAGGGTCGCAGTGAAAATTCGAATAAAATTAAAAAAATTAAAAAATTCTAAGCCACTTTTCAACCGGTCTTCATTATTTATTTGTTATAGTTTTAGAATTATTTGCCTTTTTCTAAAAAACAAATGCTCTGTAATGCTCATGTCATGTGTGTTATTGATACTTTTTATTACTCATTTTTATTCAGACCATCTACTGTTCATATTACAGTCTCTTCAAATCAGTGCATGGTCTCTAGGATAACTTAGCCCTTGAGCAACCAGATGTTGAAATGGCAAACTGAAGAGCAGCTGAATAAAAAGCTAAATAACTTAAATACGTAAAAAACAAAAATGAAAACCAATTGCAAATTGTCTTACACTTACACACAACATACAAACAGTTTATTTAAAGGTGAACAACCCCCTTAATGGAGAACCAAACCCTAAAGTAAAAAAACCTACCCCCTACTCTACATAGACCTCCCTACCTACTCCGCCCTCAGCCTAGGTTCCACCCTGGGTAAATGCCCCTAAATCTTTAAATAGCCCTCAGTGCAGATTAAGGGCATTGGAGTTCACGGCCGCCATCTTCTCTTCGGTATGCCTCAGGAAGAGAGCGACGTATCAGCGCATGCGCGGTTTTAGCAATCTTCCGGTTCCGGACAACTGCACATGTGTGGAAAGTCATGGAAATTGCCAAAGTGAAGGAGAAGACCCCGAGATTACCGAAGAGACCTGGAAGATGGAGCCTGTGAACTCTGAAGCCCTGAATCTGCACAGAGGGGTAAGTAAAGACTTAGGGGAATTTACCCAGGGTAGCAGGTAGGCTTGGGTGGAGGCAGGCCCGGATTTGTGGAAAGGCCACCTAGGCCCGGGCCTTGGGTGACAGGATTTTAGGGGGCGGCATACTGCCCAGCCACACCCAAATTGGTTCAGAAACACTGGGGATATGCAGGAGATACTGTCGTTTTTTAAATGTCCCACGCGCCAATCCCCATTGCTCCGGTCCTGATGATGAAAATTTGCGAACAAGCAGCAGTGGGCCTAGGGGTGCCCGCGAAGTAAATCCGGCCCTGGGTGGAGGAGGGTCTATGTAGGGTAGGGGGGTAGGGTTTTTTTAACTTTAGGGTTGAATTCTCCTTTAATTGTGTATAGCCTATGGCACAGGGGAATAGCCAAAATGGGGTTACACACTTTTTTTACTACTCAGTTTCTTTTTAAATAGCTTAGGTTAGATATTCAGAACTTAACGTGTAGTGCTCCTTTTTTTCTTTCTGACTTTAGTTTATGTTAGGAAACTGTGCAGTATTCTGTTGTCACTGACATACTTGCCATAAATTTGCAGACTGTTAGCTGAGAATGGAATGCCTCCTATTGTTTGAGTCAAAAGTGTGTTCCTTTCAACTGCTTTTGTTAGTTATTTATATTAATTAGCCTGTGAGTCTCTAGTGCACTTGTGCGTTATTTGTTCATTACAATAAAAGTGGTGTTCAGTACACAACAAGCCATATTTCAAATTATGGCTAAACACGTTAATCAAATTTAATTTCTGTACATTTAAACACGCAGGAGCAGATCTGGGAAACATTGAACTGGGAAATAGTCACAGATTCCCATCAGGTTGAAACACAGTTGCTAAATTTTCTTATTGTCATCAAAATGTTGGCACATTTACAAAGTATTTCTTGCTTTGCTATGTTTTCCAGTTTACATGAAGCAGTCAAAGTCAGTTAAAGTGTTAAACTACAGCACCCTAATGAATAAGAAGCTCATGTAAATAAGGCAGTGAGTGAAATGTTTACATAGTTATAACCAATACATCATGGATATATGCTATATATGGGTGAGCCAGGGTCCAAAAGCACTTGGCAAATAATCAAAACAGATATGCACAGTAACTCACCACAACAATTGGTTACAAAATTGTGAAAAACATACCTCTGCTGAAACATTTCAGTTTGTTTATCACAATTTTGTAATTAACTGCTGTGGAGTTACAGGATGATAAAGGCAGTAACCAATCAGAGACTTGATGGGGCGCACATGGGTCATAACTGTTGCTTTTGAATATGAGCTGGATGCTAAGGATCAATTGCAAGATCACTGATTAGTTATGTCCCATTATTCCATATCTCATAATTGTAAATTGAAAAGCAGTAGTGTTCTGTTCTGCTATGTTAGATATCCAGACACCCCATTTTGGCTAACTAGCTAAATTAGAAACATTTTTTAATTTGCACAGCCTATCTATTTACCCAGTTTTTATTTCTACACAGAACTGTTCCTTTAAAAGTATCACAACATCATCCGGTAGTGAATTCTACATCCTCACTGACCTCACTGTGAAGAACCACCTACACTGCTTCACATGAAAGTTTGTTTCCTCAATAGTGATGAGCAAAATATGTCCAATACATTGGAATCTATGGAGTTTTTTTGCTACAACTTTTTCCACTACAAGAGTCCAAAGACAAATGCAAATAATAAAAAAAAAAAAAAAACTATACTATATAAAAAAGAAAATGTAGACCAGTTGAAAAGTTGCTTTCGAATTTGTCATTCTCTGACATACTAAATGTTAACTTAAAGGTGGACCACCCCTTTAATATCATATCATTGGGGTCCAAAACGTATAGTATCCCAAAACCAAGAATAGACGTCAAGTTTCCAGTAACAGCTCATGCTTCCACCTATAACAGCCCCCTTTCGCTTTGGGAGGAGCCCTCCACTACTTGGATGCCGCCACTTCTTAAAGTGAGAGAACCAAGGCGAGAGTTCTCGGGAGACAAGGAAACAGTAATGTGCAATAGGAGCGTCAATAATCAACTAAAACCAGGTCTACTTTTAGTGATGTTGTCCCATTATGATCTTCATCCATAAAAGCATTGTTAGCATTCTGTTCCATGGAAAATATTATTTAAATATTGATTTGTGAGAAAATGTATATTGCTATATTTATGAACATATATACTGTAAATTGACAGCACTCCAATTTCATTAAACCCGTCTTTAATGTTTACAACTATTTGTACAGCAGGATAGCAACATGATGCTATTGCTATATTTAACAAACAACTATTTTTTATGTAACCATAACATAATAAATATCTGAATAAATAGCTGAATGAAAGGTATGAAACAGGAGGGTAATCTAGACAAGCTGTCTTGAGATCTACTGATCACCAGCTAAAGGTCTACTGGTAGATCCCAACCTACCGTTTGGGCACCCCCTAGTTTAGAGCCAAGCATAGTATAGAACAGGCAGGGGTCAAAACCAATCAGTGCAGTATGGAAACGGTAACCAGCAGTGTAGTCAAGGACAAAGGCCAAACATACACACCAAACAGTAAATGTCAGAAGCAGAAGGAATGGTCAGCAACAGGCTAAGTTCAGTAACAGGCAGCGAATCAGCAGAAGTCAGGGACATGCAAGGGTCAAGAACAAAGAAACCAGACTAGAAGCAGACCCAGAAACTATGTTGGACAATGTGAGCAGGAGTGTGGTGCCTTTAAATATTTGAAATTCACGCCAAGCTCAATGACGTCACTCAGAGCACCGAAAGAAAAATACACATGCACATAGACACCAGCTTCAAACCCACCAGCTGTGCTCAGGTATTATTACAACTACACAGTATACTCAAGATGAGACCTTATCAGGGATCTATAAATATGCTAAATTATGTTTTCATCCCTTGTATATATATATGTATATAAACATACACACAGAGGGAGAGTACAGATACAGACAGTGAAAGAATATGTCAGAGAGAACATATTTTGACTTTTTTTAAAAAAACCAAAATACTTCCATCTGCATCTACATAAGTTTATTTGTGTATCTTTTTCTTTATATCTTGATAAATATATTAACATGCAGTTGGAGCGATGATGTTTTAGTGTTCCTGCATCTATTTAATATAATCTGCAGTCAAATGTTTAGCAATAGCGTTATCAGCAGGGTAACATATTTGCTACAGTCACTTTTAATACTGATAAAATGCATTCTAATTACCTTTTGGGAAAAAAATATTAGTTTTAATAGTAGGCATTTGTCTTTTTGTCAACAGAGTTTTCTGTGCACCATTAGATACAACCTGGTGTTGTTCCACAGTGCTAAATAGACACATGGTTAATTCTAACATTCAAACAGATGTATTTTAATAAAAGGCAATTGTGTTTTCTTGCCAACATATGCCATGTATAAACTGTTTTTCTTTTGCTTGGTTTATAAGACTTGCAGAGAACATATTCATTAATGCAATTTAAGATAGTGTGGAATTGTGACCCTAGTTGAAATACATAAAATAAACCTTTAATAACTGAGGGTTGGAGTAAATTGACAGACTAAAAGACTAAATCTCAAAGGAATCCCTAGCTGCATGTCAGCAAGGAGAGAAAATACGAAACCTTAAATTAATTTTTAAAAATGTGATAAACATGGCACAATTTAAGGGATACTGACATCCCCTTCTAAATCCATTTATAAGACTTTATTTTATACTTAAACACAATCATTTTAACCCCATACTGAACTGTTTATTGAGCTTATATATCAATCATGTGTTGGTTGTGTGATATGGTAGTATGCACTCCTTGGGGCAGATTTACTAAAGGGTGAAGTGGTCATCGCTAGCGAAAATTTGCTAGAAATCCCATCTGCAGGGAAATCACTGATTTACTAACAGAAGTAGAGGACAATTCGCTAGTGAAAGTACATCGCTAGCAAAGTTTTGCACCCTATAGCCAAATTCATGATTTTACAGAACTTACTGCTTTCTCCAGAGTTTCTTTTTCCAGCTTAAACCTTGCTAACTGATAAGATGAATAACATCCTCTTCAATCTTGTGTCAGTTATATTGTATCCTGTATGCCAGAAAGTCATAAAAAAAAACACTGGCACTTTTTCATATTTTAAAGTGGGATTGTCTTACTATTAAAAAGTTGTAACTATTAAAAAAATTAGATTTTACATTTTTTATTGTTTGAGGGGCATGCTGCATTTGTTTTAGAGTGGGCTCATGTCTAGGGCATTAGAGGATCTCTTCTGTCTTTATTTTGCTTCTTTGAACATTTTTAATAATAAGTGGCCACTTCATACATTTGCATCAACATCACTAAGAAAGACATCTATACAAGCTATATGTACCCACCCTATTCAAATTGAAATACAGTAGATGCAAGTGTACTAACAAAGTTTCGCTAGGCAGAAACAAACTTTAGCAAAAGTTTGCTATGAAATGCTCACTAGAGAAACTTTTTGGCATTTTGCTGCAACATTGCATTGTTTGAAAACTAGCGTAGCGGTAGTTAATTTTTACCTGACGAAGTGACATGAAGTATAGCAAAGCCTTTGCAGGTGAAAATTCACCCTTTAGTGAATTTTATATGCTGCACTCCATAGGGAGCTATTGAGATGAATTATGTAAGGCACTCTAATCACTTTAAGCACTTTATATTTAACTAACCAATGCATTTATAAGCATTTACTATTACGATAATGAGACACAGACATGATTAATATAAAAGATTTTATTGTAACAGATACACAATGAACTGTTTGGTAATCACAAATTGACCTTTTTTTACGTATTAAATACATTTATTTAACTTTCTCCAATTGCACACTATGCGGCAATTCACTAAAGTGAATTCGGAAATTCACTAGCCATGCCTTCGCCGGTCCACCTCTAATTCACTAAAAGATACAATAGGAGATACTATAAATAATTTTTAAAATTTCCCATGCCCCAATCCCCATTGCTCTGGTCCTGATAATGAAAATTTGCAAATAAAAGGCAGATTATGGGGGCGATGAATAGTAGTGGGCCTAGGGGCGCCTGCTATGTAAGTCCAGCCCTGAGCGATGCCTAATTTGCATATGGCACAAAGTTAAAAGTATAATAGAAGTATATGTTACAGCCACTACATTACACTACACAAGCCCAGGAAACCTTTAATAAATAAAATAAAGTTGTCCTATTGCCCTAAATATGTGCCCACTGTATAGTTGAGTTGCCATATGTTAGGAAATGTAGGCGGGAAGGAAGGTAATCCCCCCAAAAAAATATGCTATTTGTCAGACTATAACCCTAAAAAAAGTAAAAGACGCCAGCGTTTTTTTGGGGACTTAGAAAAAAAAGTAGTTTTTTTCCAACTCCTATTGTATTGAACTTCACCAGGTCTAGCCAAGAAGAAAAGGTTCAATAAAATGGGCATCTTAGTGAATTAGCGTAGTTACGTCTCTTTGTCAGTGCACAACTTCGCCTGGTGCAAGGATGCAAAGTTGCGCTAGTCTATCTACTTATTTTCTTATAGTTCTGTTATATATGATCTGATATATTTATTAATGGAGTTGTCTGCACATCCAGTATCAGCTGATACTTCTTTTGTTACCTGGCAGTAATGGTTTGTTAGAAGGTGCAGATAAACAGCCATTCATTGATTTGCTTTACATGTAACCCATGTTTGTTTATCACTTCATGTTCATAATATTGAAAAACCTATTTGTATGCATTCCTAAGAGCTCTTGGTATGCAATTCATTTTCGACACGCCAAAAGAGAATATTGTAAACTCAACTTTTAAGATAATCATCACCAACTTCTTAAGTAGCCCACCAAATATGAAACATGTATATTGAAATCAGCTGATATATTTCTTTAGAATAAATATAATAAAATTCAAATACTCTAAATCTTCAATGAAAAATCCTGCATGCCTATTACAAGTCCAAGATTACTGACCTGAGCAAATGATTTCCAAGATCTAATAGTTGCTATTATTCTGAACTTCTACCCTCACGTATGGATTTTTTTTAGTCTGCATGAATCATTGCAATGTACTTATATCGGAAAAGAATAAATATTGGTAGAACCTAATTAACATATAAAATACCCTGTTGATCTAAAAACAAATATGTCCCGTTTTCCGACACAAATTTATGAGATTCATTAAAGTTTTACAAGTAACGTCTGTGGTCATTTTCTGCTGATCACAATATTGATAGTAAAGTACTTTATGTTTATTTTAAAGTTAATGTGTTTAAAATGGTTCATTGTCAAGCTAACAGCATGCATTTTTCAATGTATTATACAATTTATTAAGAAATTGATTTGTGCTGAAATTAATGTCGAGTGATGGCTCATTTATAATGAAAAATATGTTATGCAAAAGTAAACTTTTGGCAATATACCATCTCACACTGGGTACACTCTCAAAGACAAAGAGCAAATCTGGCAGTTTTAATATGCTAGCTCCCATAGGCAGAAATCAGAATTAATAAAAGAAAACTGTCAAATCTGATTTGCATCTCATGCAGAATATGGCAATTTACAAAATATCTACATTTTTAAAGTGTTTCTCATAAGGAGTTATACGGATTCCCCCATTCCCCTAAGAACATAGTTTTATCTGCAGATTATAATTTATATCTGTAGTAGATGCAATATTTGCAAAAGACACAAAATCAAATTCCATATAATATTGCTGATTATCTATGAAAATTATATTGAGCCATTTCTCTATTGCTATTGAATGTAAATGAAAACTATAGATATTAATATATCTTCCCCTTAATAAAAATTATGTTTTAAAATGACTGTA
Organism: Xenopus borealis; assembly: GCA_024363595.1. NCBI lineage: Eukaryota > Metazoa > Chordata > Amphibia > Anura > Pipidae > Xenopus > Xenopus borealis. Next base: position 65,112,660 of record CM044431.1, read on the forward strand.
ATGTAATATTTCATTTTTATTAACAGATCTATAAAATAGCTTGAAAGAATGCCTCATGGCTCTGGTTAGATAAATGCTCGAAAGTGCACGAAATAATTTTATTAAGACGAGTTACTGTTCAGGAAGTTTCTTTTAATATACATGGGCATGAATTGCATGAAGCAATACCATAAATCCTTGTGTATATTTAACCACTGTTCTTTTTCCCGAAGACATTTATTAGCACACCAAAGGATTCTTGCTATCCAACATTTCAGCCTTGCTTGTGGAGCAATGTGACTTGCTGAGCTGAATTTTTGTGCTCAAATGGACATAATGCTTCATTCAAAATGTTCTCATAAAAAACCCATACAAAAGCAATAAAATGTATAAAAGTAGAAAAGTCTCCAAAGCTTAAGATATAAGACTTTGAATGTACTGGAAAACAGCATGTGTAATATAGTGCTATCTAAAAATACATATAATACTCAGCTCTAACATAACATTTTTAAAACCACTGTGCTGCACCTCTTTGGGGATTTTTATAATGGATTGTAAAGTTCAGCATCCTGTGTTTGATTACCTCTTCCCTCCTTCACCCTGCAATTCGTTTCATGGTCTGCACATATTTGCAATGATCTGTAGCTAAACGTTGTTTAATTCAATGATTGTCAGGCAGCATATTTCTTGAGATATATTTATAATATAGAGAGAATTTACCTACCTTTGATTAATATTGTAATATTGTAATTGGAAAATTATTGACTACTTCAATACAGTATATGTCTTTATGTATGAGAGTAGCTGTTCGGAGACTGAAGATGTAACTGCCAGGGATCAGGGAATTTTAGGGACTGGTAAATATAACTTTTCAATTATGAAGCTTCTACCTGAGGAAAAAAATTAACAGGGTTCAGGAAAAAACCCTGGTGTCAGAAAAAAGAGCTTCATCTTGCACAATATCAAATTGTATTGCCACACTGGTAATTTATTTCTAGCAAAGCAATATCCTAATGCATAGACTTTCAGAACTGCCATTGGTTCATTAAGATATCTTCCATCCCCTCTTCATCATTTGGGCTATTGGCTGATGGGAAAGCAATATTTCACTTAAAGGAGAATGAAAGGCAAATTACACTTGGGGGTACTAAAAGTTAGGCATCCCTAAGTGATTATATTTACTTAACGATCACCCAAGGCCAGTGCTCCTATCAGTAGAATTGATTGATCCTCTTCTGTCTCTCGTTTCTGTGTATGCACAGTACAGCTAAAAGCTGAACTTTAATGAAAAGGGCAGCTATTTCATTCTAATAAGAATGTCTGCCCTGGACAAATTAAAAAACCAAAGAAGAAGGAAGAGGCTCTCTCCTTGGTGCTTGCTTGCCTGGGCTGGTGCAGATTTCTGCTAATAGGAGCACCAGCCCGGGTGTCAAGTAAGTAAATATAATCACTTGGCGGTGTCTTAATTTTGGCACCCCCAATGTAAATTGCCTTTTCTTCTCCTATAATATTTAAGGATAGGGCAATGCCTAATTTTAAAAATATTGATTCGTAATGCTTGTTAGATGTCTCTAATATATACTCACATATTTGTTTTCTATTTTGCCTTGTATACATAGCATTCATTATACTTTTTAGTATATTTTTACAATTAGAAATGAGTGAACTTTTTTTCCCTTTTGTGCAAAACTGACATATCAAAATATTTAGTGATAAAATAATGTTGGAAAATCAATGTAACTATTTAAATATATATTTTCTAACTCACTAATCCTCTTGTATGTATGCACCGGCAATTACTAGTTGTCACATGCCGTATCCCAAAACCCATGACGAACCCCAAGGTTTCAGTCATGGTTCATGCTTCTGCCTATAACAACCCTTTTCACATCTGGAAGAACCCTTCATTACTCAGATTCCACCAGGTCTTAAAGTGAGAGAACCAAAGTGAGGGTCCAAGTCACTGATTCAACTCCAGGCAGGATGTTACACTAGTGGTTGATTTGGCTGCCTTTTCCTGATGGAAGTGTGAAATATGAATGTCAAGATAAAAAGGAAAACTTTCCTTCTCCTTTAAATTTCTCAAAACCAACAGGATGCAATGTTCAATACATTTTCTGGGATTAACAAATAAAAAATACATTTGGCCAGATGCAACAGAACCTTGTGAAAAAGTGACAGGGGAAAAAACCTGGTGGGCCCTGCCCTCATGGCCCCCCGGCCTAGACCCCTTTCCCGATTGGCTGACCATATTAAAAAAAAGCACCGGCATCAATGCAATGGGGGGGGGGGGGGGGCGGAAGTTTAGAAGCCCAGTTCAACCCTGATAGGAATTACTCTTACACAGTGTCTTGATATGCTGATATCTCCCTCTAACTCTGCAACTCTTCAAATTCTCTGAAATAATAAAACAGCATCTTCTATTTAATCCCAACTAAACTATAACTAATACTTATTGGAGACAAAACAGTCCTATTGGGTTTAATTCATTTAAGGCATAGAGATCCAAATTAAGGACAGGCCCCAGGTACTGAGCATTCTGGATACCAGGTCCCATACAATATATAGATATATCCTGACGACGGCTCCATGTGAGTCGAAACGCGTTGATATACCTAGCACTAATAAATGAGTTGATACACGTTGAATGGTGATTGCTGTGAGCACTTTCGTGCCTGTGGCTAAAGCATTCTAATAACTGCAACCTTCTTTAGCTCTCAGTAACATTTTTAGAAAGACTTGTGGCTGATTTATCAAGATGTGAAATTAGAGGTCACCACAGACTTACTATGGGATTTTTATTTATTCATGGGTGTTAAGAATTGACCAATACTTCCTCCACTTAATATTTATGATTGGATGGATGAAAATATGTTTTTGGAAAATACACATTATAATCCAACCTACCAGACTGCAATCTGTGCTAAATTCTTTTTAATTACAAATCTGTATATATATATAAAAAGTAACTCAAAGCAACTGGACTTGCTGAGATATTTTAATGAAGACGTTTCACTGCTCATCCAAGCAGCTTCTTCAGTTCAACTGACTGTTCAAATAGACTCTTCCAACAATCCAATCACAATGGCACACTGCAACTCTTCAGAGAGGTGACATTTGAAATTCACAGTGGTCTTGATTCTGTGTAGTTACAGTGATAGAATAACCAATGTGTCATGCAACTCCTAGACACAGGTGTTACTTGTGAGAGTTGCATGAATGGATGTGTCAAGAGTTCTGAAACCGCCGGGGAACAGATGCGAGAACAGCATTGTATGTAGCAGACAGGTGGTGTCGAAGGCCCCCGCCTCTGTTCAGGGATGGTTTCTCCACCTTAACATGAATCGCCTCTTTCACACCTCTTTCAAACCAGCTGTCTTCTTTATCCAAAATTTGGACATTGCTATCTTCAAAAGAGTGTCCCTTGTCTTTTAGGTGAACTGAAGAAGCTGCTTGGATGAGCAGTGAAACGTCTTCATTAAAATATCTCAGCAAGTCCAGTTGCTTTGAGTTACTTTTTATATATATATATACCATGACCTGGATGAATGAGAATCTTCATAGTTATACATATCTGTATCACTCCTCTGTACTTGCTTATCCAAAATATGAATTCCAAGGATCTTATGAATAATTTGATGACCAGTATAGTTTGATGGCCACAGGGTCGGACTGGGGGGGGCCCAGGGCCCACCATGCATGGACTTAGCCACGTGGCAGCATGCATGCGCGGACTTAGCCACGTGGTGGCACTGCGCAGTGCCACAATGTTTTTTTGGTAGGGACATGAGATCGTGAGAGGGGTCTGGCCCGATGGGGGCCCATGAGGGCCGGGGCCCACCGGGTTTTTTCCTGGTGCCCCGCTAGGCCAGTCCGACCCTGGATGGCCAGCATACATAGGAAAGCCAAATATATGGGTATATAAATGTGCAGTAATCTGTAGCAACCAATTACTTATTAGCTTTTTGTAGCCAGTAGAAAGTAGAACAAAGAAAAAAAATTGATTGGTTGGCTAAGTTGGTTGCCAAAGTAACTTTTGTTAAACGTATGTCACATGTGCTGTTATCAGGCCTAAATCTACATCATGTATGCGCTGAGATAGATAGATAGACTTTTTATGATTTTTATTTTTTCTCTCTTTCTCTTGTGAAAAACAATCTAAGACTGGGAATATTTGGTGAGATCTACAATAAATCAATCATTAATTTTACTGGAAAGCACATAAAAATAAAACCTGTAAAAAATAATCTCCCTCTCTATATTTAATACACTATACCAACGGTATTTACAAACAAGTGATTACACATGTAAGATGAAATATGCAACCTTCATAGTAAAACAAAGGGACTTCCGACTGAGCTCCATGTATTGAATGATGGGGTGTGTGGTTAATTCAAAGCAATAGATGTTCAATTGTTCTTTTCCATCTGTTTTATAGCTATGCAATTGTAGTCTTTCTGCAAAATATAATGATGAGTTATAATTAGTTGAAATACTGATGACAACATATTATAGAGGTTAAAAACAGATTGATACCATTTTACTAAAGTGCTTTTCAGAATCTATCTATATATCATCTATCTGTCTGTCTGTCTATCTTTTATGTGAGGCTTTTATTTTGATCATGATAACTATTGATCCTATACCCATTTGCTATTTTTAATTTTAGAATTTATAGATACTTCTTTGATCATTGAATTTATTTAACTTGATAAATAGTTTCTGAACAAGAAAATCCATGTTTTGTTTGTTTAGGATTACTTTTAGTGCCCTGCACATTGTTTGTTTTCCCTGGTGTGATTACTCAGGAAAACCAACTTATCTTTGTCAGTGGTGCTAAACAATGCAGAACTTCATTGATATTTAATAGACAACATACTTGAAACTGCACATATTTTCATTATCAGCAGATGTTCAGCAAAAGAGGGGAGAGGGGGGACTACAAACTACATTGAGTACTTGAATTGAACATTTAGGCTAAAGAGAAACAATCCCAACAGCAGATGGTATTACAGACTGTTTTACAATAGAACTTTGTGCCTATTTAAATATGGTTTTATTTTGCTATTTGAAATTCAAACTTTTGTTTAAAAGACATCCAATGTTTTTTCATGATCTAAAGTAAAAAAAAAAGTGATGTTAATATTGTAGAAACCCAACAGGCTATTTACTGTAGAAGCAACACTGTATACCTTCTTATTGATAAAATATAAACAACTGTTGCCAATATTCAATGCACCTTAACATAAATGATGGTAAAAAAGCCACCTACCCATGTACTGGTGATATCTTATAACACTCTAAAATGTATGCTTGGTTAAATGATATGCAGAGTCTTATATAAAGAATCCTGGTGTCTAAACCTTCTGTAATGATTTAACTTTTATGTTCCGTGACGACAGGAGAAGTTTTTCTGCATTTCTCCTCTAGGTGTTGAATTACATAAACTGAATCAGTTAAAGATCCTTTATACTGCTGTTCCCCAACCTTTTTTTTTTGAACCACATTCAAATATAAAAAGAGTCAGGGAGCAACACAAACATGAAAATAGTTTCAGGGGGTGACAAAACAGGTTATTAAATATTTGGTAGCTTATATGTGGACTGTCATTATATGTGGACTGTACAGAATGCTCTGTTTAGCAGTAGACCTAGTTTTTATGCAATCAAATTTTGCCCCAAGAATTAAAAAAAAAATAAGCACCTTCTTTGAGGCCATTTGAAGCAATATCCAAGGGGTTGGCGAGCAGCATGTTGCTTATGAGCCAGTTTTTTGAGGAACACTGCTATATACCTACCAAGTAAACATCAACCTTGTATCTCAACATATCTTCAATATTGCCTCTGCTACAAAAAGGTGAATGAGGTTAAATTAAGTGACACAATATAATTGCATTTATATCCAGGGAAGAGAGTAAGAATTATATGAAAATATTGATTACTCCAGACAATTAGGGAAAGTTAGTAGCTATGATATCATACAAGTCTTTGACATATGTAGTAATGGGAATAAAAATTAAAAGAAAGAAATCTTCTTACAATGCAATGACAAGAAACGTTATTACTTTATCACAATGACTATCTTTATGTCCTGAAGAAGAGTGTGCTAAGGTTTTTTTATGTTTAATAAGGTTACTATTTGCTTTCTATCCTGCTAGAAACCTAATCACCTCTAATAATGTCACTCATACATTGTTCAATTCCCTGAGGAAATCTAATTATAGTCTAAAATCAGTCGATATTCTTAAGGATCTTAACATATTTTCTTGCAATTAGGACATGTCCAGTTGTACAGGTATTGACATCATAAGCATATAATAATAGCCAGAGTTACGACCTTGTACTCATGCTTATGAGATGTGTACATATCTTATTAGGTATTATCACCCATATGAATGCATTATTTCCCAGTTAAGAAAGATGAAAAAAACCTTACTGGCACGTTGGACCCCATTGAAACTGAGGGACTAGTATACAAATATTTTTTTTGCTATGAAACTTATCCTATTCAAGCTTATTCCATGTTTCCATATTTTCAAGATTCAGCTATAGTCTCCACAAATTTTAAAGGAATACAAATATGGATTTCATAACTTCACTCAAACAAAAACTGGTCTACAAGGTCCTCCACAATTGTTAAAAACACAACATAAAAAAGCATAAATCACCCACTAAAAGAAATAAAATAAAAGATGGCAACCATGCAGAAGACACAATTTTTTATTTTATTTTGCCAAATATGCACTCATATATATATATTCATAAAAAGTTTTTGCACAGCTCTGAATTGAATATACTTGTGGCACCCATTATCAGGTCCTGCAATTAACAGACAAAGCAAATGTATTGCAAAGGTTCATAACAGCTTAAAGAACTGTTTGTAGTTCACTGCAATACCTAGGGTTGGAATAAAACAAAGTTAAGTGTGTTAATCAGCTCCTTAAACTCACTGTTGAATCCTGTTGAGATGATAGACCCTTGTGACTTATCGGGGTTATATTTATAAAGCTGGATAAGAGTGGTGTATTTAATATGCAAACAGAATTGTACAATTTTATTCACTCTGTGAATGTCCATAAAAGTTTTTAAATATGGAAATGGCATGATAGCAAATTGCTAATAATCCTATGTTTTAGTTATGCCATGACAATAGTGGTGGCAAAAATATTTGCAAAACTGTTATGCAAATTGAGAATTTGATTTACTGTCACTGCTATTTTCATGCACAACAAACTCAGGCAATGTCCACACTCACGCAAACACCCGTCTAATTTGTATACAATGCAAATTTTCAGAACTTAAAAAATATAAAAATGAAGCGCCCAATAGCGCGAAATGCGTCAGGAGGGAGTGGCTAACACAGGTAGGCAGACAGAGGGGTAACACTGCACTGTGGATTTTGTTAAAAAGATGTGTTTGTGAATATATTTTTTTCTGTGTTTGCACAAATAAATGTTTTTTCAGTATGAGGCTGCACACTTTTTGTATATGATTTAAAAATATAAAAATGCATGCTTCCAAAACATAACTAAACTTTGCAGATGTTAAATAAATGTAAATATATACAATCCACTCAACTATCAATTATACCGTAATGGTGGCCATACACGGGCAGATAAAAGCTGCCGACAGACTGTGTGGGGGGCCCTACGACGGGCTTTCCCGATCGATATCTGGCCGAAAGTTGGCCGCATCTGTTCGTTGATGCTGTCCCGCGATCCGACCGCCCATACTGATCCGATCGTAGGGCCCACGATTGGATCAGCCCGATATCGCCCACCTCAAAGTGGGCATATCGGGGAGAGATCCGCTCGTTTGGCGACATCGCCAAACGAGCAGATCTCTACGTGTATGGCCACCTTTACTGTTTGCTAATCCACCCTGAAATTGGGTAACTATGGAAGAATTGCATTTTATTAAGATAGCCGCTGTCCCATGGTTATCAAACTGTATGTGACAAGACCCAATAATCTGACTACAATGCTGGAACAGGTCCTGGACATCTGGGATAAACTTAAGTACAAAACAAAATTATTATCTCAACATCTCCCAGCAGATTCCATTCTAGGCAATCCAAATTTCCTACCAGGCTTACATGGGATCGCCTTGGTGGAATTCTAAAGGCTTTATAACAATGAAACACTTTTATGGCCTAAAAGGCCCGCTACAATGGGAGGGAATCCAACAGCTCCATTCCCCTCCACCTGGGGAACTGTTCTTATTTTTACAGACAGACACTATCTGAAACATAAAACATAAAGATACAGGTACACTCTCTTCATCATACCTAGAAAGATCTATACCCCTTACCTGTATTCAAGAGGATTGTTATCTTGTTTATACCAAATACTGATAGAAGTGTACGCTCCACCAACTTTACCATATACCCTTGGGAACAAGACCTGGGCAGGCCCCAGGACGAGCAAGAATTGTTAAAAACATGGCACTCAGTAGTACATAGTTCAATCAATGTGAAGCAGACTTTAAGGTCCTACTACGTTGGTACCTAGTACCAGCCAGGCTACACAAAATAAATAATCCTTATGATCCCCAATGCTTCAGAAGTTGCATAGATGAGTGCACTGTATACGAGATATGGTGGCAATGTCCTAAGTAAAAGGATCTATGAAATAATATTCTCTGTCACTGTCACTACTATTAACATACACAAATGACCTACCCAAGCCTTACTGGGGAGTAAAATAAACAAGGATTCTTATACTTATCATATTTTCACGGCAGCTAAACTGACTATTGCTAGGTCATGGAAATTATGTTTTGGTAGCTGAAGAAATCTCATCTACTACCTATACAGCTACTAAAAAAAATAAAAGATTAAGTGGATCCTAGTCAACAAAAAATTGACTAGAATTCTAAATAAAAAGCAAGATTTTAAAATATATGGGGCCCATCTGGCAAAACCCGTGTCCTTCTCTCTAATTAAATAATTAGATACTGAAAGGTTCCAAGTGCCAGTGGGCAAACAAAAAGCATGCAGGATCACCCAAGATCCTTTTTCCAATTACATTATCCTGACACCTCCCCTAAACCAAAACATACAGGATATGGAAATTGTTAGAATTAATATAAGCTTTATTGATGCTTCCATGCATGAATGCATAAGACAACACAATGAGCGCCAGAGTCCAAAAACTGATGCGCGTGTCCAAACGAGAGGCGGCAGCGTTTCACGAATTTTTCGACGTTTCAAAAATTTCTCTAGAAATTTGCATAAAATTGGGCGAAACATAACGCCGCCGATTCACCCATCACTACTCCAGACTCTCCCAGTCGAGCATATATCAAGGTTCAAATCCTTCCGCATTTGCTACCAAGGCTGTCTATATGCTGAACTGTAGCTCCCAATACTATGTGCTAATACATAAATCCAGCATTCAAACTCAAACCCTTCTGGTTGAGCTTTCAGGCATGGTGCAGCTACCCCAGCCTCAGAGGCCTCTTGCCTCTATATCTTGGCAGCCTGAATCAGTCTCCTCAAGGAAATAGTATTCAGCAGTCCAGAGATGATGCAGATCAAGATCCAAATCAAGATGGCTGTGTGAGCAATCTCCTTTTATATTGCTGCACAACGACATCCCTGTGGGATCAGCCATACTGCACCAATCCAAGAGCTCTGCCCTGGAAACACTAGGGAGAAACCCCACTCTCAGCCAAAAACAGAGCAATTTCCCTTAGACCTTAAAATTAACCCTATGGGTCCCTACATATATATATATATATATATATATATATAAATAGATACATACACAAAGATACATAGAATAAAAAGAATATCATGTCTTATAGCCAAAATTATATTTTAAGTCAATATTCAGTTACACCTACGTGATCATTGATACTTCCCAATAGTCCAAGCAATGTCAAAAAGTCTCTATAAATTACACAAATTACACATAATCTAAAAAACCTTATTCTCTACTGTAGGATATGCAAACATTAAAGCTATAAGTTGCACAATAATAAATATGCTCCACTGAACTAAAATGTTATGATAATGGTGATTAATAATAACAAAAGTAATACTAAATGCATTACATACAAATACAGACTAATACAGTGATTAAATGGGTCCCTGCATTAAAGCTAACAATCTAAATGAAGAAGGGGGTAGGAGATCTACATATTACTAATGTAGAATAAAGAATTGAATACATGCAAGTTGTCAAAATGTTGCTCAATAGGCATCAATCAACTGAAATTTTTTTATAGGCTATATTTAGATCCTCATGTAGAATTTAAAGAAAGATGTGTGCTTTAGAAGTGACAACATAGTGTAACCACATATGAAGCAATCCAAATAATACTATTTTAAAGAATATCATGTTGAAAAATTGGGTGCTTTAACTACACATGGATAATAGTTAAATAGTAACAGTAAATTTAATAGATACTGAAAAAATGCATTTCTGTATAGTAGATATAAAAGAAGATATAAAATTGGGAAACTCATACAGAATGGAATTCCATAATAAAAAAAATGGGAATTCTTTAAAATGCTGCTTAATAAATATACATGTCAGTATATTCCGCTTGTAAACAAAGAACGTTGTTGCAAAACAAAACCTTTTTGGTTCAATAGGAGTGTTGGTGTTGAAGTGGATAAGAAAAGACGTGCCTTTAAGGCGTTCAAGTTAGCTGGCACAGCCGAATCATTTATAAGGTACAAGGAGGCCAACAAGTTATGCAAAAAATCGATCAGGCAAGCTAAAATCGATATGGAAAAGGATATAGCAGTAAGCAGTAAAAAGAATCCAAAATTATTTTTTAAATATATTAATAGTAAAAAAATGAAACAGGAAGAGGTAGGACCTTTATTATCAGAGGGGGGTCAGCTGGTTGATGAGAACAAGCAAAAAGCTCAGATTCTGAATTAATACTTTTCATCAGTATACACAAGGAGGAGGAACCAGCTAATGAAGGTTTCCTTGTTAATAGCCCCAATTCTAATACATCCAATGATGCATGGTTCACACATGAGGAAATTCAAAAGAGACTAGAAAATGTTAAGATAAACAAAGGTCCAGGGCCAGATGGGATTCACCCCAGGGTACTTGGGAACTTAGCTCTGTGATTGCCAAACCTCTATACTTAATTTTTCAGGATTCATTGAGGTCTGGCATGGTGCAGAGAGACTGGCGAATTGCTAATGTGGTGCTGCTATTCAAAAAGGGATCCCATTCTCAGCCTCAAAACTATAGGCCAGTTAGTCTGACATCGGTGGTAGGAAAGCTTTTTGAAGGATTACTGATGGATAGGATACTGGACTTCATAGCAAATAACAATACTATGAGTTTGTGCCAGCATGGTTTTATGCGTAATAGAGCTTGCCAGACTAACTTAATTTCTTTTTATGAGAAGGTAAGCAGGGACCTCGATTCTGGGATGGCAGTGGATGTGATTTACTTAGACTTTGCTAAAGCATTCGATACAGTGCTACACAGAAGGTTACTGGTTTCATTAAGGAATGTTGGCCTGGATCATAGTATTTGTACCTGAATTGGCTAAACTGAACTGGCTAAAAGATAGAATTTAAAGAGTGGTGGTAAATGGAACATTTTCTAATTGGACCAGTGTTGTTAGTGGGGTACCACAGGACTCTGTACTGGGTCCCTTGCTTTTCAACTTGTTTATTAATGACCTGGATGTGGGCATTGAAAGTAAGGTTTCTATTTTTGCAGATGATACTAAATTGTGCAGAGCTATAGGTTCCATGCAGGATGCTGCCACTCTGCAGAGTGATTTGTCTAAGTTGGGAAACTGGGCAGCAATCTGGAAAATGAGGTTCAATGTTGATAAATTCAAGGTTATGCACTTTGGCAAAAATAATATAAATGCAAGTTATACACTAAATGGCAGTGTGTTGGGAGTTTCCTTAAGTGAGAAGGATCTTGGGGTTTTTATAGATAACAAGTTCTCTAATTCTGGGCAGTGTCATTCTGTAGCTACAATAGCAAATAAAGTTCTGTCTTGCAGAAAAAAGGGCATAAACTCAAGGGATGAAAACATAATTATACCTCTTTATAGATCCCTAGTAAGGCCTCATCTGGAGTATGCAGTGCAGTTTTGGACTCCGGTCCTTAGGAGGGATGTAAATGAGCTGGAGAGAGTGCAGAGACGTGCAACTAAACTGGTTAGAGGGATGGAGATGTGTGTGTGTATGTATGCTGGGTTTTTAATTTGGAGGGGTTGAACTTGATGGACTCTATCTTTTTTCAACCCAATTTAACTATGTAACTAACTATGTAACTATATAATATAGATGAAGCCATGTCATGACTCAAGATAACTGAAGAAACTTTGTTTTCTTAAGTCAGATAAAGCCACTTGGATTTGTGTGTTAAATGCATCATGATAAACTGAAGAAACAGTGTTATCTAAGGTCATCTTATCTCATTTAATGCATTTAACCTTTTCATTATCATACACCATTGTTCACAAATGGTGAACTCCTTAATTAGATGGGATGCTGTGACACAATTGTCTGTGTTAACTGGGATAAGTGGGTTATCTGGGTTTAGTTATTCTGTGTCAAATACACAAACAAAAGTGGCTTCATCGTATAAGAGGCGGATTGCACACTAGCTACTCCAGGCCCTTGCCAAGGATTGCTTTGTACCAGGGTACCCAAACTCATCCTCCAGTGTTTTATATTTTTAACTTCCTATATTGTAATATATTACACTGACAATTATAGATATTGCTTTTTGTTGGAGTAGAGATAGGTGATACAAATATTGTAGCAAGCTTGTAGACCAGTGATCCCCGACCAGTGGCTTGTGAGCAGCATGTTATATAATATACATTATAAGAGCATTCTGAGCAATTTTCTTGCACGTTATATGGAGGGGTACATGTTCCCTTTACAGCAATATTAAAGTTAAATAGTGATGGGTGAATCACGTTGCCCATTGCCAGTGTCAAAAATGGACGCCCGCATCAAAAATGAGACACCGGCGAATTTGCCTGCGGTGAATTCCCCTGAATTCGAATTTGGTGAATTTGTCACAGGCAAATAAATTCTCCCATCACTAAAGTTAAATTAAAACTAATCAAAATAAAAATAGACAAATAAAAGTAGCATGAATCTGTAGCTAAAAACATATAACAATATATTGAGCTGGGGTACCTACAACTCAGAATACTTGCATCTTCCACAGTACACAGCTATCTCTTAGGCCTGGTAAGTTTCTACTCCCCAAAACTCCAGGTAGAACATGCTTCTTTTTCTCTTTTAGAAGGACCCTCACTGTAGCATTGGGGGATTACTTCACTAAACATTAGTTACAATAAGCTATTCACTCAATACAAAGAAACCCTCACAGTAGTGTTTCATTTTGGGATCTCTATCCATGAGCCTATCTGATTCCCTACAGTTGCAGGTGATACACAGGGTAGTAACCCTAACTCTCCTTGGAGGAATCTCTGCCTGCTCTTCTAACTGCCTAGGCCCTGTTCCCAACCCCAACTACTACAATAACTAGCCCTCTAGCTTTCCCAAATTACATTTTTGTCATATTCCGTCTATTAAGGATTTCCTGAATCAGTCGTACAGGCTGATACATAAGATAGATTTAAAATAGTTGGATGGCTTTTTGGCAAGTGAGGGAATACAGGGCTATGGAGCATAGCTCCTAGTACAAGTGAAACAGAGACTAGTCTAATTGCCTCAGGAAGGAATTTTTACCCCCTCTGAGGCAAATTGGAGAGGCACCAGATGGGGTTTTTTGCCTTCCACTTGATCAACTAGCAGTTTGGCAGGTTAAAAAAAAGTTAAAAGATTGAACCTAATTTACTATGTTACTGTGTACTTCAACAACATCAACCGCTCCTGTCATTGGAGATCACAGAAGCTTCACCTTGGAACCCCCCCGCCTTTATGAACTAGGTACAAGGGAAATGCCCATTTTCCCCAGGGCATACCTAAACTGGATGGCATACCTGACTGAATTCCTTCCCCTCTGAATGCTACAGACCCATAGCAAAGATCTTGTGATATGGGGTTATCAAGATAAGGGTTTTTGTTTTTGAAATTGGATCTCCATACCTTAAGTCTACTAAAAGTATTTAAATATTAAATAAACCCAATAGGATTGTGGCATATTAGTTACCATCATATAAAAGATATTGTCATATTATTTCAGAGAAAAAGGAATGAATAAAAATCGAATTATTTTCGAAAAATCATCCATATGTGAGTTGGCTTTTCCATAGTTCAGAGCTTTCTGGATATTAAGTTTCTGCATTATCTGCTATGATAATAGCAATATGAGATGTTATATTAGCAATAATATGCAGAAAAATAACACCACCTGCAGAGAATAGCTCATAACCATATGTTTTACTGTATACAATTTACATTATATAGAATCTCACACATGTTAAATACCACTGACACAGTGCTTACTTAGAATAGAAAGGGTTTAAAAAAGTATGATCTAGATTTTGGTAAGAAAACTGAGAGTTTTCTGCTGGAATATAGCAGTTCGTGTGGGTTCCTGCATTACACTATTAAGGGACCGCCATACCTTTATTCTGGAGGGGGAGCCTTGTCTGTTGCAGGGAAGCTGATGGCTGGAGGCAGGTTATCTCAGAGGAGGCGGGAGGGGTGGAGGAATGTGTGCAGAGCCAGACCATTGGAAGTAACATCAACACATCTGGTTCCTCCTCATTTGTATTTCTTTGTTGTCCTTCTTCATTTTGAACCCTTAACACATGTCCTTTAAGTTCATCCAATACAGTTAATTTGGGCAATCAAAAAAGGGGTCCTGCAACAAATTTTGTACAGATGCACATGTGTCTATAAATATTCATGCTTGCTCTTTGATATATGTTCTATTTTGAACTGTAGTTTCCCTTTAACATTTTTATACAGTGTTCAGGAGTAATCATTGTCAAGATCCGAAGATCTTGACAATGATTACTCCTGAACACTAAGTTTCAAGAACATTTTCTCTAAAGTTTCCATCCTGAAGGAGTTTTTAAAATACACAAACATATGTTTAACATATTCTCAGAAAACTATTTACAAAATGCAGCAAAGAAATTGGTAAACAAAAAGACATCCAGCATATATGTTTTCCTATATAAAGCAAGTGTCTCTGACTTTTTACAGTGTGCTGAAACATCCCCATTTAAAAAGAAAACCTCAGAGAATAAGCAGAAAAAAATGAGGAAGCACACACACATGCACAGCTGCGCCACATAGTTGGCACCACCCCAAAAATAAAGCTCGTGCTGTTATCCTTAAATCAACACCTTTTCTGATGTGCCGAGGCTGGCACAAAAACATTTTCTACTGCCAGGTGTTTCAACACATCCAAAAGCTCTACAGCAGTTAGAATACTGATGCTTGGAGGGATAATTGGATTTGGAGATATTTTTAGCTATAGTGTAAAATGTGTTCTACATTCCTTTTACATGCTAATATATTTATTTAGTTTTGCCAAGAAGCTATAGAAATGCTTAGCTATAATATCCTCTAGAGAACCATATGTGCACTCACCCAACTTAATCATGTTTTAATTTTTGGATCTGTTATTAGTCATAAAAACCTTTGCATATTTACTTCACAGGTGCATTGCAGTTTTTCAGTTGAAACCGTGGCTATAGTTGTATTTAGTTTTTTCTAATCATGCTTAATGCAGCTGTCCTGTATTATTATCTTTAATAATTATTTTATATATTCTAAGTAATAATAAGCTAATAGTGCTGCCCCAGCAGAGTTCTGCACTGAAATCCATTTCTCAAAAGAGAAAGCAGATTTTTTTATATTTAACTTTGAAGTCTGACATGGGGCTAGACATATTGTCAATTTCCCAGATGTCCCAAGTCATGTGACTTGTGCTCTGATAAACTTCAGTCAGTCTTTACTGCTATACTGCAAGTTGCTGCCTAACAACAGAAAAATGGGAAGGTAACCAGATAACAGCTCCCTAACACAAGATAACAGCTGCCTGGTAGATCTAAGAACAGCACTCAATAGTAAAACCCATGTCCCTCTGCATTTTATTCAGTTACATTGAGAAGGAAAAACAACAGCCTGCCAGAAAGTAGTTCCCACCTAAAGTGCTGGCACAAATCACATGACCAGGGGCAGCTGGGAAATTGACAAAATGTCTAGCCCCATGTCAGATTTCAAAATTGAATATAAAAAAATGTGTTTGCTCTTTTGAGAAATGGATTTCAGTTCTGCTGTCTGCTGGAGCAGCACTATTAACTGATGCATTTTGAAAAAAACATGTTTTCCCATGACAGTATTCCAGTAACCGTTCCATGGATCCAAGAGATGTAGCAGTATATTCAGTGGATATGAGGCAAGCATAATGGAGTTTGTATTGTTGTGCAACAAATCCAAACTTGACTGCAATTTTCTTTATTGGGGAGTAGAGTTACACAACATGTTTCGGGCAAAGCCTTTTATCAAGTGTCACACACACTTGATAAAGGACTTTGCCCTAAACATGTTGTGTAACTCTACTCCACAATAAAGAAAATTGCAAATTTGCTGCCCTGGATTTGTTCCACAACAATACAAATTTACTGATGCACCAAATTGGGATATCAAACACAGGATAACCCGTGGAATAAACCAACAAGAAAATCTGATGAGCCGCACCTATTTTCTACTTTGCAAGCATAGTGGCAGACTTCTGTGAATATTAAATACAGATTTCTCAGACTTCTGAAAAACGGGCAGGTATTTCAAAACCAAACAGGTGGCAACCCTAAACTAGACTCACTTACCCCTACCCAAAACACATAATGTGGATGAATCAATTGCATCCCCTTCGCAATACCTCTTTAATAAATGCAACATCACTGGTGACTGTCTTGTTTGGTTGCATCACATCAAGTTAACAGGCTATCTTTCAGTGATCACCTGCCAGAGGAATGCACACTGAAAGCCAGGACCAAATGAGATGTGGCAGTCACCAACCCTGCTGTTTTTCTCTACATTACCCAAAAAGACACAGTGAAAAGAGAAGCTTTTAGTATCCCTCATGCATCTGAAGCCTGCCAGCCTGCACCTCGAAATCGAAACAAGCACATTTTTCATGCAAACATATAATTTTCAGGCAAGGGGGCTTTTACACTGCACTACACTATTTTATTAACTTGAACAATTTAATCTAAGTATTTTATTACTAGCATCAGAATTAATCTTAGCTTGTCATTACCCATTGTTTTTAAATTTTAATTTACACATTATTACACATTAAAGTTATAAAGTTGTTGATTATCTGTACTGTTTCATTGCACAATGAGATTTGTTTTATTCTTGATTTTTTGTTTTACCCCAAAATATTTTATGTTCAGAAAACCAATGGTATTCATAGTTTTGTTTATCATTATACTCTTATACAGTAGAAATCATGGCAGACAAATTCAAAATCTGAGACAATTTTTATTTCATTAAAAACACCCTATATCTAGCAAACCTTTGTAGTTTAGTAGTTGAGTGTAGAAATCAGATATAATTTACTGTTTAACAACATGGTTAAAAGTCACAGTTGCTACGTGTAACTAGACCTGGATAGCTTAATAACTTTAATATACAGTATATGATAGTAATGCACTTCTGTAGCAAACAAAATTGGCATCCGTGAAAAGTACTGTTTTTATTTTATTATCTTTACATGCCACAAACTTTGGTAATACCATTCCTAATGCACATAAAATGGTTCAAAACATCACTGACCTTAATATTTAGGATGTAGGATTTAGATTATCTAAATATCTAATGCAAGATAGGTTTTAAGGTGATTTTAAGAATTTAATTTAAAATTCCTGCTTTAACTTTGCAGTTTTGAGTAAAAAACACATATGCCTACAGTATTTTGGCTTCAGCAAGGACATCCTGGAAATTCAGTGAAATGTTCAAGTTGATTTTCAGAAAATATCTTAAATTAAACAAAGTTTTGCAGTTTGGGAATTTGAGATTAAAGTTTTTTTCAAACTAAACATGAAACACTTTTTAAATTTCACTGTACTCACATTTCCCCTCCCTCCTCCCCATCTAATTGTGTAGACATTGCATGGGCATTGGCTTGAGGTGCCGGGACATAAACATAATTTTGGCATGATGCAAAGTTTTCTTCAATAACAGTGTCCACAAAATTGCTACTGCCTGATTGCTGTGATTGAGAACTCTAAGATAAAAAAACAAGATTTAAATCATTTTACATTTAGGGGCTGATTTACTACAGGTCGAATTTCAAAGTGTAAAATACTTCCAAATTCGTCCATCGAATTAAAATCCTTCGACTTCGATATTCGAAGTTGAAGGATTTTTCACCAAAGTTGGCATTCCTGCAGTCGGCGAAAAATCATTCGATTGATGAAAAATCCATCGAATTGAACAATTCAAAGGATTTTAGCGTACATTCAAAAGATTTTTCCTCGATAAAATAAAACTTAGAAAAAATGGTCTAGCAGGTCCTCATAGGCTAATATAGCAGTAAAAAAAATCAAAGGATTTTTAAAGAGATAGTACTCGAATTTCGAAGTTGAAGGATTTTACTGTTCGACCATTCTAATCGAATGGTCGAGGTAACCTATTCGATGGTCAAAGTTTTTCAAAAATTTACTTTGAATATCAATTTTTTTTGCATTCGATTATTCACCTTGACTCAATAAATCAGCCCCCTAAATTATTTTGCTTGACTAACATCAGCAAATAGGATTTTGCATTATTTCCAAGGTGACAGATCCTCTTTCAAAAAAATCTTTTATTTTTGCACTCAAAAAAAGAGTGGCACAAATGTGATACCCTTTGTTACAGTGTATGGTATTCATTCTAAAAAAAAGTAAGGGAGGTGATCAAAAAATACTGGCCAATCCTTGGATGAATGATCCAACCACATTAAAGGTATATAAGGAATATTATTTGTTTGCCTACAGTAGAGGGAGAAATTTGGTGCTATCTGGTTCACAAAGACTTACAACCTCCCAGAGAATTAAGACAGAAATTATTGTGTAAACCTATTAATGGTACTTTTCCATGCCTTTCCTGACAGAACTGTAGGAGCATCATGTATCATACGTGTATATTGAAAAATGTAATATACTATTTAAAATGTCCTTGTTGTAAAGGATATTTTGGCAAAATGAATAGGATGATATGTATGATATTAAACCAGCATCGCAGCTCTATTCGTAATGCACTAAGGTCACCTCTGTAAGCCTACATTGGATTGAGTACAACCAGGGGTCACAGCTACAATGGCAAGTGTTGGAGAATGTTAGTGCACTATACTAATGTTATTAAATAGTGATGGGCGAATCTCACCCGTTTAGCTTCGCCGGAAAATTTGCGAATTTCCAGAAAAATTCGCGAATTGGCGAAAAAATTTGCGAAACGAGTCGCGCGGCGCTTTTGCTGAATTTTCGCGAATCACGGGAATTCGCCGCAAATTCGCCCCTGGTGAATAAATTCGCCCATCACTATTATTAAATAGCTGCTGCAGAGGGAATCCTTCTGGATTTGGAAATTAGATACATTAACTAACCCCAAAGGGTTTGAATGAAACTCTGAGACTACATTGCTTATTCTAATTGTATTATAATGTCACTAATATGGTTTTTTTTCCTTTGCAGATTTGGAGGAGGATAGATTTATGCAATTTACAAGTGAGATAGATTCATCCATCTCCTAGATCTAGTGAGTGAGTAACCAAAATGTAATTTGTTTACGTATAACAACTATTGAGTTAATTAAGTGACAACACACCCTTTTGGTTTTAACTGAAATTCTTCAATGAATGGACTATTATAGGAGCAACAATAATGAGAACTGTAATTGGAGATACACTATAAAACTTTGATTAAAGGGACAAAACACTCAACACTCCTCTTTCTGCCACAATGGTGCATCTGGGTTGGATGGTCCTGTAGCCCTCAAAATACTGGAGTAGGGGAAAAAGTCGGTCAGTCTGAGGACCACTACAGTCTGCAGTTGCTGTTCCATTCATTTCTCCTATACAAGTTCCTGTCTGACCATGCTGTCAAATACCCTGTCCCTGTCCGTTGGATGTTTTATACGCAAAGCAAGCACAACAACTGATACTGAAAAACAGTCACTGCTCTATCACTTAAGTTTATTTATAGGAACCTAAATTTGCATGACTGTACTGATATTTCAAATATTAATAATCCCAAATAATCTTTATTGACCCATACAGTAAGCCTATATTGCCTGAATAATTATGTGAAAATGTTTTCAGCATATTATTATTTTTTTAATAAAATTGTGAGATGCTGTATAAGCATTAAATACAAAAGTAGAAAACAGTGTAAACAATAAAAATAAATGAATAGCAGAAAACTATACCACCCAACCAAAATTTCAGGTAAATGGGTTCATTAAAATGCGATGACAATTTAATTTTTTTTTTAGGACTAGGAAAATAAACGCTAAGACAACTAAAATGCAGCATTAAATTGTGAGTGAAGCATAAATGCCTTTCAAGCAATGCCTTTAAAGAACACTTGCAAATTCAACAACTTTCCAAAAATGGTAACACAATGTCTATAATATAGATGTGATGGATGATTAATTTTAGTTCCTTTCATTGATCAAGATAAGTAATGAAAAAACAAATGCATATTACAGGCAGCATTGTTAAATTCTTTCGGGGCTAGATTCATAAGAAAAGCACAATCAACACGTAGAAACATATTGTTCAGTTCTTACATTAAAAAATCCCTTGAAGTCTAATATAAGCACTAACAAACTTTTTTCAAGCAGATGTTCCATGGAAATTCATAATGTTTAATCAACCCACATTGTCCTTGGAGAAAAACGTAGTGATTTTCACAGAAAACAGTTTACAATGACTTTTAAGCTTGACTGAAAATCTATCGGGATAAAAAAAATATGATTTTTAGTGTTAATAATATTAGTAGTCAAAAGCTGAAATTGTATTTTTTTTACTTATAACAACTTGCAAAAGCAAAATTACAGCATGCTATTTTTGTGGGTTTTTTTTGGTGAATTTAAGTATGCAAATTCTGTTTAACAATTACAGTACTTCTAAAACAAATAATGAAAAAAATAGTGTAGGTGATTTTGCAAAGACTAAAGGAACAGATTTATCAAACTGTGAAATTAGAGCTCACCACAGAAAAATTTACAAATTTTTTATTCATTTCTAGTTTTTATGCGGTAAGCTCTAAATTCACACTTTGCTAAATCTATCTATGTATTGTTTATAGCACTGCCAATTATAATTAACTGCTAATTATATTAATATGTAGGTGCAGATTTACTAAGAACATTAACACTTACATATGTATGACCCCACCATTAACCTTGTGGTAGCCACCTGTTGGTTGGAATCCGCTCCAGTCGCAATCTTTGACATTTGCTAATTTGAAGATTTACTAAGGGCCAAATTTTCGAAGTGAAAAAACTTTGAAATTCGACCCTCGAGGGCTTTTTGATAAAAAATGGACCTATTTCAATCAAATAGTTCCATTTTCAATCAAATAAAAAATCGTTCGAATTGTTTGAATCGTTCGATTCCATCGAACAATTCTTCTCAAAATCTTTCGAATTCTTGGAACTTAAAAAAGTTTCAGCACAGGTTCTATGAAGTACCCCAGAGGCTAAAATTGCAATCTGACAGATTTAAGATGGCGAATAGTCTTAGTCGAAGGATTTTTAAAGGGAAAGTACTTCAAAATTCGAAAATTCTAATTTTCTAATTTTTTCAATTCGAATCAAATTTTGAGCTATTCGATAGTCGAAGTAGACCAAAATTACTTCAAAATTCGAATTTTAAAAATTAAAATTTTATTCGAATTTTCACTTCAACCCTTAGTAAATCTGCCCCATATAGTTAATACAAATCTAAGGAATGTGACATATTTAGAGGCACCTTTATCAAAAGTTGTATTTCTGTAATAAATTCAAATATACTCGAAATTCAATTGGGGGGTTATTTATTAAAAAACAAAATCTAAAACTCGAACGCATATTACTGACCCGAAAACTCGAATCGAATTGTTACCTTGAAAAAAACTTGATTGTCAGGAAGACTAATAACATTGTCCCTGAACTTCTGCCATTGACTTATACATGAATTTGGCAGGTTTTAGGTGGCGAATAGTTGGATTTGAATTTTTAAAGGCCAGGGTTTGATAAATCTCGAAATTCTAATTAAAATTCAAATTGAGTTTGGATTATTCACAGTTTGAATTTGTGAATTTTGACCATAAAAAATGAAAATATACGAATTTTAATTTTTAATTTGACCCTATATAAATCTGCCCTTTATAGTGCATCTGCTGATTGAAATAATTAAATTCAATGGTGTCAAAAATAATTTTTATGCATTTTAGAGTTCATTGACATGGAGTTCCTATGTGTATTCTGTTTATCAACTGTAACATCAGTTATCACTAGTGATGGTTGAATCTCTCCTTTTGATTTGCCGAGAAATTTGCAAACAGCTTAAAAATCATGAAATGCATTCAAGTCATTGGGGTGTCAGAATTATATTGATGTGCGACAATTTTGACTTAAGTGTTAATTTTTTTATGAGCGACTCTTTTGTCCAAATGCATTAAAGTCAATGGGCATCTGAATAATTATGACGTGCAACAATTTTGACGAGTGTCAATTTTTTTTGTTGCTGCAAATTTTCCCACAGCGAACTTTCACTGCAGTTTTGCGAAAGCATTCCTCGTCTGCAAATCCATGCCTGATGAATAAATTCAGCCAATGGCAATTTTTCTATAACAACATAATAGAACAATACAAAATTATGATTTGTGCCAGAGATACTACAGGTATGGGATCAGTTATCTGGAAACCTGTTATCCAGAAAGTTCTGAATAACAGAAAGGTCCTCCCATAGACTCCATTGTAATGAAATAATTAAAATTTTTAAAAATGATTTCCTTTTTCTCTGTAGTAATAAAACAGTACCCAGTACTTGATCCGAACTAAGATATAATTAGTCCGTATTGGAAGCAGAACCAGCCTATTGGGTTTATGTAATGTTTATTATCCGAGCATTCTGGATAATAGGTCCCATACCTGTACATTAAAATTTGCCATACAGAAACAGAAACTCACTACTGATAAACAAATCCTTAAACCCAGTGGTCCTGACTGAGATTAGTCCTGGGCACTCTCTCCAAGGAGTTTGTATGTTTTCACTATGTATGTTTTGTTTCTTCTTGGTATTCAATTTCTCCAACATAGAGAAAGGTTTGTTGACTGTGCATATAAATGGAACTGGATGGGGGAGGGGAAAAATTACTAATTTATTAATTTTCAAATTCAAGCTTTTTTTCTAAATTTACTCATGACAATACTCAACGTATCTCAATATATCGAGCATATTTTGAATTTTGAGAATACACCTTCCAGTGACTTCTGTAGAAGCTCACTAGGTTTACATTTTTTACTTTCAAATTTGCAAGACTTATTGTGATTGCTAAAGCTTGAAAAATTAGATTTGAACAACCTGAATTTTGAAACTTGAGAGCACATATTTTTTTGCAAAGATTTTTTTCAAATTTTAATACATTTGCCAGTGTAAGTTCAGGGACTAATGAGGCACAATGGACAATTAATGAGATAAACCCACTGTAAAGTGATGTGTAATATAGATATATTTTATATTATATATATAGGATATAACATTATACATTGTCATTTTTTCTTAATAGCTACAAAATTCTAATTATTCTTTGTCAATATCATGAATAAAATAACTTTTGAAAAAGTGATACTTAAATATACAATTCTTGTAAACCTTATTTTTTACTGAAGCACTTAGTCTGCTAACTGAATGTTAATCTTGCTTTTGTTTTCTGACCTACTTAAAATTTTGTAAAAAGATAAAACGATTGAAACAGCTCACTCTAGTTTCCCCTTCAAATGAACCGAGGTTCAAATACTTATATTCCAATAATAATGAAGGATCCTTAGGTGGTGGTGGGTGTTTCTGTGAACTTTAGCTTTGTTTATATACATGCAATGTCATTTATTTTCACATCATTAAAATCAACATATTTTCATATCTTTCATATTTTAACAATATATTGTAGTCAGCTGTGAATTTTTCAAGCTTGTAATGTTCTAATTCCTTGCGGTCTTGTTGAGCTGGAATAATTATAACTGTGGCATCTCATGTTGTTATGTTAATTTTCTGTAACTTTCCATATTTATATTTGTATTGTGGTTCATTGAAATAAAGTAGAGAAATATTTTTCATTAATGTTCTTTTATACTTTATACTTATAATTATACTAAGGAAGAGAAGACACACAGGAGCTCATTTGTTGCAACACATCTTTGTAACTTTTAAGTTCGGAAACATGTATTAATAGAAAACAGGACATTTGCTTTCCATATGGTCACCAGGAGGAAACCTGACAAATGATAATAATGATGCTACTACTACCAATAATAATAATAACAACACAAACAGGCGAAAAGTTTGCTATAGGCATAGCAAGCTTTACCAACCAACTACACATTTACTCTGTAATTATTTTTCATCTGCAATGTCCAACACCCTAGCTTAACTGATTCTTTTTACAAGTTACCTTGTGTGTTTCTGTTTTTCATCTATATTTGTTTTTTCATCTTTTTCACAGGATTTTTAATAAATATTAAGAGGACTCAGTACCAATCAGTGTTGTACAGCTGGCAAGATATGGACGGATATAAATGTTCTGAGATGAAATGCAATGAAGAACATCTGGAGTCCCAGCCCCACAGAGAAACCACACTCCTTATTAAAAAGATACTGACAGCAGAAATTAAACTTTTTTTTTACTTCTATCATAACATTGTCTTTGCATGCTATTAATAAATTTGCCATGAACATATTTGGCCAAGCTGTAGAAACTCTTAATTGACAGGTTAAAAAACCCTTGAATTTTGGTCGAATTAAAACCCCTTGAATTCGAATTTGAGGGGTTGAAATACAATTCAATTTTTTAAACGATGGAATATAAAAAATGTGATCAATCGAATTGATCGATTGATCAAATTTTTTTTATTCGATCAAAAAACCTTAAAAAAAGAAAAATCATATGGGAGCTTCCCATAGGATTGTATAGCAATTCGGTAGGTTTAATCTGCCGGATTAAGCTATTGAATTTTTCTAAAAGGACCAGTACTTCAAAAATCCAATAAACATTTTCGAATTTTAACAATTCGAGTAAAATTTTGGGCTATTCGATAGACGAATAAGCCCAAAATTGAATTTTTTAATTCGAATTTGATTTGAATTTTCACTTTGAATCAATTAAACCCTTATTAAATGTGCATCTTAGTGTCAGTATCACTTTAATTAAAGAAGTTCCTCACTGATGGCTGACAATACAGACTTTGGTTTAAAATGGGACATGAACATTTTAAGCACATCAGACACTAACTCTCCTCCCTCTTATTGTTGACTATGGAAATCTTCTGAAAGCAGTTGCAGTGCTGCATTAGTGAATAAAAATCATTCTTGGGCCTGAATTACCCCCTCCCTCCATACCATTGCCCTAATGAGACAGTAGTAGTAGTGGTTACCACAAAATAATATAAAGACAAGATATACTTTGTGCTCACCTATATCAATATGTTAAGGTAACTGAGCCATTTTGTACCATTGCACTAAAAGGAGAGTAGTAGTAGTAGGAAATATATGTGAAAGATGTGTTTGTGCACATAAGTGTAATTTTTTTTATTTAAATCCCCTTTGTCCCTATATTGCAAGATAATAAACCTGGCCAACCACTTCAAAATCATTAATTGCCTGGCCAGTCCTACACTCACTTTCATCTGACTTTTTAAGAATTTTATTGCTTTGTTATACATTTTTCACAGGAACTTGTAACTTTTTTGGTCACCACTAGGATACCTTAAATGTATCTGGAAATTATGGGAGCTACAACATGGAGCTGGCCACCAATTTCCGTATAATCCATAGCAAAAATGGAAAGTTGTGCTCACCACGAAAACATTTTAAACAATTATGAGGGGTTGCAATGAGGGTGTGACCAATGTTGCATTCTGGTCCAGAGCTGCCCTCTCTCTTTGTACGCACTGGCATGCATAATGATGTTGGTGGAAATTATGTCACAATATAACGTGCATAATTGTAATATCAGTTTTACATGAAACTTGCTTTTCAAAGTTAAATCTCACAAATGGTTGCCTTTTTTATTGGCCACCACTAGGATCAGCTGACTGTAGCTGTTAATGCTTCTAGAATGCTCTTTCCTTTAAACAAACAAGGACTGTTTTTTTTCATATACAGTATTGCAATATTTTTTAAACAGAATGCAGCATTTTCCCAACAACTCTATTATAATTGCAGCCAAAAGAGGAAGTTATGCTGATGTGCAGGTTTAGCTGAACCAAAATGTTTGGAGTTGTAATTGTTGCATTTCTAGCACCATGCAATTATTTAAGAGCAAGTCTGCTATGCTTATTGGTGCAACTCACTGTGGGAACTCTGGAATAACTACCAGCTTGTAGATCATGAGTGTCCAACCTGTAAACCGAGGGCCGCATGCGGCCCAGGATGGATATTAAAGGCGGCCCAGCTGGAAATGCTTGGTTCTTGAGAAACCTTATATTGCAAAGGATATAGGAGGAGGGACTCTGCTAATGTCTATTTAATATCAAGCTGTCCCATATTCCAGTGTATAGCTCTATCTGGTTATCCAACTAGTGACGGGTGAATTTGCTGCGAATTCCCGCGATTCGCCACTGGTGAATAAATTCACGAAACGCCAGTGAAAAAATGAGTCGCGCGTCGTTTTTGACACGACGAGGTGAAAACGACGCGACTCGTTTCGTTTCGCAAATTTTTTCGCCAATTCGCGAATTTCGCTGGAAATTCGCAAATTTTTCGGCAAAGCAAAACGGGGGAGATTCGCCCATCACTATATCCAACTGGTATTGTAGTTCTTTACTGTGCATTTTCTTTACTTTTAAAATGTGTTTGTGTATTTCATATATTTCATGTACAGTGCGTATGTCCCTAGACAATTTTTCTTTTTCCAGTGTGGCCCAGGGAATCCAAAAGGTTGGACACCCCTGTTGCAGATAGTGGGAACAATTGTTCATGTGCCTGTTGGAACAGGAAGCAGGCATACATGGACCATCACTGGAACCTGAAAACTTTAACAATTCATAGAGGCAACTAAGGAAACTTCAGATCTCCCTTAAAAGAAAAAAAAAAACATTGACTTTAATACATTTTGAATGAGAAAAAAAGCATATTGACTTCAATGCATTTCACAAATTTGTTTTAACAGTTTTGCAAAATTTTCAGAATTGATATACAAAATAAAGATAACCCATCTGAGCATATGAATTAAATGTTAAACAGATGCTTTCAGATTTAGAAGGAATGTCATAATTACACAAGTGTAAAATAAGAACACCTAAGAGACAGGTGTTAGCCATAACAGGTGTCATTAACAAAATAGAACACATTGTTTTGAATCCATTTTCTATTTGTTAAAATGTCCTTTGTTAAAAAGTCACTGCAGGGTATTAAAACAACTTCAAACTAAAGTAATCATTTTATATTTGCTCCTTTAATTTGTAATATGTGAGTTTCTAGAAGTCAGTTGGTGGGGCAGCCTGTAGTTTTAACGGAAGATTTAAAGGAGAAGTAAACCATATGATGAATATGGCTAAAAATGCCATATTTTATATACTGCACTTATTGCACCAGTCTAAAGTTTCGGCTTCTCAAGAGCAGCAATGATCCAAGACTTCAAACCTGTCACAGGGAGTCACATGCTTAGTGGGCTGTGAACAGCTGTCAATAAACTAAGCTTAGGGGTAGTTGCAAATTATCAAGCAGAAAATTAGGTTGATAAAGGACTCAGTGGAGTCTGAAACGTTTGTATGCACATGGGCTAAATAAATCTCTCAACGGTTTTTTCAAGTATATCAGTGTGCTACTGGTTTTACTTTACATTGAACATTGGACCTGAAGGTCATCCAGTTTGAGCACCTGACACCCTCATTTGGGAGATTTAATCAAGGGCAGGAGCACTTCACAACATGAAGTATTGCAGAAAATTAGGTTGGCCTGTAATATAAACCGATGCTACAAGGGTGATTCTCTTGCTAGTTGCACTGGTTTATGTGCTGCCATGTAGTAATTATCTGTATTAATTAATATTCAGCCTTATATTGTACATGTATATTCTATATATATGGACTGTATATTGTGAGTCTATCCCTAAGCTCAGTAACAGACACCAGCACAGAGCATGTGCAATGAATCAACAGAAAAAAGATGGGGAACTACTAGGGCATTTTCAGAGGCACAGATCTGTACTGCTAAAGGGCTGTAGTTGCCTTGGGCTGATACAGAAGCCCAAAAGATAATATACAACATTTATAATCTACTTCTTTAGTTAGGCTTTAGTTCTCCTTTAATATAGTTGTCTAGGTGGTTATGCCTGTTTTCCAAGCTAGCAAATCAATTTTTCAAATCAAGCTAAATCAAGCTAACTCCTCTACTGTTAAGGTAACCTTTCAAGGAACAGTTGCTGTTGGTTATTTTCTTACAAGAACCTTATTATTTTCAAGACTCCAAGACAAAGAAGGTTCTTCAGAATAACTGATTTTTTATTAGACAAAAACTTTGGAATCTTGGGAAACTTGTCACAATGTCACACACATTTAAACAAGTTTATATACATTTTACAGAGCATTCAGTATAAGGAGCATAGGAGCAGGTGCAAGCATTACTGGAAAACATTTCACAACTAACAGTTTCCTGTGTCCAACAGTTTGCAAGCTTTGTGGTCAAACTAATGCTACTAAAATATAGCCAGGGTGTGAACTTGCAGTTCTTTAGCTACAATTCTATCTAGTGTTCCAAACTGATGTTAATCCTTTAGCCTCTGGCAGAAGGGCTTTGGCATTAGGTCAACATAATTTATAGGGGCCACAATTAACTCCTTAATCCACCTGGCTTAGGTTTTGTCCTTTTATACAGACAATTTACCTTGATTTGATGGTCTGTTCTCCTTATTAATTCATCATTGCCCAAGTCACAGACCTTTAAAAGTTTGACTAAAGTAGGACTATATTCATAACACATGTTGTGGTAAGTTTTAAGGAGAGTGCTACAATTCTTTTGTTGATCAAGCTGGTTGGGAACAGCATTGGTTAATGCTTATGGGATCAATAGCCCTTTACTTGAATGTTCATTTCAGGAGCCTAAGGATTACAGCAAGGTCTGTATCTATGTGGAGCCACACCACCTCTTGGCAGGGGCATAGCTACAGCTAAAGCATCTGCTGATGGGTCTACTGGAGGTCTAATAAGAGAGTCAAATGTATCTGTCCCTGATAAATAATTCATGTCTGTGGTACAAGTTAATTATTTTCACCACTCATAGGCAATATATTTTACACATGTTTATTATTCTCTGAGGTAGCATCTTGAAGGGATAACTCTTCCCCCTGAATATGTACAACCATTGCAGTATGGCCATTAATATATTAATTAAATCTGAAAGGAAACTAATAGTATTTGTGAAAAACAATTATCACTCCCATGAAACCATTGTTGAACCTGAATGGTTAAAACTTATTAAAGGTAAAGGCATTGCAATAGTGCTAACTTGAATCTCACTAGTAACTGCTAAATTCTTGTCAGTCTCATCTAGCAAATGGCCTTACTAAACTTTAATGTTAGCCTTGAACTGGACTGATTTCTGTGAATCACCTTCTGTTAGCATTAATGCACACATGGTATAATATATGGAGGGTAAAAGTAACGACCTAGTTCTATACATGCAAGGATTTTATACACAGCTAACCGCATTGGATGTTAATGTTTGCACTACGTAATTATATCTGTGAATTTACTTTGTTAATTATTTGGATCATTGGGTAAGTAACTGTAGCTTCAAAAATATATGTTATGTTGGAGCTAATTATAAATACAAAGTTGTTATGAAAAGTATAAACAGAAGAGGAATGCAACTGTATTTTGTTTTTCATTCCATTTAGTTTATTATATAACTCAAGGTTTTACAAAGAGTGAAATCAGCAAATTAAAATGAAGTATGAAACCGATTAGAAACCTAAAGCTTACATTTGCCTTATGCCATCATTTGAAAAACAGTCTACAAAAATACATAAAGTAAAACATATGCTATATTTTATAACAGATGTTTTGAACAGAAGGTTTCCTGAGATGCATGAGCTTTAGATATTCTAAAATGAGAATAAATCATACTCATTTATATTATAGCAAAATGTTGCAAAAATGTTGAAAGTTAATGCAAGTATGAAACTGGATGCGCATTGTGTCAATGCTGACCCAACTACAACACTAAACAGGCACAGGTTAGGCCAAAAATTCTTTTAACTACAGGATCAGAATGGCAGATGGAATTGGATGGAGTTTTTTAGCTAGAAGTAGGGTACAATTTCTCAGTTAGGACTTCATTGTATTAAAATTATCTTTCACTATTTTAGCAAACTCCAGAATGTATAGCCACAAAAACAACACAGCTAATAATCAATAGACAAAAAAATGGGAAAAATACTAACATTTATATTGATCCTCATTTTACATTTTACATAGAGTATTTGTTACAGTGTTTTCAGACTATAGTTCTCAACCACAAAAATATGACTATGAAGATTTTCCCCCTCACATGAAAGTCTGCCTGTTGTGTCTGCTTATCTTGTGTGAGCTTTAAAAGTTATCAGTACTCAGATTAACTGGCCCTGCATTGTGTATACCTCAAAATTTTACATTGTTCAAACCTTTAATCCCCCCAACATTGTTCCCACATGTAGCACCTCTTTCGTTCACTCCTCATACCCAACAGTGCCCACATTGTTCACCTGTTCACACCTCATACAAATTGATAGAGGGGCACCAGCATTTTCTCACTGTGTGTCAAACAATATGTAATGTTCATCTTAGAGTGGGCCTGAAAAGTTTCCCTGTCTCCTGCTCTATTCTGCCTTCCCTATGCTCCCTGTGTGTGCTATAAACTACCTGTCCTATGCTCCTTGTGTGTGCCATACTCTACTTGTCCTATGCTCCCTGTGTGTGCCCTAATCTGCCTGCCCTGTGCTACCTGTGTGGGACATGAGTCTGGTAGGGTTTGTTCTGGGGGTTTGTTAGCATTTGAAAATTATTGTTAGGGGCCCATAAGGGGGTGGCTTTAATATGATTTACAGATTAAGCCACTTTGGTCTGTGTGTTTGACACTGAATAACTAAACCCAGATATCCCACTTATCCTATTTAAAAAAGAAAATTGCATCACAGCATCCAATCTAATTAAAGTGTTCACCATTGTGAACAATGGTGCTTTGGTATGCTAATGAAAAGGTTAAGCACATTAAATGAGTTGAGATGACTTTAGATTAGTGATGGGCGAATTTATTCGCCAGGGGCGAATTCGCGGCGAATTCCCGCGATTCGCCACTGGCGAATAAATTCGCGAAACGCCAGCAAAAATTCGCCGCCAAAAAATTTGCCCAAAAAAACGAGTCGCGCGTCGAAAATGACGTTTCGCGAATTTTTCCGCCAATTCGCGAATTTCTCTGGAAATTCGCAAATTTTTCGGCGAAGCAAAACGCATGAGATTTGCCCATCACTACTTTAGATAACACTGCTTCTTCAATTAGTCCAGAGTTTAATGCATTTAACACACAAATCCAAGTGACTTAATCTGTAAATTTTTACATTTGAATGATGAGAGATATCCCTGCAGTAAGTACCACCATTAAAGTGGCTTTGGTCTTACAAGTTTTCCATTATTGGTCCTCCACCACTCCAGATGGATTTTCGCTCAGGGGAACAATCATAAATCTGCTTATTTATCAAAGTGTGAAAATTTTTATTTCTTACCTTTTTTGCCAGGTTCTGACTGACTAATTAATGTCCTGTATTACAAAAAAGTCATAAGGAAAAGTAAAAATGCTGGTGATTTTTCATATTTAAAGTGGGATTATGTTTACAAGCTGTAACTGTTAAAAATATCTTATTTACACTTTTTTTAACATTTGAAGCTCATGCCAGATTTGTTTTAAGGTGGGTTCATTTTACTGCAATTCGATCGATTGAATGATCGAATAGAAATAATTCGATTGTTCGATAAAACCTACTGAATTGGATTTAACTATTTTTGATCAAATAAAAAAATTAAATTGAATGGTTAAAATCGTTCGATTCCAACGATTTTAACCATTCAATCTAATTTTTTTATTCGATCAAAAATAGTTAAATGCAATTCGGTAGGTTGAATATGGTGAACTAGGCAGTTGAATAAAAATTTAAAGGGCAAGTTATTCGACTGTCAAATATTCGAATAGAATTTTATTCAAATTATTTGAATCATACAATTCGATCGAATTTTCAAGTAGTCTTCAAAAATATTTGAAAATTCTAATTCGAATCTTTTTGAAAAATCGATCGAATTTCGAATCATTCATGTGAATTTGATAAATCTGCTCCATGGGATAGAGTTATACTGAGCTTTACTCCATTTTTAAAATGTCGGGAGAAAATGTCTTTTAAAATGTCGTTTTTGTGCCATTTTGAAAGATAAATTCATAAAAGTGTCTGTAAACTGTCGTTCTTTCACTAAGGGGCTGATTTACTAAGGGTTGAATTTAAATTCGAATAAAATTCGAATTTCAAAAATTCGAATTTCGAATAAATTTTGGGCTACTTTGACTATAGAGTCAAAGTAGCCCAAAATTTATTTGAAATTCGATTTGAATTGAAAAAATGTGAATATTCAAATTTTCAAATTAAGAAATACTGGCCCTTTAAAAATCCTTCAAATTCGACAGCTTAAAGCTGCCGAATTGCCATTTTAGCCTATGGGGGACCTCATAGAACTTGTCCTGAGATTTTTTTCTAAGTTCTGAGAATTCAAAGGATTTTGGTGAAAATCGTTTGAATCGTTTGATCGAATCGAACGATTCGAACAATTTTCATTCGATCAAATACACCTCTTTTGCAATCAAAAATGGCCATATTCGATCGAAAATTACTCCCCAAGAAATCGAGGGTCAAATTTCAACTGAGTTCTCTCATGGTATAAATTGCTAATTTTGGCAGCAAAGCACAATGTTTTTTATGCACAATAGAGAGTTCCCCCCTCAGAATTCCTGTGTAAAAACAGGGCAAATTTCACTATGTACCAAAAGGAATACAAAAGTTGTTACCATTTGGCCATTCACTCTCCACTTGCAATGTAAGCAGTTTTTAGTGTATCTGTGTGCTGCATTAGCATTCAATTTGTTTATTGCAAGTCAACAGTGTTTATTGCTGCAACCAGCTTGTTGAACCCTGAAACTACCACCAGAGATTAGATTGGCGGTAGCAACAGTGTTTCATATTGTCAACATGTGTACTTCATTACAACTTTTTATTAAAGGTTAGACAGGTGCTGCTTGCAAGTACTTACTTGTGCTTAGAGCATCTATGAGTGTCCGTTTCAGTGCCTTACACTTGTGTTTGCAATTGTCAATGAGGTTTATTAGTATTCTTTACTGTATACGTTGCCTATTATAGAGTTGCTTTTAAGTATGGTTTCACCCATCAGGTCTTAATCTCCACTTTGGTAATTTTTTACTAGCTTTACTCATCCCCTTGAAATGAGCATAACAATATTAAAGGGGATGTAAAGGCAAAAAAATACAATTCCATTTTTACTTTCTTTAATGAAAAAGAAATCTATCTCCAATATACTTTAATTACAAATGTGTACAATTTTAATAATAAACCTGACTGTATGCAGTGACATTCCCCCTTAGTTTTACTTGCTCTGACAGCTGCAGATAGGAAACTTCAGACGAAACCTAACTGCTCTTCAGGGAAATAATACTTTCAAATGGCAGTGGGAGCCCCCCCCACCTTGCTTCCCTGACCTTGAGCATCTTTGTTTGTTTCCCTGTAGAGCAGCCACAGACCATGTAGAATATGCAGATCCAGTGCAGTCTGCATATTCTGATTATTAATCAGTCTTACTGTATCTGCTTCTATGGCAGGTATTATTTGACTTGTGCTGTTTTGATAATTTATGATGAGCTTAATTTTCCAGCTGAAGCCCAGACCACACAAACAGAGCACAGAGGTCTTGGTCATGCAAAGATGTTTAGCAAAGTTACAAAATGGTGTCCCCCTGTTGCCAACTTTAAAGCTCATATTTATTTTTAATAAACAAAATACAGCATTCCTAGCATTATGCTATTTTAGACCCTACCCTTCTCTTTTAAATGTTAAACATATGTAATAGGAGTTCACTATAAAGTGAGTACAAATGCTATATAGTGAGTATGTCCAATTATTCTTAATACTAAATTGTTGCTTTTCTACGTGCATTCCTTATTTATACTCCTTCATTATTAAAACAAATACATTGTGAACACTAGAAGCTTTTTACATTTTATAGACAGTCAACAGAATACATTTCCAATCAACTCATGTTGAAAAGAGATTTCTCCTTTAAGTTTTACAACCTGAAAATGTGTTTTTATAAAAGCAAAATATCCTAAAACTTCAATATTTCATTTACTTTATGTAGAACAAATGTACCCAGGAAATTGCCTGGAGGATCATTTCATATTTGGCAGCACTGACAGATGGTATGAAAAAGCTTAAATTAACAAATGGCTAAGAGCATATTTTAAATAAAATGTTAAACTTATAATAACAATAGTATTAATATGAAATAACTTCATTGGAATTCAGTTTGTTTTAAGCCATTAAGAGTGCTTGAAAATTTTTTCGAACCTATACTAAATGGAGCAATAATGGTTGGACTATCTGGCAGTTTAGCGTGAGAATAATATACTGACTCCATTTATTGTGAAATGTGAATGAATTATGTTGAATAATTGCAAAACACAGTTGTATACATATTTTTCTGTGTCTATACGGTGAAACAATTGATGCATGCTAGCGATAAGTGATAAGAGGTGGAGGCATGGGTGGAAACAGTGCAATGCTTGCTTTTTATGGCTGGATATTCTCAAAGCTTATGAGTTTAAAAGAGCTGAGAACAGAGAATGAAGGCACTTGAGATCTGATAGAAGTATAAAGTATGCAGACATATGCAATATGACGTACACCTAACTTACTCTCATAAGTCTCACATTTGATTCTCTTCCTTTCTGCAATAGAATTTTTTTTATTTTCTCTAACTTTTTTTCTGGGGTATCTCAAGGTACTGTATTAGGTGACTATTTAGTTTTGTAGTTCTTCATCTTAATTCAGATCTCTCATTACCTATCTTCTGTGTCTATTTTAATGGCCCAGAGCTACTTGAAACAGAAATGGTGCTTATTCTTTCACGCTATATAGCCAATCACTTGCTAAATCATGTTGTTTTCATCTAAAGAATGTCTCCATAATATGCAATTTTCTCCAAGGACAGGAATTAAAATTCAATCATTTATCATTTCATACCTTGAATATTCAAACCCAGCTAAAGTGTTGCTGGCACCTGCAAAGGTATTTCTTATATATATATAGCTCATATTGCAGTCTTTACTGTTACTGAAATGTAATACACTAAACCATTTCTTTTTTATTAATAATAACAAAAACATTTTACTGTATATATGGAAGAAATTGGATTTAAATAGGCTCTGTATCAATTATACTTGATAGAAAATGTTGTCACATTTTACCAACTGATGCGAAGACACAAAATAGAGTTAACACTTAAAAGCCTCATTATTATAAAAAAATAAAATCATTTAAACATCTTTCATTCATCTTTGGAACTCCCCCTTTTCAAGGGCAATAGAGTAATTGCTGTTCTTTCTTTTCTGAAACATTTCATTGGAAGCACAAATGCACTAATATGATCAATAGATTTACTTTCACACACAACAAACATTTAAATAAAATCATTTGTTGATCTAGAAAACACAATTTAATATAAAAAATAAAGTCACCCACACAAGAACACACAATCATCTTATAAAGCCTTTACAAAAAAGCTTTGTTTGCATACGGATGACTCCACCATCAGTATAAGCAGGACTGGGACAACCCAACCGGACTCTCTAGGCACCATGCTGCCCATCCCCCCAGGCACACCCAACAATGAACTTTTGGGCACATGCACCTTAGCTAAGGGAAGGATGGACCAGTGAACACGGACTAAGGGTGACAGTGGGAAATGAAAGCAGACTAGGGGTAGGCAGAAGACACTTTAACAGGGACTTGCCTGGGGCCCCCCTATAATTTCACCCTAGGCAGGTACCTCTTCTGCCTACCCCTAATTCTGGCCCTGAGTATAAGTTCTAAATAAATCAGCCTGTTTAATTTAATGCAATGCAATAGTATTTAATATAAAACACTTAACAACGAGAGCACTGTTGCTATTTAAGTTGAAGTATTTCTTTTGCAATTACTCACACATGTACACACTCACTCACACTTTCATGCTTTTCTCCCAGCACAGTACTTGACAACAATTTATACAGCAATCAAGCATATACTACATGCCAACAGTGAATCCCAACAGCCATAAATATGACCTGTTTTAAACTACACTTTTCCTTGCTGTTTAAATTCATACACAATTCAACATGCACCACTGAAAATTATTCTAACCTATTTGAGCAAAAATCTCACCTCTGCTAAATGTTGCTAGTTTCATCACTTTGAGCCTTGTAGAGTTGTCATAACCACTTTAGCACTAGTATTCAGCATATTTTATTGTTAAAACCAATATCTGTTCTTCACAGTTATAGAAAATAAAGCAACATAAATGTTAAAATATATATAAAATACAATTTGACCCAATTCTTCTCAAAATAGCAGCAGGATTCAGATGGTAGAGCCAGTTTGGAGAAAACAAGGGTTTACAGTGAGCTAAACAGTGATTTAATTTGGCATGAACTACTGGTCATCACTTCACATCAATAGTGATGGGTGAATCTCCCGAGTTTCGATTCGCTGAAAATTTGAAAAAAAATGTGAATTTCTGGTGAAAAATTTGCGAAATGAGTCGCGGCACGCTTTTGACGTGCGTCGCATCAACTTCGCACGTCGCGTAGTTTTCGACGCGATTCGCGTCGTTCCGTCGTGTCACATAATTTTCGACACGCGGCACGCCGTTTTCGCCTCGCCACGTCAAAAACGATGCGCGACTCGTTTTTTTCTGCGAATTTTTGCCAAGCAAAATTTCGCTGCCGTTTCGCGAATTTATTCGCCAGCGGCGAATCGCAGGAATTCGCCCATCACTAAACATCAACACTAATACACAAACAAAAGGAAATAAAAAATGGACAACAGTTTTTAAGTCAGCATTGGTCAAGGTAATAAGTAAAAATATGGAGGAAAATGCTAAAAAAAACACATAAAATAAAAACCAGCAATGAGGAGCCCTGAAAGGGAGAACAGATTTTGGGAGAAAACTATTGCCTAAGGTTGTTAGCAATGGCCACAGGATTGTTGAACAATGGTTAATTGGCCACATTTTTTCAGCTAAGATATTTACATGTTTAAAGAATGTGCTGTTCTCTGCTGAAACAAGAATAATAGCAATGTGTTAAATTAAATTATGTGCATAATATTACCATAAAGCTTATATTACCTTCGCAATGGATTAATATTTGACCCAACAATCACTTAAATGTGTCATGTGATGTTAGGGTTTTAAAATTAACGAACCTTCTGTAAAAGTTCTGACAAAACTGCACTTCATCTATTTAATTTGCAATTTAACTTTTTACTTTTATTGATTAAAATGTTGTTCTTGCAGCATAATGTTAATCTCATACAGTTAAGTCTGTCTTAGTATTATGCAATAATATTTCATGAATTATTCATTGCCACTCTATCAAAGGACGTTTTATTTTTAACTTCTCCAGTATGAAACTGAAACATAGCTTGATTTTTAGTCACTGAAGGAGTTAACTCAGCATTAAATCTGAATAGTGAACAATTATAAGGTAGTGATCTTTTTATTAGAAGAACATTATAGTTGAGATGAAGAAATTACATTTTCTAGATGAGGTCAACACTAGAATCAAGTGAATCTTTTTGATTCATGCAAAGGCATGTATTATCCACTTGTGAATTAATAAGATAATTCTCTAAAGGTTTTAAGTTCTGCCAGACTGATAATTACCTTTATTAGCGAAGTAACATATTTTGCCTCATAAATACAATGCTTCAGAAATTTGTAGTTTTTACGTTTTTACTTATCACTTGTACTTTAATTCAACATCGGGAAAGTATGTGATTTGAAAGTCTTCTTTTTTTGAAAGAAATACAAAAGTAACATTGTAATTGGGGTTGTTAATTGACATTTTTACCTCACATTTTGTAAACAGGTCTGCTATAATAAGTAAAGAAAAAAGTTTTTTAAGTAAGAAATCACAGGCTATATATAATTAAAGTAGCTTATTTTAAATTATCAGAAAATGAACATTTATCTAAAGAAAGACTTACAGTACATTTACTTAGACATTAGAATAATCTACAATAATTAAAGCAACAAGGTTTGTGATAATATTTAAAATAACTAACATCACTGATTTACTGTGACCCAAGCTAAAGTGAACTCAAACTCAATAAATACAAAGAGAATGTATATAGCTGCTGCATCTGATATGATGATAAACCCTTCGATTAGATCTGCATTCTAAAGTAAGCCATGCATCCAGATCTGAAACAGCCCATCCTGCAATGCTATTAGATCGCAGATGAATTGTCCCATTTCAAAATGTCATCTGCTGATGCACCAGGAGATGAGAAAGATGCTGCTTCTCTACATGTTTTGCAATTCAGATTGTTTGGTTATTGGCCCAAGCTAACTGAATATAATATCATATAATTTGTGCACAAAATTTAATAGAAAGGAGTAACTAAAATGCAGACTGCAAAAAAATTCCATTGGCCTCACAACATGTTCTGGATCACATGGACCCTTTCTCAAGTGTGAATAACAATTGTAAACCATCACCTTTTAACCCCATTTGTGCACAGTGCTCCTTCTTCGCTGTGACATCAAGAAATAAATTTATTGGTACTTGTTAAAAATAATTCATCCTGATATGAAGTCCACTAAACTATAATATTTGTCCCATGATATTATCATAGTATAATCATCTTAAGGGGCCTGCACTTTAATTGCTTCTGTAAATAATGCAGTTTTTATATAGATCTATGGGAATGCCATTTGTTCTAAAATTTGTAAAGCAACTAGAAGTATATAAAAGGTGTAAGATGTATCTTTATTTGGTCTTAATTCTGATTTAGTCATTGCATATTTGAAACTGTTGCAGAAATTCACCACAGAAATATTGGCAGTGATAAAAAAGTTGCAGAGACAGAAATGTTGCAGAGAAAGATCCCCATTGACTTAATAAATTTGGAGTGATAGAAATTGTCACGCATAAAATATTTTTGACACCCTTTGACTTTAATGCATTTCTCAAAATTTTTCACAGTTTAGCAGATTTAGTGGAAAAGCAAAACAGTACAGATTCGTTCATCGTTAACGATAAATTCTTGCTGTGGTTTATAACTACTGCCAGGAATGAAAATATCTCTAAGTCATCATCTATTCCTAGGTAAATCTAAATCTACTGTACTGGCTTAATTAGTGTCCCATCTCACAAATCTATGTCTAATTAGTTAATATAAATTAAATATTCCAAAGTGGTTTCTGGATTATAATAAAATTTAAATAGTTAACATCACAGACCTAAATGTCATCTTCATATTTTAAAGATAACAAATTGGTACTTATACATTTAATAAATAAATAAAGTATATATTTTAAGTTTGATAAAATATTAATTTTAATAATTTAATTTAAAGGAGAATTCAACCTTTAATAGAAAAAACCCTCCACCCCTCCCCTGGGTAGACCCCCCTCCCTCCTCCCCCCAGCCTATCTGCCCCTCCACCCTGTGCAAATGCCTCTTTTTTTCCTTCTGTGCAGATTTGGGCCACGGAAGTTCACGGGTGCCATCTTCTTTCCTTGGTCTTTTTCCGGTACCAAACAACTGCAAATGCACCGAAAGTCATGAAAATTACAGACCTTGCGCAGTGGTTCGGGTCCTGAAATAGACTTCAACACGCATACCAAAAACTGCGCATACGAAATGCCTGAAGCCCAAATTTGCAAGGAGGGTTAAGTAAAAAATTAGGGACATTTGCCCAGGTAGGTTGTGGGGGAGGGAGGGTTTTTTCTGTTACAGGTTGAATTATACTTTAACAGACTTTACAAAATAATTTTCATGGATTTATTTTTTTTAACGTTATTTTTTGTTTATAGTCAATCACAAAATGATGAATCTTGTTTTATAGATTTTATGACATATTTCAATACAGTATCATACAGGAACAAAGAATGAAATATTTAAATTTTCCATGATGTAACAGTTTTCCCTACATATTTATCAAGAAACAAAACAGTGTACGCCTCCAGTTGATCTTTCCAAAACCCACACACAGGTTGGCAGTGGATATTTTTTAGGGATATACCCATATCACCTCCCTAATCCATTTGACTTTATTGCATGCCAATTTAAAACAAAATGGAACTTGTTAAATGAAGCTTGATAATATAACAAATGCAAATACTTAACACAAGGTTTTAATAATGTTTTCTCAAATAATTTGTATAGGGATTCACCCTTTTTTAAGAAAAAACTGACCTTTTTAGAAATATTACTATTTTGATTAATTTCCATAAAATTATCTGTAAAAGCATGTTTTAAATATTTATGCTTTAGAAAATTGATCATCATGTTGCTCCATAAATGTATAGTAATAAAAACTGTTACATTTCCTTCTTGGTAGTGCTTCCATTTTTTTATCTT
This sequence comes from Xenopus borealis, assembly GCA_024363595.1. NCBI lineage: Eukaryota > Metazoa > Chordata > Amphibia > Anura > Pipidae > Xenopus > Xenopus borealis. Next base: position 65,153,479 of record CM044431.1, read on the forward strand.
TTCAACCTTTATTTGCATTGAGTCACTCTTCTTATGTGTAATTACAATACAACAAACATAAAATGTATTAACAAGTACAATTGCATGTGTCTTCACTTTTGAAACATGACTAAATTAAATTGAATAATATCCATATGTATGTGCTGAGTGGCAATTTCACAAGTAGGAGGTGTGATGGATTGGACTGTGTCATTTTCATTGTGTGCTACCAGTCCATTATGAAAATATAACCTGATGCACTTTACATCCCCCTTAGACAAAATTGCTGCAGCAAATATATACATTCTAACTTTTGACTCCCTTAATAATAACCTACATTACAGCAAGCCTGCATTCACATTCCTGGTCAGATAATAGACCTGGCTGAATAATGAAGCAAAGCACAGAACATTCTGTAAAGTTACCCCCCCCCCAACACACACACACATAGCAAACTCATATAGCTAGTCACTAGTAATTTTTAAATTGTTGCTGTGTATTATAAACTGTAATTCAATTACATTTGAAATTGTTGTTTTTTTTTTAATTGTGTTAAAAATGCCATGTGGAATAAATAAGCTGGACACAATTTTAAATACATTTGTGTTTCAGGGAGTGTATCATCATTCAAGCACCTAATTTAAAGCGATTCTGTCATGGGAAAAATGTTGAATTCTGCATTGAAATCCATTTCTCAAATGAGCAAACAGATTTTTTATATTTCATTTTGAAATCTGACATGGGGCTAGACATTTTGTCAATTTCACAGCTGCCCCAAGTCATGTGACTTGTGCTCTGATAAACTTCAATCATTCTTTACTGCTGTACTGCAAGTTGTAGTGATCTCACCCCCTCCCTTTTTCCCCCCCAGCAGCCTAACAACAGAACAATGGGAAGGTAACCAGATGGCAGCTTCCTAACACAAGATAACAGCTGCCTGGTAGATCTAAGAACAACACTCAAAAGTAAAACCCATGTCCCACTGCGTACTATTCAGTTACATTGAGAAGGAAAACCAACAGCTTGCCAGAAAGCCGAAAGTGCTGGCAGAAGTCACATGACCAGGGGCAGCTGGGAAATTGACAAAATGTCTAGCCCCATGTCAGATTTCAAAACTGAATATAAAAAAATCTGTTTGCTCTTTTGAGAAATGGATTTCAGTGCAGAAGTACTAATAAGACAAATGATTTATGTTTTCAAATTTGGCAGTAGGGGGCTGTCATCTTGTAACTTTGTTAGACATCTCTGCAATATCAAGACTCTGCACATGCTCAGTGTGGCCTGGGCTAAGCTAATGGAGTAAATTTATCAAAGAGTGAAGTTCCGCCACTAGAGTGAAATTCCGCTGCTCTCCATTCATTTCTATGGGATTTTGAAATTCAATGGGTGAAGTGAAAGGTCACCCTTTGATAAATATGCCTTAAAAATTCCCACAGAAATGAATGGAGAGCGGCGGAATTTCCCTCTAGTGGCTGAACTTCACTCTTAACGTCACTCCTTGATAAATAAATATACCCCTAGGGATCGTCATAAATGATCAAAACAGCCCAAGTCAAATAATATCTGCCATAGAAGCAAATACAGCAGACTTATAATACTCATAATATACAGACTTCACTGGGTCTGTGGATACAAATATGTACACATTCACTCGCTGTGTTACAGGGAAACAGACAAAGCTGCTTGAGTTCTGGTAAGCAAGGTGGGGGCCAGGCCCGGACTGGCAATCTGTGGGTTCTGGCAAATGCAAGAGGGGCTGCTATAAGGTGCCATAGAAAGTCAATATTTGGTGGGCTAGTGGGGGGCTGTATGGGCCTCTGTGTGGGCTGATTGGGCCTCTGTGTACCAAGGGTTGCCACTAGTGATGGGCGAAACGGGCGCGTAGCGTCGTTTTCGGCGCGCGTCGCGCGCCTCGTTTTTGGCGGCGAATTTTTGGCGGCTAATTTTTCCTGGTGTTTCGCGAATTTATTCGCCAGCGGCGAATTGCAGGAATTCGCCGCGAATTCACCCCTGGCGAATAAATTCGCCCATCACTAGTTGCCACCTTTTCTTGAAAAAAATACCGACCTTCCTAAATATTTATATTTTTTTCCTATTAATAACATTGGGATCAACCATCAAAAAGACCAGCCAGGCCGGTAAAATACTAGCCAGGTGGCAAACCTATGGGGCAAATTTACTATTATTCCCCAAAATTAGTTTGACCAAATTCAATATTCGATTAGCATTCGATCGTCGAATGCTAAACGAATAGTTTTAGGCTACCTTTTATTTGATATTCGATCATTCGATGATCGAATACAAATTTATTCGATCAGTCGAATAATTTATTCGATCAGTCGAATAATTTATTCGATCATTCAAATGATTCATACGATTCGAACGATCGAAGACTTCGATCGTACGAATCCTATTCGAGCAGGACATAGCCTCAGTGCTCCCATAGGCTTCTATTGCAATTCTGTAGGTCCAATCTGGCAAAGTAGGCAATCGAATAAACTTTAAAATTTAAATCCTTCGATCGAATGTTCGAATATTCGTTCATTCAAATATATTCGAATGTATTCGATCGTTCGACCATTCGCTATTCGATGATCGAATATACCAAAATTAGCATTTTCGACCAAACTAATAAATCCTACGTTCGAAATTCGATCAAATTCGATTGAACTTCGATCTATTCACGTGAATTTAGTACATCGGCCCCTATGTGTACCTGAAATGCCAGGGCCTATTTTGATTCTCAGTCCAGACATGGTGGGGTCTTACTGCAAATAACGCACAGTTGGGGCTCTCTTTTCTGCAGTAAGTTGCCTAGCGTGAAAATTCAGATGCATGTTTTTCATTTGGGGTCCGTACATACCATATACTTTGGTAATTCTATGCAAATTGGACATCAAATTATTCAATAGACCTCTGACGTCCATATGGGTGATATGTCTTTGTAAGTAAAACATTGTGTGAGATAAATGCGGCAAACTGCAATATTTTTAGGCGATTTTCAGAAATGTTGTAAAAACCTCTACATTTAGAAACACTTAGCAGTTTGGTCGTTTGGTGTAGAAAGACTTCTTTATATTTGTTGGATTCATCAGAATGTGTACTTTGCTGTTAGGAGGGTCTTTTGGTACATAATATGAAGTCAAGGGTCTATGTTCACAGGAGGCGAATCGACAGCAGAGAAAATTCAAATGCACTATTTTAATTTGGGGTCCGCACATGCCAGCTGCCTTTGTATATCTATGCATATTGTGCATCAACCTATTCAGTAGACCCTTGGTGTCAATATTTAGGGAGTTTTCCAGTTGTATGTAAGAAATTGGGTGAGATAAATGTGGCCAATTAGAATTTTTTAGGTGATTTTCAGAAATGCTAAAACCCCTGCCTTTATCGCTAAATTTAGGAAAGGATTGCAGCTTTATGCTTTGTAGTAGAAATACATGCATACCCAATTTGGATTTGGGGGAGTGTGTACTTTCCGAAAATGTATGGTTTTTGGGGGTGAACTTACTTTTTTCTAACTTTGCCCCCCTCAAAATGATGTAAATCTGTTGATTTTGCAGTACCTGAAATGACCGACCACATGGGGGTCTTCGTTTGGGGTTTTTTATATGCCACGTGCTTGGGTACACCTATACATATTGGGCATCAAATTGTTCAGAGGACCTAAGGCTTTCATATTTGGGGTGATTTATCTTGGTACCTAACAGTAAGTGTGGAGATACGATGCTGCAGGGTGGAAATTTTGAGGTGATTTTTGGAAATGTCACCAAATTGCCCAATTTAGGAAAGGTTTGCGGCTTGGTGCTTTTGAGTAAAAAGACATGCATACCCATGTGTAGTTTCTGAAAAAGTATGGGTTTTGGGGGTAAACTTACTTTTTTCTAACTTTTAAATAATGGGTAGTTTTCTAGGGTAAACCTACTGTTCGTGGAATGTTTGACCTTGAAATCAGAAGTATGTCGTTTTATGCCTTTGAAATTTGGTAGTGTACTGCTTAGAGATTTTGAAATGTAAAAGTGAGAAATCTCCATAAAACAATATATATATTTGGTATTGTCGTGTTCAGGACACACTGAACTTTCTAAATCTGCTGTGTTCTCATTCATAAAATAAATTATGTTTCTGATTTTGTATCATGCAAAACTGTTTTTTGTTTTTTTTATACACTTAGAAGCCCATATCTTTTAACAGGAGTGGAATTACCCCCAAATTGTAGCATATTTTGAAAGCTCAAAAAAACAATATATTTTTTAATTATTTGTGGTTTTTGAGTTTTTTAGTTTGTTTATTCAGCAGCTCCCCAGTTTGCAATTTCAGCAATCTGGTTGTAAGCGGTCAAATTAACCTAGCAACTATACAATGATTTGAAGAAAGTGGAATAAGAATGGGAGAGGACCATACAATAACAATATATTTGTATCCTTACAGAACATTTGTCTTTTTTAAATGGGGTCAGTGACCCCCATTTGAAAGCTGGTTAAAGTCAAAGAAGCAAATAATTTAAATATAAAAATAAATAATGTAGATCAATTGAAAAGTTACTTAGAATTGGCCATTCTATAACATGGCTGCTAAAACAAGCCAAATATAAACTCACCAAAAAACCTGTGGCCTAAAGAAAAAGGGGAGGTAAAAAAGGGGTGAAAAGTAAAATAAAACAATGAGACAATAAATTGTGGATAAATGAATAGGCCACAGCTTTTATTAAATTATTTAACAATAACCAAACACATTATGCCTACTGTTGCTATCGCAACAGGCACGACATTTTACTTAAACAAAAAGAAGAGTCTCTAGCTGTTCGAATCCAAGCCGTGGGCTACAAATCCTCTCAGCTTTTAACTCACCAATGTAAATGAAAACTTTATTCTGACAGTGCATACATTTCTCCACCGAAAATCCAGCTATACCTGGCTGGATATACGCCCCAGCACTGCCAGAGCTTGTTCAATACCAGTTTGAAAATCCATATTTAGAACATCTAAACCAATTGGGTTCAAGTGAACTCCGTCTTTTCTCAACATGCATTTATTGTCTTTTTCAAGCTCCCTGTGTCTTATTGAAATGCCACCTATACACTGCACAAATTTTGAAACTGAAACATTGAGTTTTATTCTGCACTTATCAATTGCCTTAGGGTTCCTGGCCCCTCTCCAAAATGATCTGGAGACAATATCAGACCATACAACTACAAGACCATTTATACAAGCACAACATTTTGCAATGTCTTGTTTTATGTTGTTTACCAAATCTACATTTTTTACTGTTCCAAGGTCATTTCCACCTGCATGAATAACTAAAATATTAGGGCCTGAACCCACTTTTCTTAATTGTAAAACTTCGGGTAATATTTGACCCCAATTTAAGCCAGGTATGCCCCTCCAGCGTATTCTCACTTCCACTGCAGGCAGACCTAGTTGTCTCCCATATATTCTTGCTGCTACTCTCTTTGCACCCCACTTTACATACGAATGTCCAATAATCCAACAATATACTGGAAAGACACCTAAATTAAAAATAAACTGGTTATTTGCTTTATGCATGTTAACTGGATAACAAATGAGGTTGGACATAAGTCTTAAAATGGTTAGAAGACCATCGGCCTATTTTCTTTATTTTTTGAGGGGAAAAACCTAATTGGTTTGCTTCTGTGGCAGCTCCAATTCTGAAAGAATGAGTACAAAAGGCATTTGGGTTTTTGGAAAGGGACTTTAAACAGCTTCTGAATATGGATAAAAACTTATATCGGGAAACAAAACTGCCATCTTCATGGATAAGGAAAGACCCATGGCTATTTTTCCTTATGTTTAGGTATTGTTTTGTTAGTCTTACTGGGCAACAGTTACCTCCAATTGCTGTCAATATAATGTGTTTTCCTTTTCCTGACTTGTCTGTTTTTGAAAAACGGATATTTATTGTCATTGATTGGTCTGCTACTCTTATGTCCTTTATGGTTAAACCCCCTGTTTTGTTTTTGCTGGTGATACTAATTCACCAATTCTGAGTGCTCTGAAAAAAGCTAATGAAAATGCAGTTTTAAATAATATAGCTTCATAGTGGTCTTTGCAAATATTTTGCAAAATAAGTAATACATTGTTTAATGTTCTAAAAGATACTGGTGCCCTTTTGTCGCTAATTGCAGTTCTTATTTTCCATTCTTTTACTAATCTTTTTAACAAACATTCCTTCGTTACATCTTTCCAATTAAATAATTTGAACAAAAATGACAGCGCTGCCATATTTTTCTGAAATGTAGAACCAGAAAGTCCAATTTCTTTTAGATTTTTTAAGTATGCTAATGTCGCTAATACACGGCTTTGATGGTCTTTTAACCCTTATTCTGCATCTGTTTCAGCAATCCATTCAGCCCATACTTTGATGTAAGCTTTTAGAGTGTTAGATGACAATGAATTAGCCATGAGCTCAATTAGTTGTCCAAAACGACTCTCCATAAGCCAGAAGGTATTGGTAAGCTTTTTTCCTCTGCCCTCGGAACCAATTGTCGAAATCTAACTGTAACCGAGAAAGGGAATCAGCTATAATATTATTAACTCCTGGAACATGCTTTGCCCGGAACCAAATATTAAATCTAAGGCATTGGAGGATCAATTCTCTCAAAACATTGAGAACAGGTACAGATGTGGCTGTTTGGTTATTAACAACATGTACTACACTCTGGTTATCACACCAGAATATAATACTTTTATTTTTGAGTTTTTCTCCCCATATCATTACCGCTGCTAAAATAGGTATTAACTCCAATAGTGTTAAGTTCTTAATTAAATTGGTACCCTTCCAATCCTGGGTCCAAGGTTCAGCGAACCATTGATTTTGGTGAAAACCTCCCATGCCTATGCTGCCTGAAGCGTCTGTAAAAAGCTGTAATTCTGTTTTAGACATATTAGCTTCCTGCCAACAAGATTTGCCATTATATTCAGCTAGAAAAGTTGCCAAATAGTCTTAACTCTTTTCTGATCCTAATATAATGATGCTGTTTTTTAACTCCTTTTGTAGCTAAAGTTAATCTCCTGCAGAAAACTCTAACCATAGGTATTACCCTGCAAGTAAAAACTAAATGTCCAATTAAAGATTGTAACTGTTGCAAAGTGACCTTTGTAGCAGTTTTTACTCTGGTTACTAATAATGACAATGTTTCAAGTTTATCTTGAGGTAAGCGGGATATCAAGCTGCTGGTATCTATTTCTATACCTAGAAAAATAAATTAAATTAGTGGTAGGGCCTTCCGTTTTTTCCTTAGCCACAGGTACTCCAAATTGTCTCATATTTTCAAGGAAAACTTGCAAAAGGTGTGAGCATATTAAAGATTCTGTTGGGCCTACAAATAAAAAATCGTCCAAATAATGCAACATGGAATCACATCTTGCTTTCTGTTTTGTTGTCCATTCAAGGAAAGTGCTAAAAACTTCGAAATAATAACATGAGATAGAGCATCCCATTGGAAGGCACATGTCTACGAAATACTTACCTTCAAAATAACAACCCAATAAATGGTAGCAATCAGGGTGAATAGGCAATAGACAAAAGGCAGATTCAATGTCTGCTTTTGACATTAAAGCTCCTCTGCCTGCCTACCTAACAAGTTCTTTAGCTTTGTCAAAGGATGCATATTGAACTTTTGATTCCTCCTTATCAATTCCATCATTTACCGATTCCCCCTTTGGGTAAGATAAATGGTGTATAAGTCTGTATTTTCCCGGTTCCTTCTTTGGAACTATACCCAAAGGGGAAATTCTCAAATTATGAACTGGGAGGGAATCAAAAGGACCAGCCATCCTCCCTAAAGATACTTCTTTATATAGTTTTTCTCTCACAATGTTACTATTGCTCTTGACAGATTTAAAATTCTCTGACCATGTAGGTAAATCGCTAGGCACAAAGGGAATCCAAAATCCATCATAAAAACCACGATCAATAATTAATGCTTCTCGTCTATTGGGGTACATTTTTAACCATGGTAGCATCCTTTCCCTTATCACTGGTGTCCTCGTTTTTTGCAGGTGTTGTTCCCTGCTTTTGAGAGGCCAATTTTGCTTTTTTGAAACATCGAACCGCTGGGTGTGCTCCACCACAGAAAGTGCATTCATGTCGGTATCTACAATTGCTATACCATCTGCAATGACTTTCATTGTACATCCAGCAGATTCCTTTTCTTGAAGTCGTGGCCGATGTCCCACTTGCTGGGACACCGGCCCCGCTCTGAAAATTATGGTATTGTCCATAATTGGGTCTGTTGGGTGTCATTAATAAAAGCCACAAGCTCATATCCTGGCAGTCCCATCTCATCTGAGCCCTAGCAGCCATCCTGCGTCTAAATTGCTCATCATACTTTAACCAACAAATGCCACCATAGGTTTTATATGCACTCCAAATGATCTCTAAGTAACAAAATAAAGAAGAACCTTTTTCTGGGAATTTTTCACGTAAAACACTAGCATAGGTACTAAAACCGTGAATCCAATTATTAATGGTATGTGGCATTTGCTTTACTTTTTCCTCTGTGTCACCCACTCTATGCATAGGTTTATCCACAAAATCTTTGTCCGGATGTAATAATGTGAACACATCTACAAAGTGGCCAGACCAATTTTTTTCTTTTGTGGTGATATCCAAATGAATTCCCAAAGGAGCAGCCTCACATAAAGGAGCAGTACTAAAATTACTCCTTTCAGTTAAATCAATTAATGGCTGACTAGAATTGGGACTAACTGGCCTACTAAATAAAGGAGCTTCCCCTGCTAACCTTTCAGATACTAAATTAAGTATTCTGAGTATCTCAGCATTTGTATCTAGTGTATGAGTTGAGCCACCCCATACCTCTGCTGCATTATACTCACCCCTGCTTGAAGAGGGAACTGAATGGGAAGTGTGTGGTAAGTTATTATGTTGGTTTGGAGAAGTGTCTCTGCTCCTGGCTGCAGCTGCTGTTGAAGACCGCTGCTTCTGATTTCTGGAACTACTGGAGCATGGTTCGCGCGACCTTTCCTTGCGCAAACCAACTCTGTCCGTCGTCTTTCTGCCCTTTATTGAGGTAGAGGGAGCCGGGTCTTGTGCATGTGGTTCTTCAAGGGAGCTGCGTCTTCGCTGTCGCTGTGGGGAAACTGTGGCTGAAACGCTGTCTATGTTGCACCCCACCGACGTGTTAGGGGATTCACGTTGGCCTCTTCTGTTGTGTCTGGTTCTTCTTACGGGTCCTGTAGGTGTTGGGCTCAGGCGCTCCGGAGGCTGAGATCTTCTACCGCGCTTTTGCTTATCTGCCAGTGCCTGTACTTCCACGCTGGTGTCCGCTGGTAACTCCGGTTCTGTCAGTAACTGCGCTAACCATTCCTTTCCATTGGCTGCTATAGCTTCTTTTACTTGCGTGCGCAAATTGTCCATTGTGACAAAAAAACCACAAGGGGGGAGTCAACAAGCTGCAAATTCCTCTCGAGGTTCCTTCTGCGTGCCGCTCACTGAAGTGGTAACTGGATTTTTCCCGCCTTGGTTTCAAATTACAACCCCCCTTCCCGCTAGCCAATCAGCAGTGATCCCATGCACCTGTTGGTCCTGCAGCCATGGCTCATCAGCGGCACACAAGGTGACGCTGCTAGCATCCTTACTAAAAGTTTACTTAAAGGTTATCCTTCACTTCTTTTTAGAAAGAGTTTACACTGAGTTTACACATCTTAGAGCTGCATTTGGTGTGGATAGTCTATACAGGTGGAGAAAACACCTCCTGTGTTCATAACCTTACAGTCTGAACCTCCATTTTACTTTAATATACTTATGATCTAGCACACATTTTGTCTAAAAACAGGTTAGTTTCTTGCTGAGTTATATAGTAATTAATTTGTATTTAAATGTAAGCCTAATTTCTAATATTTTATATGATTTTGACTGAAATTGTTATAATTGCCCATTATTATAATTGTCTATTACTGTACAAATGAAAATGTTTGCTAATGCTCAGTTTCTATCATGCTGATATAGGTAATAGATAAGATATATGCCACTCCAAAACAGCACTAATATTCTGAGGATGTGTACATGAAATTAGCTTTAAATAATACCATGCATTCTGGGGTCATTATACATGAAACAGTATTTATCCTGTCATGTGTTGTATTTTTTTACATAAGACCAATTTTACCAATTTTACATCACTGGTAATGCTTCACTCCACTTTTTGCACAGCATGATAAATAAACCCCTTAGTGGTTTAGTTATCATGCTGTGTAAAAAGTGGAAACATTACCAGGGAAGTTGCTCAAGCAACCAATTCAGATATTTGTTTCTGCGTCTGAAATCTAATTGCTGATTGATTGTTATAGGCAACATCACCAGTAATGCTTCACTCTACTTTTTACACAGCATTGTAAATAGGTCCTATGTATAGTTATTAGGCTGTGCACAGTGATTTTTATGTTTGCCTGTATATGTGGTATATGTTTTTTCCCCTTTCTCTACAGCTCTCTTTCTGTCCACTTTTACCTTCTGCAGACAAAATAATAAACTATGCTCTTCATATTTTGCCTGGCATTACATCTATATCTATACTTATCTGGTATTATGTGACAAAATATTAGGAATGTGCTCTATACTTAGGGGCATATTTACTAAGGGTCGAATTTCAAAGTGAAAAAACTTCAAAATTCAAACACTGAATTTTTTTAAAGTGTACTTTTTTTATTGAAAATTTAACTTTTTTGATTGAATGGGTTTGTTTTTGATCGAATACAAATCGTTCAATTCAAACGATTTTGGCCAAAAAATTTGATTTTCAAAAAAGTCTAAAAACACTTCTTAAAGGTTTCAGGAGGTCCCCCAAAGGCTAAGATAGCAATTTGGCAGGTCGAAAGTGTCGAATTAAAATATTTTAAAGAGACAGTACTTCAATTTTAAATGGTTGAATTTTAAAATTCTATTAAAATTTTTTAGAATTTGAATCAAATTATGGCTTGTTTGATAGTCAAAGTACCTAAAAATTACTTCAAAATTCAAATTTCTAATTTTCACTTTGACCCTTAGTAAATCTGCCCCTTAATTAGCAATTGATAAAACCTGCAGCAGATCACATTTAAATAAAAAATATTTACATAAATAAAAAACTTAATACTATTATGCTTCTAATATTATGCTTCTGATGTTGTTTTGTCTATCTTTTTTATTGTTGAAGGGATTGTGTCATGAGTTTTATGGCTTACTTTTATTTAAAATTTACACTGTTTACATTGCAAATCATTTACTGTACCATTTAAAATGTATTCTTCAACCAACAAATGAATTTTTTTAGCTGTAATATTGGTGTGGAGACATCAATCTCAGTGCACTGTGTCTGATTTTGAGCTTTGAGAAGGACCAGTGCTGCACAATAGAACTGCTTTATGATAAGCTATTGTTTCTCTCCTTATCATTGTATTTCAATATGACCCAAGAGGTGCTCACTATCCTTACATGGTATACATGAAAATAGCACCAAAGCAAGATAAAGCAGTATTTCCCTGCACTTTTAGCAATGCAAACAATTTATGACTTAATTTGAGCTCTGCAATGCTGAAATTTTCTCCAGCCTCCAACCAGCCTCATTGTAGTTTATTTATTTGTTGCTAAATTTCCCACTACCTTTCAGTGTATTTATTGTATATGGGGTAAAGTCTCCACTGCTTCTCATTGTATTTAAAGGAGAAGGTAAAGTAAAAATTATTACCTAGCTCCCTTTAATCTGCTCCCCAAGACCTACTAAACTGTTATGTTTTGAACTCACATTTCCTATTCCTATAGCATAGAATCTCTTCTGTTTGTGTGATTATCGGTGGGCGGGGCAAAGAGGAGGAAGCAGTGAAGAAGCAACAGGAAATGCACAGGAAGGAATGGAATTACTACTGTTAGTGAGAAGCAGCCCGATCTGAACTATACAATATCATCTGCAGCCTGCAGGTGAGGACCATCAGTTAATAAACTGTGTGATTACAATACTGTAAATCTCCTGGCACAATCCCACTGCTGGTGCATAGTTCACAATCTATATTACTCTTTTTCCGCTCCGCTTCATATATCCTCATCTCCTAAGCCTCCTAAGATTCTGGCTCCAGTCAGTTTTGGAGGTGATCCTGATACCTGCCTACTTCCTTCGATGATGTTGTCATCTTCATCGTCAAGATTTATTCTTTTATGAGAGAAAAGTCTTCCCTCATATTTCGGGCTCGTAGGCCTGCTACTTTTTCAAGCCTGAAGTCTCCGTTACTTTTTCTTCTCCTTCCCCTGCACAAGATAAGCCTATGCAAATTGGGGCTACTCATCTAACTCGTAGGAGAAACTCTGGTCTCTGTTTATATTGTGGCCTCCCTGGGCATCTGCTAAGATCCTGTCCTACCAGACCTCAGAATCAGGGAAACGCTCCAGCCTAGGTCTAAGGGGGGGAGTCTCCCATAGGCAAGATTTCTGCACTCCCAGTGAATTTCAAGTCTCGTATTTTCCTCCCTGCTTCCCTTTCCACCCTGTCTGGCCTTCCTAGATTCCGGAGCAGCAGGAAATTTCATTGACAATGCGTGGTTTAAGTGGTTTAAGCCCCATACCTCACGATTCCTCTATCTTTTCGAGCTGTCGATGGCCGACCAATTTCTCCTGGTGTTCTTTCATCTACCTCTATTCCAGTTATTATTCGAGTGGGCAGTCTTCATGAAGAGGAGATCTCCTTTCTACTTATTGATTGTCCGGATACTCCAATCATTTTAGGTTTTCCTTGGCTTCAGTTTCACAATCCTACCATTGACTGGTCTACTAGAGAACTTACGGCTTGGAGTCCATTTTGCCGTTCCAATTGTCTTTCTTCCTCTGTTATTCCTTTGGCTGCTTCATCGTTACTTTCCACTTCCAGTCATTTGTTGCCTGATGTTTATAAGGCATTTGCGGATGTTTTCGAGAAGAGAAATTCTGAGGTATTACCACCGCATCGTCCTTATGATTGTCCTTTTGATCTTATCCCTGGCTCCATCCCATTCAGAGGGAGAACATATCCGTTATCCATCCCAGAGACCCAGACCATGAAAGAATATATCCTGGAGATTTTGCCCAAAGGCTTCATTAGGAAACCTACTTCCCCGGCCGGGGCTGGTTTCTTTTTTGTTCAAAAGAAGGATGGTGCTTTGAGGCTATGCACTGATTATCGGGCCTTGAACTAAATTACGATTAAAAATCGTTATACCTTGACTTTAATTCTGAGTTGTTCGACAGGCTTAGGGGAGCCAAGATTTTCACCAAACTGGATTTACGTAGGGCTTACAATCTCATTCGTATTCGGCAAGGAGATGAATGGAAAACGTCTTTCAGTACTCGGGATGGCCACTATGAGTATTTAGTTATTGCCTTTGGCTTGTGTAACGCTCCCCCTGTTTTTCAAGACTTCATCAATGATGTCCTTCGTTATTTTCTTCAGTCCTGCATCATTGTCTATTTAGACGATATCCTTGTCTACTCCTCCTCTACGTCTGACCATCTTGTCCAAGTGAAACAAGTCTTGCTGAAGTTACGGTCTGTATGCCAAGCTTGAAAAATGTGACTTCCAGAAGACCTCTATTTCCTTTTTGGGTTATGTCATTTCACCCTCTGGTTTCGAGATGGATTCTGCCAAGGTCTCTGCTGTTTTGGACTGGCTGACTCCAATGGGTCTGAAGGCCATTCAGTGCTTTTAGGGATTTGCTAATTTCTACCGCTAATTTATTAAGAACTTTTCCCAGATCGTGGCTCCCATTACTGCCCTCACTAAGAAACCTTTCGAACTTCCTGGACTCCTCAAGCACAAGAAGCATTCCCTACTCTCAAGAACCTCTTTAGCTTGGCTCCTATTCTTCGCCATCCGGATCCTACCAGGCCGTTTATTCTGGAGGTTGATGCTTCCGAGGTAGGAGTTGGAGCTGTGTTGTCTCAATGAGCAGAATTTCAAGGTGCTCTTCACCCCTGTGTTTTTTTTTCAACTTTCTTCTGCAGAGAGGAATTATGATGTTGGCAACCGTGAACTTTTGGCTGTTAATCTCACACTGGAAGAGTGGCATTTGCTTGAAGGGGCCAACGATCCTATTACTATTCTTACGGACCATAAGAACCTCGAGTATATGTCTTCTGCCCGAAGACTCAATTCTCATCAGGCTCGTTGGGCCTTGTTTTTCTCTAGGTTCAATTTCATCATCTCCTATCGGCCTAGTTCTAAGAATTCTAAAGCTGATGCTTTGTCCAGGTGTATGGTGCAGAAGGAGGTTGCTCCTATCCCGCCCACTCCTATTATTGCCCCTGATTTGATCTTGGCTCCGGTTTCCCTGTCCTTGCCTGATTTGTCTGGCCTGGTTCACTCCTCTGAATGTCCTGCTGGGAAGTTATTTGTTCCACTCTCCTGGTCGGCTCAGGTTCTCCAATAGGCTCACTGATGTAAAGTTTCTGGTCATCCCGGCATTAAGAAGATGCATGAGTTTCGAGGTACTGTTGATGGCCTTCATTGGTTAAAGGTCAAGGTCTTTTTCTTGGCCTGTGCGCAACAGAAGAGTCCTCGCTCCTTGCCTTATGGTCTTCTTCAGCCTTTGCCTATTCCTGCTCAACCCTGGTCTGATGTGGCCATGGACTTCATTGTGGACTTGCCTAGATCCTCTGATATGACTACTATTTTAGTAGTGGTGGACAGATTCTCCAAGATGGCCCATTTTTTTGTTCCTCTGAAGAAGCTTCCCTCTGTTGCTGGCCTGGCCGAGTCTTTCTTAAGGAGATTTTCCATTGACATGGTGTCCCACGGTCTATTGTGTCGGATCGGGGGGTGCAGTTTGTATCCAGATTTTGGCCTGCCTTTTCTAGACATTTGGATTAAGTTGAACTTTTCTTCTGTGTATCATCCTCAGAGTTATGGACAGACAGAGAGGACCAATCAGGTCCTGGAACAGTTTTCATCTCCAGGAATCAGGATGATTGGGTTGCTCTTCTTCCCTGGGCTGAGTTCGCCCATAATAATTTGCATCACAAATCACTGGGGTGCTCTCCTTTCTTTGCTGTTTTTGGCTACAATCCCTCTGCTCTTCCACCTGAAGTCTTGAGGACTGAGATTCCTGCGGCTGATGCTTTTGTCCGTGATTTCAAGTCTATATGGACCAAGGTTCACCAGTCTCTCCTGAAGGCTCCTGCTTCTCAGAAGGTTGTGGCTGATAGACTTTGTCGTGCCAATCATCCCTATGAGGTGGGGGATTTTGTTTGGCTTTCCACTAAGCATATCAAGCTTCGTCTACCTTCACTTAAGTTTGGTCCTCGTTATGTGGGTCCTTACAAGATCACGGAGGTGTTTAATATCATATCCTTTCGTCTGGAACTTCCTTCTTCCATGCATATCTCCAATACTTTTCATGTTTCTCTGTTTAAGCCTTTTGTCAGGAACGATTTTTCTTCTGATCTGCCTCCTCCTTCTTCTGTCATTCTGGATGATCACCAAGAGTTTGAGGTTCAGGAGATTCTGGATTCCAGGAAGGTGAGAGGCGCCATCCAATATCTGGTCCACTGGAAGGGTTTTGGTCCTGAGAAGAGGTCTTGGGTTAGAGCTGCTGACACTCATGCTCCTTGTCTGGTCCGGGCCTTTCACAAGAAATTTCCTGAGCTTTGGGAGTCCCAGGAGGTTACTCCTGAAGGAGGGTACTGTAAGACGCGCCGGGAGGCTCCGGTGATCTCTTACCTCCCGGCACGTCTCTCCCCAATTGGCGCTGCGCAGGCACACACTTCCGGGTTCCCACGCTGAAATGCCAGCATCTTCACGCCGGGCGTCATGACGTCACTAGGGGCCGCCGGTTTTGAATTTTGGCGCCAAAACTCCTTTAAAGCTCCAGTCCTTCATTTTGTGGATTCCCAAGCTGGTTACAGTTTTGCTGTTTCTGCCTAAGCTTTATTTTGATTGTATTTCTGTTTTTTGACTCCTGCCTAAATTATTTGACTTCGATTCTTGCCTCCTGCCTTGAACTCTACGCCTGGGTCCGACTACTCCTTCTCTTCATCCTACTGGTACCTCGTTTTTGGACTTGTATTGCACCACCTGTTTTGTCTCTGCAGCAGAAAGGACATTGGTGAACACCGGAACCCACAGGTTTCACCTGTGCACCCAAAAGGTACTATTCACCACAAGGTTCCTGAACGAGATCATTACAAAGAGAGAGAGAAAGGTTTCAGTTAAATGTTAAACTTTAATGTACTTTATTCCAAAATGTGTGTCTAAAGTGCTTGCCTGCTCTTTTGAGGCTGCTTGTCATATGCAAACTGCAGAGAGACACAGAAAATATCATACTGTGTGTCTACACATGTGTTTCTGTTTGCTTGCCCATTATTGTGAGTTTATGAGTACCTCTGATCTGCTCCAGTCTATGGGGCAATTTTACTAATGGCTGAATTTTCGAAAGTGAAAAAACTTCGAAATTCGACCATCAAAGTTTTTTTTAAAGGGCTTTTTCGATTGAAAATGGACCTATTGAATAGGTCTATTTTCGATCGAATAAAAACCTTTCCAAACGTTTAATCGCATTGTTCGTTTCAGGGCAGGTTCTAGGAGGTCCCCCATAAGCTAAAATGGCAATTCGGCAGCTTTAAGTTGGTGAAGTGTCGAAGTCGAAGGATTTTAAAGGGACAGTACTTTGAAAATTCGACTTAAGTAGCCCAAAATTTTAAATTCAATTTTTTTA
This sequence comes from Xenopus borealis, assembly GCA_024363595.1. Lineage (NCBI taxonomy): Eukaryota > Metazoa > Chordata > Amphibia > Anura > Pipidae > Xenopus > Xenopus borealis. Next base: position 65,170,152 of record CM044431.1, read on the forward strand.
ATTAAAATTTTATTCGAATATTCACTTCTACCCTTAGTAAATGTGCCCCTATGTGTGCATCATCATGAATTTATTTATTACATAATGTGTTGTGCATATTTCTGAGAACCTCTGTATAAGGGTATTGTGTATTGGGGTTTTCCTGTAAATTTGTTTCTGTAAGTATGACCTGATAATCTTATAATAAACTCTAGTTGTGTGTTTATTTGAGTCTGTGTTTGCTTGGAAAGGGTTCTTTAAGTTACATTACATATGCACATTTCAATGGCTGTAATTCGTATTTCCACCTGCTGTGGATTACTACTAGTATCACTAAAGAGTTGCCAAAGCAGTGAGCTCCCAAATTAGCCCCCATTAGGATACTCGCCATATGTAAGTTTCCTTGTAGTGGGAATTAGAACAGTTATCAATGTTTTAGCGAAGGGCTAATAACTGCTAATAACTGCTAAGAATATTAAGAATATGTTTGCAATTGCAGTGCATCTTCTGCTTTTTATTAAGATACTACACTGGCTCTGCAGCCACACAATATTAATTTATTTCTCAGAAGTAAACTACTGTATTCAATGTATGCGTTCTGCACATTGTAAAAAATTAGGCACGTATAAAGTAAACTGTGTTTACATCTCTATGGCTTAGGTTGATGTAATATATTGGTAAAATTAGCCTCCCCATAAAGCAAAAATCACCATCCTCTTATGTCTCAGCAAATAAGATGTTTGATCTTTATTCCGGTAAACAGCAACTTTATTGGTTACTGACTAGGTTATAGAGTCAGACCCTAATGCAGATGTTTCCTGCACAAAACTCTACAACTTTAAATGCACAAGTAAATCTTTTCTGTGCCATGTAATTGCGATGTATGGCTTTTCTGGACTTTATGGCAGAATTATTAACAGAAATCAACTTGAATAAAAATCAAAGAATGCCTTAGCAACATAGTTGGAAAATGTAGTGTAGTAAAAATGTTAAAATGAATAAAACCCACAATACTCAATTATGACTACTTTTAATATGTATTAATATCAGTAAACAACCAAGTTCTCATAAATATCATAATCATGTTGGACCATTATTCTTTTACAGGAAAAAATAAAGGCCAAATAATTGTGCAGTAATCTATTTTCATTCAAATATATAATCACAGCCATATAGGAAAAATAGTTCTTCCATTCGGAAGAAATCTTAACTGCAGATTTTCTATTTTTCTGCTGACTTAATTGAGTTCCCTAATGTTATTTTAATGATGTTGTTATTTCTTGAGCAAGGCATAAAGTTTATGTTATCTCAAGTTCATTTATATTTATAAAAAATCCGAGAACATTTTCTCCAAATGTTTCTTTTTTATGTTTGTCTTGTTTTAAACAGCTGAACTAGAGACATGCGAACAATGAACCCAGTTGCTGTTTGGCACCTGATTTGTCCCAACAAATCCAATTTTCCACACTTTTTTTCATCAGTGATCTTACTGGATCAAGGACACTCTGGGACACATTTATCATTATTTATATTTGTTTGTGAGCAGTAACAAAATGTATAAAGAGAATGCTTGGCCCAGATGTATTATTCTTTTCTGGTGCCAGATTAAAATGACAGGGAAAAACTATTTTTGCCCAGAGAAAGCAATGGAATACTTAAAGCCAAAAAAGATTTTGGTAAAAAGGGGAAACTTGAAAAATTAGTCAGCTCATTAAAACTTAGGTACATTTGAGTGTGTTGTAGAATGTCCTATTCTTAGCAATTTTTCAAGTGTTTTTAATCCCTTCTTATGCCTCTTTCCAGTTATCAAATGAGGTTAATAAAATTATTGCACTGCAATTCTATAATTTTCTTCGTATTGTTGTATTGCCTATCTTTCTATTCATATTCCAGTCTCTTATTCAAAAAAACTCAAATGCAGTGGTTTTTCCTATGATTACAGCAGTTTTGTGGTAACCAGGGGAGTTGTGCTTGACACAATAAAAATGCCTTAAAATTTATATAATTGCACATGTACTTCTACGAAAATCTGTTCTAAGCATTTCAGATAACATAATTTCCGGTCGGTGGAATAAGACTAAAGTTTGCACTGATTGTTTTGATGTATTTGTGTTTATTGCACTCACACTTTGATGCAATTGATTAAAACTTGGTGCCATACAGTGTGCCTGTTCCCTATTTGTTCAGTGCAACTGCATTGTGGCCACTGAAGCAGGTTGTTATTATAACCCTGGAGGGAGAGGAGGCAGAAACTCCTGGGTTGCCCTGCACCAAAAAGGCACAATTGGGCTTGGTTTGGAACAGGTTGCAGGAAGGACCTAGCAGAACTAGCAGTGCAACTATATGGAAGTGCAAAAAGCTCATGCTGATGCAACTATATTGAATGAATAATGAATGTCATTATCTAAGCTCTTTGCTTTTGGAAATCTGTTGTCCTACAAGTTTGGTGTGGTAAGTAAGTTATTATCTGACAGGGCCAAAGTGCTAAGTGCAAAATACTAGTGTACTTCAATGTTTTATAAACCTAATTTGGTTACTGTCTCTTTAAATAGCAATTAACACTTGGCAATCCAGGGCCCTGGGTACCTTTTGCATATGAAAAGTACTGGGAACTGGAATTTACAGTGCAGTGCCTCCACCCAGGGAGCACACCTCAGGAGATTTCCACTATGGAAAACAAAACACACAGTTTGCAATAAGACAAATATTAACTTTATGTAAACTGTATTTAGTTACTATAAATGCAAATCACACAATATCACTTTACTCTGGGGAACCTGTGAACTATCAACCCCTGGCACAGTCTCACAATGCAACAGTCCTACACTCTACTCCAAGTGGATAAATGTAGAATAAATTTGGTCAATTTAATGCCCCTTCCCCAAGAGCTCTTATGTCCCCAGATAACGCTACCTGCCCCCAGGTACTTTTCCCTTTGTAGTAGTAGCCGCTCCCACATGGCAGGTAGTAGAGCAAGACATGTCTGCACTGGAGAATCACACAGTGGCCAAAGTATACACAGGCAGGCGATAGAACTGTCTTTCCTTGATACTCAAATACTTCCTCAAGTAGAGCAAAACGCATCCCATACCTTTTCCTTCACCCTGGAAAATCCTTTCAAGTAGCACTGTCACACTCCACAGATCTGGATCTCTCTGGCTGCTGCAGCAAGGATACCTTTATAAACTCTGTCAAAAACCCTATACATTTGGCTCCAAAGTCAAACACTCCCCCTCACCCAAGGAAGCACTGGGGCACCCAGTCAATTGGATGGTTCTCCAGCCTATAATCACAGACAGAAAACAGGAGAAAGACTTGTCTGATCTCCTACAGTTTATTTCTAACATTGCAGTGTTTTCCCCAGATATCCTACATAATTGTGCCCACTGAAAGTGGTTTTGTATGTTCATCTAGACACAAGCTATACCAAACAAAAGACACTTGTAACTGTTCTGAAAGCTGTAACCACATCCATATGGGTTTAATTCACTTGTAGCTGTTTGTGTTGAATGAAAATATTAGGGTTAAATTACTGCAAAATACATCACAGTCTTGCACAGAGATTATTTAGTTTTTTTGCTTTCAATCTTTTATTTCTTCACATTTGTGAATAAAGAATGTCCCCAAATATTGGCAACAAAACAGAAGAGTGTTTTGCATTTCCATTTTGTTGCTTTATGTGAAAATGTGTAGCAATTGCCTATTCATCTGTACCAGCCATTTGTTTGTTTTTAAAGGTGGGCATATACAGTAAATTTTGCCAAACACTGACAAATAATAAAAAAGAAAAAGCAATTATATTAGCTGTTTCTAGCGGCTTATCATGAATAAGGGATTGTGAGACACATTTGCCTGCAGATATAAATAACCTGCTTTGCCAAACTATTGAAGATTTACAGATGGAAAAGTTACTATTGGATGTTAATAACAACAGACATTTTTTATCACAGCCTACAGTCAAAAGCAGGTAGCATACACACACATTGTAAATGTACATTATTTTCCTAAGTTCAATATCTTGTTATAAAATATAAATAATATATGTGCTTGCAACACATCTTATGAATTTCCGCACCATCTTATTATGATAGAAGAGCCCGACACTCCTTTGTGGCGTTTCATTTACTCAATTAAAAAATATAATATACGAAAATGTATAACAAAATATATAGCTAATTATGAAATAAAACAAAAGGGAACTTAAACCTCTAAAAAGTGAATCATGGGGTTATTATCAGGTATACAGCTGCTTAATTGCACTCCAAACACATTGGCCGTATGTAATTGAAGATATTTCTCTATTTTACTGCATGGTTCATAGTTTGCATTCAGTTTATCTGACACCACCACCATATTTAATTGTAAGAGTGATGTTTTTGCCTGAGTCAGAAAGGCACAGGTTATGAGATGGGTAAGGGGTTGAAGGGGGGGGCACCTATGTGGTAGCCTGATTATTATACATAAGCAGCTCTAGGTAAGGACCCACTTGCATATCTGACAATGTGCCATTCCAAAGCATAGAATTTCTCAGCAGCTCAAATATTTTATAATGCAGACTGTTTTAATCCAAACATTCTATTGTTCTAAAGATATTGCATCAGGTTTTACACGCAGTGGCCTGTAAGTATGACCATTCAGATGTAGGGTCACATTATACATTGCTAAGTTTCTATTCTCAAAATTTTATATACACAATTTGATATTAATATACTTTCTAAAAACAATCTTCATTTCAACAACACACTGAATAGCTATTATTGCAGCTTGTACTGCTGGTACGCTGACATAGCACTCAATTATAATCTGCCTCAGTAGAAGTGGGAAAGAAATAAAATATCAAACCAGTTCAGCTTTATGCAGCATTAAGCAATGGAATGCACAAACCATTAAGAAAGCAAGCATGAGAAGCAAACAAATAGTCAATTCAGCAGAAGAAAACCTTGAATGGAAAAGCAGGCATAATTCATTTATTTCTTTACATCTCATAGTTGTTGAGCCATTTAGATATATTAAAGTTGTTGCTTGACTCTATGAAGTTTTTTTAATAGCTTGAGAAGATTATTGTGTTAAAGATTTTCTCTAATCCAGTTGAGTTGGACTATCAGAAAATCAATATCTCTTTGCATGGTTATTGATAAATGACTCATTTCCAGAGAATTACATTTGTAATTTTATTCAGGGTCAGCTTGTGCCCACTGGCACACATCCTAAGACACCTACTTACAAGATATGATTTTTTTCTTCTCAAGAAACGCAAAAACCTATGTGGAGCTAAAGTTCCAATTACAGTATGATTTTTGGATTTCAAAAGCCCAGAAATTTTAACATAATTTTAAAAGCCAGTAAATTTCAGTTGGTAATATTGAATTAAATAGACCTGTTGAGGTCTTGAATAAGTCGATGGGAGAGGCACTTATCCCAGATTGAAGTTATAGTGGTTTGCTCTGGGTTTAGCCCAAAAATCTGATTTTTGCAGGGTTTTTGGGAAAGACATTGAAAAAATTAAGCTTTTCAGGAGAAAAGCCCCCCCAAAAAAGTGTGATTATTTCACTAGATTTTTTGGAGCTTTTGACTGATCCAATGAAATTTATTAATAAGGCAACACCGGGCACAGAAGTTTGGTCCAGATATTGATTAGATGTAAAAGGAAAAATTAGGACAATGTATACAACATAGAGCTTATAAAAACAAAGAGTCTGGAATTGTTTTGACTACAACATTAAGTTTCAGCATTGTACTATTGCACACTTTATGTACTGTAATCATATCTTCTCTAAGCAACCAAACAAGTAATATGCCCATTAACTGATATAAGTATAGGGTATTTACAAGAACAAAAATAATTTATATGGATACCAGTACCTAATGAATCCATCATGAATTGTAATCTGTGTAACTGTGGAACTATATAAATAAAAGAACATGCACATAAAATCCAAAATAATTAAAAGAGCCATTCTTGAGCTCTCTAATAACTAAGAGTATAAGGAGAATTTCAATATGAATTTCAATATGAAGATCCTAACTGGGGTTCTTTGCTTTAAACAGAATAGTTTATTCATGATAACTATATTGATATTTCTGAATAAACATAAATTAATTTCATATACTCATTATTCAGGGAAATGATTATGTTAATAAATAATGGTAATGTTAATAAAGATAACCAAGAAGAATGAGTTTAAAAAGTCAGAATTCATTAATATTATTTGTGTTTGTTACTTAAAAACTTTAAAAGTCTGTGTTCTTGGGCACAGTGCCCAGCTTGGTGTGAAACAGAGCATGGGTTAACAAATTAGTGCATAATAGCAACGTAGGCGTTACCACTGTGGTGCACTGTGAGAATTATGTTGCAACAGTGCAAGTGTTTTGTGCTATCCAAATCATCTGTACAGGCAGATTGACAAGGGAGGGGTTGTAACAAAAAGTGTGGGTAGTCATGTAGAAATGTTTTCCCTAATGATGTATTGTGACAGAGAAATAGGCATTAGGCCATCCTGGAGAGAACTGTGTTCATTTGTGTTGATGTGACTTTTTTCATTTTGCAACTAATTTGACTTGCTGTGATAATGGATATAGCCACTATGAACATTCCTCCGCCAATTTAATAATACAGTGGAAAATATAGTGTCCTGATACCATAAATAAAATTGACAGCTGGTATTCCCTTTAACCTGTAATTATGGAGATCTGGAAAAGAAATATTCCATCATCAGTGAAGGTGTCACCACCTTTCCACCTGTTTTACCCGTTCACACATCTGTTAAACATATATCTATCTACATATAAGATAAAACCTGGAGAAATAAAATATTTTGCATAATTATAGATCAATTTATTTTTTCACAGTAAAGAGTCAATATATGGCAAAGACTGAGCAGGCAAGAACCAAATTTGATTTTGCTAGTGTTTAGCAGCTGGTGCTGGAGGCATAATGGCAGGTATAAGAGGGTAGCTGTGCATGCTGGCATTTCTTCAGTATCACATGGGCAGTGTTCACTGTAGTCTTGGCCAAAATAGTTGTATCAGTCTGAAGCTCATCTAGGGCTCTAAATGGCACTTTGGGCTTTTTAAAAATATATTGGTTAATATACAATGTGTCCTTTGAACTTATCCAAACTATTGCATTTGGACATGTAATGTTTGGGGTTTATATGATGTCAGATATGAAAGAAATTGACTTTGCCTTAGGAAACTAAATAAATATCTTTAAGAAATCTTTTTTCAGAAGTGACCATTCTATTTCTTATGTGCTATCTGTGGTAACATGTATCTATACTATGTCAGTATCTTGGGTCATTACCTCTTATTTTACCCTGGCAGTAATTTACTGTAGCCTCTGTTTTACATCACCAATCACTTTCTTCAGTCAACATAATTAGATCTAGAACATCTTTCCCAATTATTCCTGACAATTTCCCATTCTTGGTGCAAGGTCAGAAATAAATTGATTTTCAACTACTGTGGCATTTTGGCTTTTATTTAACTAAAGTATATTATAACTGACCTCTTTCATTCAAAGCCATGTCTTTCACTTTCATTATTTCCAGGCGTTTAATGAAAAGGGACATTCCAGGATATCTCTTTCCTAGAACTCTTCTAAGATTCTACAATAATTGAGTATTTTTGTCCAAAATCAATAGTGGTTTATGTATTTATTTGCATTTAGGTGATGTAATATCACAACCGACATTGTCACTTCTCTTCTTAAGGCTTGCATTTTCCTCAAGTGAATGTGTACATGAATCACACTAAATACAATGTGGCATATATATGATAAAGATACACAAATCAATATAGGGATTTAAAACACTGGTATTTAAATTTATAAAATATATGAACTTGATAAAGGTTGGCAGAGCTGGAAAGCATCAATGGTGGCACAAATAAAATCACCTTGATTTCACCATTTTGGAGTGCTGCTGAAATATTCTTTTTATAAAGTCATGAACAAATTACTTAATTACACAACAAACAATGCTGAGATAAAATATTCAAATATAATTTTTTCATATCTGCAAATATCCTCAGATTAAAAGTGATTTGATCAATTTCTCTGGTAATCAGATTTTCTCGTCAAGTGTAAGACTAAATATATAATAGCTAAAAAAATTAGCATATTAACAGACTTCTGGATACTCAAGAATACATTTATAATACTCATAATATTAGTAATATTAGTTTTACCATTATATGTGATAATACCTTTTTAAGCCATTTGACTCCACAACTATTAAGCTTCTATAGAAAAGTCCAAAAGTCCAGAGTCAATACTATATGTATATATATATATATATATATATATATGTATGC
>CM044431.1:65198639-65223639 GCA_024363595.1 Xenopus borealis
TAAGTCTTCCATCCCTCTAAACAGTTTAGTTGCATGTCTCTGCACTCTCTCCAGCTCATTAACATCCCTCCTAAGATGCATCACATATCCCACTCAAATAAATACATGCATATGTGAGGTCTATATAATAATGAGATAAGAACTTAAGTTTAACCTTGACACCGTGATAGCTATTTACTTGCAACTCAATTCAGCAGGTGGCTTGCTGGAGTTGGTAAATGTAAATCAATCTGTTACAATACGGTTAGACATAATTACAGGCAAAAGCAGACAGTATTGTAAATAGAAGTAAACATGACATGAAATTAACATAAGTTTCTATTAAGCAGTAAAACAGATAATGAGTAATTCTAGTTTGGTTACTAGAATATATTCCCAATCAATGCAGTAAGTTCCAAAAAGATGGATATAAAAAAGTATTGCTCATATAAGTAAAGATTATAATGTTTAGCTTTATTACACTAAAGATTATGAAGCAGTACAATGGATGTTATTTATTGCACATGCAATTAATACCATTAAGATACATAGAGGCAAATTCACTAAAGTGTGAAGTGTCTAACGCTAGCACAAATTCGCCAGTGTGATGTCAATTCACAACTTCGCCAATTTACTAAGTTAGACTCTGACAAAAATTTGCTAGCAATGTAGATAGACTAACGAAACTTCGCACCCTTACGGCAGGCGAAGTTGCGCACTGATGAAGGGATGTAACTACACTAATTCACTAAGATGACCATTTTCCTGAATATTATCTCTTGAGCTAGACGTTACTTCGCCAGGTCAGACCTGGCAAAGTTCAATGCAATAGATAGGAGTTTGAAAAATCTTTTTTTTTTTTCTAAGTCCCAAAAAACCCTGGCGTCTGATTACCTGAAAAATAGCGAATTTTTTTGGGGGGGGTTACCCTCCTTCCTCCCCCTACATTTCCTAACATATGGCAATTCAACTATACAGTGGGCACATGTTTAGGGCAATAGGACAACTTTATTTTATTTATTAAAGGTTTCCTGGGCTTGTGTAGTGTAATGTAGTGGCTGTAACATATACTTCTATTACACGTTTAACCTCGCGCCATATGCACATAAGGCATCACTAGCGTAAATGCATTTTGCCTGGCAAAGTAACGGCAGCACAACTTCGCTACCGTTCACCGCCCTGAGCGCAAATTCGCATTTTAGTGAATTTGCGTAGCACTGGCGAGCTGTCACTAGTGCATTTTCACACTTTAATGAATTTGCCCCATAGTGAATTAGTTATATGTAGTGATGGGCGAATCTGTGGCATTTTGCTTCGCCGAAAAATTTGCAAAACGGCGAAAAAATTTGCAAAACGAGTCGCGCTGATGTTTTGACGCGATCCCAAGTTGACGCGTGCTTATATTGTCGCTCGTCAGAATAGTTTTGACGCACAGTGCAATGTGATAAAACTGCCATGTGAAATGCATACCCCCAACGGTCCCTTTTTTTGGAGGGACATTCCCTCTTTTGACAGCGCAACCTGCAGTCCCTCATTTCATTTGTATTGGAAAGTCCCTCTTTTCTCTGCACGGAATAGCCAGAAAAAGAAACAAAGTTTCTAACTTAATTGGATTTTGACAGAGAGCCTAGAAGAACAGCTAACAGGTGCAAAAAAGATGCTTTTTAACAATTTTGATATAATAAAATAAGTAATTGATTGTATTAGTAACAGTTTAGATAAGGAGAAATATTTTCAAACTTTCATAACCTGCCAAATTTGGTAAAACGAACATGTTAATTAGTGTGTGTGACCACAAAAATGGGTGTGGTCAAAATGTTGCAGCGCTACGTATGGAAAAAAAAATTCTGTCCCTCTTTTTACTTCCAAAATGTTGGGAGGAATGGAAATGTGAAAAAAATTGTAAAAAATGGCATCTTTTGCTTTGTGTCTGAATGTGCTGAATAGCATTGGAGTCAATGAGAAGAGCAATTTACACACGTGTTTCACTTAGTATACACACATGCCCTGCATTGTTAGTGGACTCATCTTTTCAAAAGAAAAAAAGGCCTCTCATTTTGCCAGCTTCTTAAAAACATCTGTGATTATTATTTAAAATAGTGAAAAATTAAAAAGGCATATTTTAATATATATTCATTTATGTTTAAAAATCTTTTTCATTGCACAGATTGTGCTGTTTTGAAATGAAGCGGCGAACTCGACACGCGGCAAACTCGACGCGCGGCAAACTCGACGCGCGACGAAACTCGACGCGTGACGAAACGAAACATGCGGCGAATGTTTGTTAGCGTTTCACCAAAACTTTCACCATCGGCGAATGTCGTAAATTTGCCGTGAATTCGCCTTGGGCGAATTTATTCGCCCATCAATAGTTATTTGTAAATGTAAATTTCAGTTGCAATTAACTTATAAATCTGAAAATCTATTTGTATTGTGGGCACATTTATCAAAGGTTGAATTTCAAATTTGTGTGAATTTTTTTCACAAATTCTAATGTACTCAAAACTCGAATGTCATCTTATTAAGAAAAAACTTGGATGTCTAAGATTTGAACAACAGTGACTGACTCAAAAACTCGAATCAAATTAGAATAGAATTCGAATGAATCTCAATATGATTTTTTTTCTGAAACAAGGCTATGAGTCAGCAGCATCTGCCACTGACTTGTAAATCTCACATCCAAATATACATTCGTGTTGGTGCTTATAAATTCAAATATGTTTTGACACAAAAAAAATTGAAAATTCAAATACCTTAATAAATCTGTATGTTTCAAGTAAGTAGAATGTAAATTTTAGCTACTGTTTTTAGAATACTGTAGTGTTAGACATTGTAACATAAACAGTATAAAATTTAACCTACATTTATATGCAAATAGGATAATTTTTTTTACATTTTTGTTCACAGTTCACATTCAGCTCTCATAAAATGCACATATTATAAAACCTTTTAAAACCTTTTTATTTTCTACTGCTTTTATTTTTGTATAGTAATCTCAACAAGCATGGTCTCTATGGGGCAGATTTACTAAGGGTCAAATTTCGAATTAAAAAATCTTTAACACATTTTTTAAGGGTATTTTTGATCAATTGAATAAGTCAGTTTTTGATCGATTAAATTAATTTGAATCATTTAAATGCATCATTCACTTCAAACAATTCAAACGATTTTGGCCAAAATCCTTCAAATTCCAAAAATTTCTCAGATGTTCCAGGAGGTCTTCCATAGGCTAAAATAGTAATTTGGCAGGTTTAAGGTGGCAAATTTTTGAATTTTTTCAATTTGAATCAAAATTTGGCCTATTCGATAGTCGAAGTAGCCAAAAATTACTTTTTCTTTTAATTAATTTTTTTAATTTGAATTTTCACTTCGACCCTTAGTAAATGTGCCCCTATGTGTAGCATGGGTTTCATCCATGACAACGTTTATTTCATCCAGAAGTGCTGCTTTTTCATGGAAATAGAAAGATATACAAACATTGCGCAACACAAAACTCGCTTTTTGACATTTTTCTATATATAAAAAAAATTAATAAAGAGGTGAGTCAATTTATTTGACATAAAGGGAGAATGTATAGCTAACAAAGATAGCTATTAATGTTTATTATTTAATAGTGCAGAACTAAGTTATGTTAAAAGTAATTACAGTCTAATAACAATGTAATTCTCCCAGATTCTATCTGTTCACTTATGTATAACTACAGAATGGTTGCCAAATATTCCATTATTTATTACTCTACTCTTTTTAATACTTTTTATTTCTTTTAACCATTCATTCTATCAATGAGTATAAATCTTTTTTTGGTATGGTAGTCGCTTATGATATTGAGTAATGTTCTTACATGATAGTATAACAGATTTTGGGTTAGTGTAAACCTGCCGATTGTTGTTTTAGCCTATGGGGGACCTCTTTTAACCTATAATTTTAAATTTTTGGAAATATTATTTTTTTTTAGGAAATCGTTCAAATCGAACAATTCAAATTACATTTTCGATCGAAATAACAATTCAAATGAAATTCAATAGTCGAATTTCTAAGATTTTTCACGTTGTTTCTGTGTTTATTATTATGTCAAATGCATTGAAGTCAACAGGTTTTTTTCTGCACATTTTTTTCTTGGTGGAACGTCTCTAAATCACTGCAAATGTGTATCAGACAAAAAATAAGCTTATCCCTATTGTGCATTTGTTGAAACAATTAAAAATGGACAATCTGGTATATTTCCCTCCATTGATCTACAGTTGTTGTTTCTGTTCTTCTAAAATTACAGCTAATATGGCACTAATATTACAGTGTAACTAACTGTAATGAACAGCACTTTAATACTGCTTCAAATTGTGTCTGTATGTTACACTCCAATTTAGACTGTAAGCCCTAGGGTCCTTCAGCCTTTTGTCTCCTGGACAGTGAGCACTTAATCTGTATTGTAATTGCATATTTATGTGAATTGTATTTTTATTAATGCACTTGTTACTTTTTTATTTCAATGACCCCTTGTTTGTTACTACTAATTTATTGTTTTGCTGTACAGTGCTTTTCCCTCAAGGAGCACTATACAAATAAAAATATACATACATTTATACATACATAATATTTATAACTCCTAACATAAAAAAGACATAAAAAAAAAATATATATATATATAATGATTTCATTGACATTATACTATTTAAATTTTATATCAATACCTATTCCACTTCCTATTGATATAATGCAGAATTAGTGATGGACAAATCTGGAGCGTTTCGCTTTGGCAAATTCGAAAAGGCAAATAAACATAAAACACCGCCGGCATGTCGTTTTGGTCGCCAACAAATTTTCCTGGTGTTTCGCAAATTTATTTACCACCGGAAAATCACAGGAATTTGCCGTTGATTCGTTCCAGGTGAATAAAATCGCCCATCACTATGCAGAATACTTTACACAGCTTTATAATATTAAGATATTCTTGTTCACACGCAATACTGTACAATTCTACTCTGTTTGACTCTCTTCTTATAAATAAGATTCATATTTTAGCTTTATCATTTTCATTCATTTTCATTTGAAGTCAAGTAGCCTGGTCCCCAGTAACCCCATTCTTTGATTTATGGTATGGGGATATTTGAGTAGTTTTGTATCTCAGAGACCAGCAGTTAGTTGCCCTGTAGCTGTAGCTGAGGTACAAATCCCATGGGTCATGGACAGGCTTTTGACTGAATGATTTTGCTACTGCATAACTATATTTTTTATCATATAAAGTGTCACAATTATATCTTCAGCTTCTTTACTTGTTAAATGAGAGCAGGTATCAGCCAATCAGAAAGCAGAAAGCCTTACCCAAAATATTAATTTGCTTTGTATATCACACTGAAATTTGTCAACGCAGAAAATTACAAAAAATAGTTGGCATTGCTTGTTAGAAACTGATCTTTATTGAAAGTACAAGCATCTCAGTTTAGTTTGATCCAGAAGGTTACATTTAACGGAGAAGCTGTGTAAATTACATTTTTGAGATGTTGTTTGATTTACATACAGCGGAATCTAACTGGTACTTTCAGACACAATATCTTCTAATCAGCATGAAATAGACTTGAAGCTGAAAGAACTTAACACATTGCAGAATTCAATCTAATTGAGAATATTTTGCCTGTCATCTGAAGTACATATCATTTATAATTTATCACAGCAACTGCTGTGGCAAATTATAGGTTATTAAAGATATATCTTTCAAACTAATATTTACATATTCTTGTGACGCCTCAGTTAAAGTGAAAATTAAAAAAAAAAGAAAAATAATAGGAAAGTCTCACAGAAACAGGTATTGCACTATTCTGATCAGTAAACAAGTAAAAATAAACGGAGCTGGGCAACTTTCTCTGGCTTCAACAGATGCCCCCCTCCCATACACACACATTCTAATAATAACAATCTCTCATATGTATCACTTTTGAAATATTACAGACTTGAGTGTCAAAGTTGCAGTTCTGCAAATCTCAGAAGCTAAAACCCCCATATGGTAACAGCTTTCAACTGCTGAGGAATTCTGTAGTACACAACAGATGGTAGGTCATTGCTTTTATACCCCTGCTATAGACATTTGCCAACAGCATGGTGCTTGATGATTACTGGAGGTGGCACATCAATGGATTGCTGTTTAGATTGCTAATTAAATGAATTCTAAAGACATTTATAAAATAATAGATGCGTAAATAAACTTTTGCTTTTGGTATTCACAATTCTTTATTAAATCTTTAACCAGGTGGGAAAGGTATTTGAGTGTTTTAAAAGCAAAAAATCCAAAAGAAAGGCCTATATAGCAAAAAGCTAAGGGGGGGGGGAAGTTAAGGGGAATCTTGTCAACAGCCCTGATTGGTGTGAAAGGCATGATTTGATCAGTGTATTTTATAGATACTCTATTGTACACTAACTCACAGTCAGAATGAGGTTTTTACCTGTTTGATCCAATACAGTTTCTAGACCATCATATTTTATGGTGACAAAGTCATAATTTTTACAACAGCTGCATAAAAACCGAAGTCCTACTCTTTAGGACTGTGCCATGCATAGCAGAAACTATGTATAGTCAAGTTCCATGACTATAGAAAACACTGTAATATATCTGCCGAAAATACCAGAATATGCATCTTCATGGGTAGGAGCTAATTCACCAGGACAAATCAAACCCAGTTAAAATAAATGACTGTTGAGTCATTTTGCTAAAAAATATTTTCTTCAACTAGGAAACACTTGTGAAAGACTGTGCTGATGTTTTGATGCCATGCTTCACTGAGCTGCATAAAACTTTCTTCTACCTTAAAGAAATAAAGCCAGGTTTTGCTTTGTCAAGCAAGCTTCAGCAAACTCTGTAAATGGACCCACACCACATGTGTAGAAATCGGAATCCAAAAAATCAGGTAACTATTCACATACAGATTTGCCGCAAACATCCACATTTTGCTGGCAGAGAAAATGTTCATGAATTTCACAGCGCTCATGCTTTGCTTGACAAAAGAAAAAGATGTGGGACAAACTCATACTGTCACATTTTCCTTACCCTCTCCTTCCACATCAACCAAAGTGATCTGAGCCATCCCACTGTCTCTATAAGGACATACACATCTGGTTTGCATGGACTATATGTGGTATATATGGGATACAAAGAACCCAGATATTATCTGTTGGTGGTCAGGTTAATTATTAGTTGTGCCTGTGTTATTAAGCTAGTAATAATATATAAACTTTACATGATACATTTTGCTTAAGCAACAATACTGTTACTAAGGGGCCATTAAACATCAATTTTTTATGGTCAAGGTTTTTAGGGGGAAAACTCAAATTTGTCGTTTAAAAATAAAAACTCAAATTTTTTGAGTTTTATCATACTCCACAAAGCTGCAAAAAATCTGATTTTGAAAATACACCATCTCAAACCGGTCATGCAAAAGTCAGTGGCAGATGTCCTGAAGTTGTTTCTTGACATCATGATCTGTGCTGGATAATCTGAAAAATTAGGTATTTTCATCCAGTCCAAAAAAGTTTTTGCAGTGAAAATTTGATAAAATCAAGTGTCAATCCTATAATACTAATTGAAGCTCTTTTTTGTCTTAGCTTTATATGATAAACTGATGAAGCAATAGAATTCTTAATGAATCAGATGCAATTTGATAGTAGGACTGGTCAGATTTGGGATGGCTTTGATATAGTTGGCCAGATTAAATATTTGCAATATATGGACAAATAATCCCTGTTTTGTTTAAAGGGTAAGGCATTTTCTAGTAGTTGTATGCACAAAATGTCGCAATGTCTTAAATATATTGATAATGGGTTGAGTGCAGAGGACCTCTTGTATTTGTCTCCTCATAGAACCCCCCACCTAATGGTTTTAAAAATTAGTGGTGAGCACAACTTTTTCTTGTTTGTTATATTTCATATAGGAGCAGTGACCAGCTCCTTGTAGCCCCCACACTTCCCAGCTATAGTCAGGTGATCCCACTGGTGTCTAATAAAAGGGCAACCAAGTTTGGGAGATTTACTTTGAAAGCAGCAAGTAAGTTGCAGGTAAAATTTAGACCCTTTGTAAAATGTATAAAGAAGCAATAAAATTCTTAATGAATCAGATGCAATTTGAGAGTAGGACTGGCCAGATATTGGATGACTTTGACGTAGTTGGCCAGCTTAAATATATTGCAATATATGGACAAACAATCCCTGTTTTGTTTAAAGGGTAAGGCATTTTTTAGTAGCTGTATGCATAAAATGTCTCAATGTCTTAAAGTGGACCTGTCAGCCTTAGGCATAGAGGCGGGGCAGATAATTACTTTCACTTTCCATTGAGCACTTCCTAGATGCCACTGCTCCCCACACATTCCCCCAGTTCTCTTAACCATTTAATTGTGTAACCAGGACATGGGGATAGACATCGGGTCCCCCGTTCTGGTGCACAAACAAGATTCTGAGATGATGCAAGGCTTGCCTTAATAACAGTGTCTACAAAATGGCTCCTGCCTTCTTGCTATAATTATGAATTCCCAGACTGAAGAAAACAAGATTAAAATAATGTATATAGTGTAATTCATTTTCATTTTGCTTGACTAATGTGATAATATATGATTTGGAATATTTTTTTGGGGTGACGGGTCCACTTTAAATATATTGGTAATGGGTTGAGTGCAGAGGAACTCTTGTATCCTCATTGTACCCCCGCCTAATGGTTTTAAAAATTAGTGGCGAGTACAACTTTCCCTTGTTTGTTATATTACAATTTTGTAATGTGGCGCACAAACACCACATGGAACACCTTAAAACTAAATAATGACAGAAACTGGACAAAACACCACTCATTTGTTTATGCTGCATAAATTAATTTTCAAAAGAAAATATACACAAATAATGTCTTACTTTAAATCTATATTTGTTTAGTAATGTTTTGTAATCACTGTTTTCCATTTGCACTGCATTTGGCTATTTAATTATAACCATAAATTGTGCTAATATATCCATTAGGGGCTTTCTAATTGATGACACATTATATGTCTGATGTGGCAGTACTAATTGGCTTAATTAAATTTCACTTTTTATTAGAACCAACATATTAAACCCTATAAATATATATCAAATAATAGAGAATTTAAAATAGATTCTTGCACATAGCAAATAACCCCAAGTGCAACGTCAAAAGTACATAGTTTAAAAAAATAAATTGTTCAATGTGGCATAAACATATCTGAGGTAGCAATGTATATTCTTTTGCATAATGTGTAAAGTTATAATATACATATTGCAACAGCACACAGCTCATATTATTTCAAATATAAGTTCACTCTCAGGTCTGCAGCTCCTGGTATCCTCAACAGGACCATGGGGCAAATTCACTAAGATCCAAATATTCGCCAGCGTTGGCTTCGCTAGCGAAGCCTAATTTGCATACGGTGGGAACTTTAACGTATAATAGAAGTATATGTTACAGCCACTATACAAGCCCAGGAAACCTTTAATAAATTAAATAAAGTTGCCCTATAGCCCTACATGTGCCCCCTATATAGTTGTGTTGCCATATGTTAGGAAATGTAGGGTGGAAGGAGGGTAACCCCCCAAAAAAATCAATCTTTTTCAGACTATCACCCTCCAATGGTAAAACACGCCAGCGTTTTTTTGCAACTTAGAAAAATGTTTACATTTTTTTTCAATCTCCTATCTATTGTATTGAACTTCGTCTGGTCTGACCAGACGAAGTAAAGTCTAATGTAAGTGGTAACGTTCAGGAAAATGATGTTCTTAGTGAATTTGCGTAATTACGATCCTTCGTCAGTGCACAGCTTCACCTGGCGTAAGTGTGCGAAGTTGCGCAAGTCTATCTACTTCGTTAGCGAAAATTCGCCAGAGCCGGTGTCAATTTCTGAAGTTAGACACTTTGCACTTTAGTGAATTTGGGCCCATGTCTCTGTAGATTGTAAATACCAAAAAAGACCATGTCACTGTAGTTCTAGTGTAGTTCTAGAGGGGAAGTCAACATTGCCCTGCAAAACACCACATCTGGTGCTTTTGTGAAGTTTACATTTTCCAGGTCCAGAAACAAATCGAGCATTCGTTTTCTTATATTCAAACATGCAATTTATGAAAGCATGATTTGAGCATAATCAGCTTTTCAGCATACAATAGGCTCCTTTCTTTCTCATTAACGTTTTGAGACCAGTTCCAAAAACAATATCTGAAAATGTGGTGTTATGAGCCATGGTTACCTGCCAAGTGTAAATCTCTTTTAAGTTAAAACATTTTTAAAAGTACTTTTATTTTGGTAAGATCTATTAAAAGTGTAGAAGTGAAAGCACACATCTGCAATAATAGTGCAAAATGACCATAATTCTGGATTAATGGCCACAACCAACTCTGTGTTGTCTTTTGCCCTGGCTCTCAATTAATGGCCCTTAACCCTGAATAATGACATTTGTTTACTCCCTACTCCACTATTAAAGTCCCATTTGAGAGAATTGCTACAGCTTGTTGATTTGGATGTGCTAAATAATCAGAAGTGCATGATTTTTGCTTTTTTCCGTGCTAACATGGAATGGAAACATATCACCCCAGCCCCTACAAATATAACAATAATTAAGGCTTTATAACTCAAAGTTTTCATTATTAAATGAGCATGAAACAGTGTGAGAGAAAATGTGTGTGATATCATAAATTGTGCTTGTGATAAAATAGGCTTGTAATATTAACAGCATAAGATGGCTTCTATAGAACCATGTTTTATATTGGTTTGTTTTCTATATTACTATAAAACTGTATATTTATCTGTTAAAACTGCCTACATGTATCCCTTTAATACTAACCTTTTTACTAATAATAGATGTCAGATGTGCATCAAAGCATGTTTTTTTTATTTTTTGTCATACTTGGTCATGCCAGTTTGAGACACATGATTGAACTGTGCTTGAATCTCACTTAGATTAAAATTGCTCTCAGTTGTTATTATTAATTTCTTTTAACAGTGCATTGCAATAAATTTTATAAATTTCAACTGCTTGACTGCCATAAATATAAGCCAACTACAATAAATTGCAAGTAAAATTACATGTACAAAGTGAACAACTTAAATGTTATTTTTGATGCATTGATTTTTAATTTTAATAATAAAGGTAATGAGTAAGACTTTCCTCTTTGCATTCTTCACATATAATGTCCTTTGTATCTCCATTGCATTCTTTGTCAGACTAAAAAGGTTTAATTCATAGTTATATGGTTGAATTTGGGTTAAAATACAAAAGTCAATAAAGTTCAACCCCTTCAAATGGACTCCTGTGCACATACTGAATGTACCTATACAGACCAATCTATGCACTCACATATAAACTATATATACCAATACCTATACTAACTATTTTGAGATCATAATAGCCTTAGATAGTATGCTTGTTCAAGAAATCAAGCCACTTTTAAAGTAGTGGCTCACCTTTAAATTTACTTTTAGTATTTTATGTAATGGCCAATTCTAAGCAACTTTTCAAATTGTCTTTATTATTTATAGTTCTTGAGTTATTTACTTTTTTCTTCTGACTCTTTGAGCTTTCAAATGGGGGTCACCAATCCCATCTAAAAAAACAGATTCTCTGTAAAGCTATAAATTTATTATAATTGCTGCTTTTTATTACCCGTCTTTCTATTCAGGCCATCTCCTATTCATATCCCAGTTTCTTATTCAAATCAATTCAGGGTTACTAGGGTAAATTGCAAACTGGAGAGCTGCTGAATAAAAAGATGAATAACTTAAAAACCACAAATAAGAAAAATTAAAAACTCTCTGCATAATACTAAGGGGCAGATTTACTATTGGTCGATTTTGAGGGTTAAGTAACCTATTCGATCAAAAACTGAACAAAAAAACGAATTTCAAATTCAAAATTTTAATTCAAATTTGAAATTCGAAATTCAACCCTTGATAAATCTGCCCTTTAGTGTCTAAATGATAGGAAATCCAAGCACCTATCAATAGCAGTAGTTTAAATTATTCAGTTTCATGCAGAAGATACAGAAGAGAGCTACCATTTTCCATATATTACCTGTGCAGTGCTCTGGTATGATCTTACCTCTACTTGACATAATTAATCCTAATGAGGTACAGCATACTAATTCAAAAACAGTTGAAAATAAAAATTGATATGAATCTAGAGTTCATTATGCCTCAGTGGAGGGGGGGGGGGCGAGAAATGGCTTCCTGACTCCATATCGCAATTTAAAACATTGCCAGGGTTAACTTTTACACAATTTTATATCTCTAATAATCCAACAAAAATAAATTGTCTTTATAATATAAGCTCAAGAACTAAACTTCTCTCTTGACAACATTTTCTTCTCTTTCAATGCCCAAGCCAAGTCTCGTTTTGTGCTCCCCAGATAAATCTGATTCTCCTAGTCTTTTAATGTGATGTTAGTATTTGACTTCCTTGTCACGCTGCCCTTTATAGCTTCAAGGTTTTTCTTAGTTTAGAAATGATTTCCGTGAAGATCTTCAGCAAACAAATAACACAGCAACAGTGAACAAAAATGCAAAGGTAATGGCATTTCCAAGTTAAATTAAAAAACAAAACAAAAGAAGATTAAAAGATTTAAATAATCCACATGTGGAAGTGTGATTAGCATGATTCTTTTTTCACATAATAATAACTAGTTCTTGAAAAAACATTGATATTCAATATTAGTTTCTCATCTAGGGAGTCTGTTTTCATACAAGTATTTAACATATTATACTGTATATAAACATTAACCTAATGTGTCTTTTGCTGGAAAAAAAAACACAATGAGCCTCACTGTTATATGTAATATACTGGCATCTGTATAAGATAAGAGGACAGCAAATCTATTCTACCCTATAATGCATGCCAAACTCCTCTTCTGTGGTACTCATGGAAACTTGTCTCCTGGGTTAGACAAAGGCTCCTGCAGCATCCTCCCAGGATTGCAAGTTCATGTGCACATCCCTTGAACAACTGCTGTTAGTGCCTACTTAGAACAGGCTTGCAAACAAAAACAGATGTTTATTATGTTTTTTAACTATGTATTATGATTACTGTTTAGTGTTAAATGATATACTGTACTGGTTAAAAATATCCTTGTTGATCATAACAATGATTATAAAACTTGAATGAGATATGTAGGGCCCCTCTAGTCTCCTTTTTCCATGTGATAGAGACCTTAGACTCCAAGATCCATTCTGGCACCTACTAAGGCGTGAGATGACCAAGTGCTGCATAAACTTAAAAGTGTGAAAGTGTTAATTGCCTCAAATATATTGCTGAAAATGATATCCTAAATATTTACATTAGCTAGCCATATGTTTATACTACATAAAACTACAGGAAAGGACAAAAAAGCATTAGAAACTAAAATGTGTTAACAGTAAAATGAACTTTTCTGTATTGCTCTAGGACAGGGATCCCCAACCTTTTGAACCCGTGAGCAACATTCAAAAGTAAAAGGAGTTGGGGAGCAACACTAGCATGAAAAATGTTCTTGGGGTGCCAAATAAGTGCTCTGATTGACCAAAACTTGCCTCCAAGCCTGGAATTCAAAAATAAGGTCCTGCTTTGAGGCCACTGAGAGCAACATCCAAGGGGATGGAGAGCAACATGTTGCTTACGAGCTACTGGTTGGGGATCACTGCTCTAGGATATTCCCTCCCAATATATATGAGCTGACTTCTCAAAGGATGCAATAAGGGTGTACATTTTTACAGTTCATGTCAGTATGAACAATGAATAGACTAAATAAAATAAGATTTATAAATAAGGAAAATATTTTCCATAGACAGGCTAAATACATGCACTGAGACTATAAAATGCCTATTGATAGCTCGTCAACACTTTTAAAACTGTAAGGAGCAATTAAATACTATTATAATAATATCAAAATAAGAACAAATAAGCAAAATTCAGTTGAATACTCTATAAAACCAGATAATAGTGTAACTATTTAAAAAACGGTTTTAGATTCTATATTTGCTAAGATCTATGGCACTGAACTATCTGATTTTAAAACTGACATTTGGGTATAGAAACTGTTATCTCCATGTAGTAACTCCCCTTTAATCAACACTCATTCAAAGTAAAACACCTGATGATGATTTTACATATATTAAACATGCAAATTTTTGTCTAGCAGAAAAGAATTTTTAAATAAATATATTTTGACTTAACTGAAAGTTATAGATGCTTTGAAGATTATTTTTCTCTTCCAACCCTTCCTTACAATGTATTTCTGTTGACACAATAACCACACAATGGAATATATAATATATATATATTATATATGTGTGTGTGTGTGTATATACAGTATATATATATATATATATATATATATATATATATATATATATATACACATACTAAATCCTATCTGATAATGTAATATAACTGCCAGTACATTAACTAAGTAGCAAACATATGATTGAACACAATAAAATAATGGTACAGGTATGGCATCCATTATCCTGGAACTCGTTATCTAGAAAGTTCCAAATTATGGAAAGGTTGTCTCCCGTAGACTCCATTATAGTCAAATAATCCAGATTTTTAAAAATGATTTCCTTTTTCTGTGTAATAATAAAACAGTAGCTTGTACTTGATGCCAACTAAGATATAATTAATCCTTATTGGAAGCAAAACCAGCCTATTGGGTTTATTTAATGTGTACATGATTTTCTAGTAGACTTAAGGTGTGAGGATCCAAATTACAGAAAGACCCTTTATCCATTAAGCCCCAGGTCCTGAGCATTCTGAATAATAGGTCCCATACCTGTACATGTAGTAACAGTCCAGCACATTGATTATCCAATATAAAACTTTGAATATAAAATCCATGCATAACAGAGCCAGCATCTACCACAGGAAGGGGAAAATTCACTAAGTGGCGAAAATGCGCAAGAGTGGCCTAATGCTCGCCGCACTTCGCCAGCGATACACTAATTCACTAAAGTGCGAAGTTATGCTCAGGGCGGCGAACGGTAGCGTAGTTGCGCTAGTGTTACTTTGAGCATTTATGCTAGCGATGCCTAATTTGCATACGTCGCAAATTTCAAAGTATAATAGAAGTATATGTTACAGCCACTAAATTACACAACACAAGCCCAGAAAACCTTTAAAAAATAATATAATGTTTTCCTATTGCCCTTAACATGTTCTCACTGTATAGTTGAGATGCCATATGTTAGGAAATGTAGTGGGGGAAGGAGGGTAACCCCCCAAAAAAAAAATATGCTATATAATATATACAATAACTGGTATTGTCCAATGAACAAAGTGATTCTGGCATTGCAAAGGAGCATGAGGCTATTGTACAGCTATTGTTAAAGTGGGTGCTTAGCAGCATTAATAACCGACCTAGTAATCACCAGTGACAATGTCAAGTGTTAGCTCTCCTTACAGCTGCACATATGTTACAATAGATTAATAAAAATAGATACAAAAAGGATGAATATTTATTGACAGTGTATTTTCATAGTTTGACGTGTATATTTTCCCTACAAAGCTAAAGGTAATATTTAGTAACCTTTGCAATAGTCATTGTTTTTTACCATAATAATTAGATGAGCAATAAAAACCACACAGAATTGTGCTGCCATCTATAGTATTTAAAACAGACATTTTTATTTGAAGTAGAAAAATACAAAATATTGCATATAAATCTTGAAACTATGTATTTCAAGAATTATGGTGTGTTATATGATATGAAAAGACGGACTTCTTAAAGACTTTGGTTCTATGACTATTAGATGTGACTATATGCGACACAAATCCTGTAATTATGTACCATAAATGAGCATATTTTATACAATATTGAGATTCTTCCTTTTAATTACTCTCTAATTATGTTTATTTGCCATTCCTTGTACTACATGTCAGATTTGTCCTCCATCATGTTTAATACTAGTTGAGTACTTGATAAAAGGGATACTCCTTGGAAGAATTTATTGCTAATATTTACATACATACCATTGCCTGACTGAGATCTTTTGCACATGTTTTCTTTGGCTTATTGATAACTCATGTGTGTCAAGCGAAGCCACCAAGCTGTGTCATCAGTAGACCTTTTATGATGATCGTGAGAATGTGGTGAATTTCCATATCAGTTGCCACTGCACACTTTTTTTTATATCCCTGATATAATGGGAACAAAGGTGTTAAGCAAAAAAAAATATTTCTCAAACTAAGTCTCTCAAAGCATATCAGTAGCATAAGAAATTATTGCAAGGTACAGTATGTTTCCCAAGTTCCTTGATTGCTTTTAAATTAGGTTGCAAATTAAGCATCCTTATAATCATCTAAGGTTCCACATGTCCAAATTCTTCCATTAAAAATCATAATGCATATATTTCCTATCATACTTTAAATGTAAATTACAGAAACTACTAGGTACTGGGCTAGTTTGATCATGTAACAATTACAGTTTATTTGACCATAGAACATTAGAATAATATATTTTGAACAAATGGATTTACTCAGCTGTTGGTAAATTACATTTCACCGTTTGAAAAGTTTTCAAGTTTGCTAAAACATCAACAAATATGCAGTTTAAACTTACAGGGGATTTTTTTCTTGCAACACTATGGCTAATTTTCTGGGGGAAATGAAAGCAAATATAATTTGCCTAAATATAAGCACTTTGTAAGTAATTTATATGCAATTTGTGTACTCATTAATTCCCTAATATCTGCAGAAATAAGTATGTAACTTTTATACAGTGGATCCATTAAACAGTAAAAACTATAATTCTGTGTATTTCCTTATGGTTTAGTTAATTAAGCTTTTTCAAAAGAAACCATTTTTGCAATAATGATGTACCAACAACTAGCTACCATGCCTGCAACTACCTTTTAGAATTTTGAAACATCTCCAAAAAATGTAGTAGGGTCACACAATTTAATTAACTAGAGGGTTATGTATGGGTAGTGGATTGAAGTGTAATAGATGTTTACTCGGATGCATCTCTGGAATCATTAGACAGTGAAATATATAAAATCCATTCTATTTGCAAGTAATAGATTGATAGTAAAAATAAAATTTAAGATCTTCTAGCAACTAAATAGAAATGACAAGATAGATAGTTTGGACCACCATACAGGGTCTGCCTTGACATGGTATGTGGCCTGATGACATTATGATCATATTTTTAAATAATTAATGGCTCAATTAATTCTGCAGGAAGGTATGTCATACTACAATGTGGGTGTGCAAAATCAACTCCATACCAGTCCCTATAATGGTGTTTTTCCCTTCAAAAATGGTGTTGGTCTTTTAGTATTAATCCACCTAAAAGAAAGGGGCATAGGATAAAATCACCTATATGTAATATAATGCACTAAGTTTCCACAGGAGCAGTAAGCCATGGCAACCAATAAGATGATTGCATTTAAACAGGTGACTAGTCATTTCTGTCTTCTGATTGGTTGCTATGGGTTACTGCCCCTGGGCAAGCTTAGTGCTTTTTATTACATAACCTCTATAGTATGTTGATCACTCACCACATAGAACAGGTGGTCCAGGTGCACCAGCCCCAGACCCTCAGCTTACATACAAACAAAGGCAGGCACTCAGAAAGACTCCACAAGGGCCACCAAAAATAAAGAGCCCATGATTAAGTGCTTGCAGGCACAAAACGCATATTTTTAAAAACACATTTTACTTTTATTTTTGGTGGCCCTTGTGGAGTCTTGGTGAGTATCCTACATCCCTCTTTTTGTATGTTGTTGGCCTTTGAGATCTCTCTTCTGTGAAATTTACAGTTACAGTTGGTAGAAGCCTATGAAAAACATGGCAAGAAATAGTTGGGACCACCATTTGGTAACTTTGTGGCTTGGCAACTTTATGAACACAACCTTGTAACTATTTTGAAAATCTATGCAAATATTTGCAAGTATCTAATTGCAAGTGGGGGCAGAAAACGTGCATTAATCAGTCACCCTTTTAAATGGATGATGTCAACAAAAAACTAATCATTATATCATCATGGCATTAGTGTAAAATATTGCTGGGAAATAGTACAGCTGTGAATGGCATCTGTATTTTACTATTTTGGACTACACCCACCAAGCCTGTTTTTGGATACCAGCTTTCTGGATAATTTATCCTATTCGTGTAATATATTTAGTGTAAATATCACACTGTCTGAAATATATAAATGCATGTCATTTATTAACTACAAAAAAGTATTCATTGACATTTCTTACTGTAAAATAATCAAGTTGCAGTTAAAATCCTTCCATGGAAAATTGCAAGTTATGGTTGATTTTGAACTTTCAGTATTGCAGTAGCACATTCTTCTTCATATAATCCACGGTGACTAACTTTTTCTCAATGGAGGCTAATGAAATCTTAACATCACCAATTCATCATATAAATATTTTCACAGTTTCTTATTTTTTATTTACTTTTGTGATGCTGGGAAACAGCAAAGCTAAGATCTGTATGGGCATATAACAAAAGTAATTTGTTTAGTTGCTGGTGCAGACTGTTCCTTGATCAAATTCCGTTTCCCAAAGGAGAAAGGCAGTTTTAAATTAAAAAGCAAACAGGCAGAAAAAAAGAAGCAAGCAATCAAAACCTTCCCAAGAGAAAAAATATAATTCTGGAACTCCAGAGATGCTATTTAATAAATAAACACCTTTGTTTCTGTAAGTTAATTTATCAACAGAAAATAATCTTACTTTTAATTATGTTGCCATATGCCATGTTTAATAAAGAGAAAAAGGAGTCCCCTTGAAATTTTTTATTCTAGTAAAAGAATTACCTTTATGCATGATACAGGATAGATCTCCAGAGCACTGTTTACATTATATTTATAGCCAATGCTTCCTATGGTTGACATACTAAACAATATTCTGCTATCAATTCGTACTTTAACCAGAGATCCTGATATTTGCCAAATTCTGAATATAATATCAGATTCTACTCCTGATTTCATTTAATTGGTCAAGTACCTTAGAATTTATTGCCAGCAGACACTCATTTTAAAAACTTACTTTAGCTCTATCTCATGGAAATACGCATACATATACAATCAGTTGCTGAAATCAATTTAACCTTCACTATCCTTCTCTCAGCAATCTCTCTTTCTCTCTCTGTCTATAGGAAGGCTTGGTGCCAGTGTGAGGCTTTTGAATGACAGTTCATTCTAATACATGTTCTAGGCAAACAGAACACAGACCAATGTACCAATGAGCTCTCACTGCCCATCAAAAAACACAACACAAGGTCTAAATGTCGAAAGACAGTTGCTGAGGGTGAGGGGGTAGTTAAGAGTTATTGATTATTTCAAATAAAGTATCTATTTTTTTTTACCATAGCATGAAGCTTATATTCATTTTGGTTTATAATAGTTCTCCTTTAAAAATGAAAGAGATCCAGCTGGCAACTGACTTCTAACTATGACCTTGAAAAAGTAAACCTTGCTTTAAGTTTTGCTTAAAGTGGTGTTCAATGGACAATTCTAAGCAACTTTTCAATTGGTCTTCAATATTTTTTATAGTTTTTTAATATTTGCCTTGTTCTTCTGTCTCTTTCCAGCTTTTAAATGCGGTTCACTGACCCCATCTAAAAACAGATGCTCTGTAAAGCATTTATTGTCATTGTTACTTTTGGTTACTTGTCTTTCTATTCAGGTCCCCTCCTATTCATACTCCAGTCTCTTATTCAAAGTAATGAATGGTTGCTAGGGTAATTTGGACCCTAGCAACTAGATTGCTAAGATAACAAACTGTAAAGCTGCCGAATAAAATGCTACATAACTCAAAAACCACAAATAATAAAAAATGAAAACCAATTGCAAACTGTCTCAGAAAATCACTTTCTACACCATAATAAAAGGTAACTCAAATGTGAACAACCCCAATGTGAACAACCCATATAAATAGCCTTCTGGATGCACTGCTTTCTATACTGAGCACTGCTTTTTTTTTTATCCAAAGCACAAGTGTTCAGTAATAGAGCACTAATGTGTGCACTCTTCAACTTTCACTACAGGGATTAAAAAATGCACCCTCATGTCTCTGAAGAGCATAAGAAATAACCTAAATGCAGTAAATGCAGTAATCTTATTTACATTTGTCAAGACAACTTTTCAGCATTGATGGAAATGCTGGTATGACTTTTCAATGTGTGAAAACATAGATGACAGTAGTCGTTATCACATTTAATTGAATCTATGTGAGATTCCACAAGGAGGACCATCTGTGCCTTTTGATTCTATATTCACATGTAATTTTTCTAACAATTTTTGTGGGGTTAGAATTCATTCTAGCAACATTATTGATTTCACTTATAGATTGGTTGACCAAATAAAATGGTCAGATTGGGAAGACAACTGCTAGAAGTCCTAGAAAATAACACTTAAACATACAGAAACAATGCTAATATTAAAGTTATTCAGGCACTTTCTGGTTCCAGGATCAGTCACAGCAGCATACAGGGAGCAGTTGTAACAGACCCAATATATACAGTAGCACATGTATATGGCATTATAGATTACTCTTTACCGAAGTTTTCAAAATCCAGTCCAGAACTGATACTGCTATGCCAAATGGTTCTCAGTTTAAGAAGCCTTTTCTGCTGCAAGGGCCTATTATCCACCTCCAACTAACTGAAACACAGGGGTTCAGGATTTTGCTTTCATGTGATGACCCTGTGACAGATAATGCAACAGAAGCAGATAAGGACTAAATCCTCTACACGTGCAATTGTATTCAGCACACATATTTTGGGCTTTTCAGGCCCTTTATCAAGTGTGACTAAATTACATTACAGTGCAATATTTCAGCCCACAGGAAATAATGGTAGATAAGCAACAAGGCGGTGAATAGTGACTGATATAAACAAGGCAATTTGGGAATAGCAATGCTTTTGTTAAAATGTTTGATGCACCAATCTGAATCATGTACAGTTCCTTATCCCTTACAGACAAATGGAATTCAGCACAGAACCAGGAGGAACAGTAGAGATATATAATGTACATTGTGGATGCCAAAAATCCCAAAAATTGTAAATTAATAGGTGAATTTATAAGAATGTGGCCCCCTAGTTAGCAGTTTTCCAGGTCATGTTCTATATGAGCAGTTAAGTAGTATTTTATTCTAGTAAAATAATGGCTACATTAAATTACTGTACTTGAATAATCCTCTTTGTAAAATGTTACATGTAATGAATGACCAAGACCTTATTGTTTATTTCCATTGCACCATTCCCTCCCCTCTCCTTCAACTCAAGGCAAAAATAGTGAATCCATATGCATTTATGAATGGTATAGTGGTAAATGTTCTCACCTGGCATTATGACAATAATTCTACAAATCTAAATACTTTGTGGGTCAAAACCTTGATCCATCAAGTTCCTGGTATGTACTAACCCTGTGGTTAAAGGGAAACTGTCATGGGAAAAGATGTTTTTTTTTAAATGCATCAGTTAATAGTGCTGCTCCAGTAGACTTCAGCACTGAAATCAATTTCTCAAAAGAGAAAACAGATTTTTTAATATTCAGTTTTGAAATCTGACATGGGGCTAGCCATTTTGTCAGTTACCCAGCTGCCCCTGGTCATGTGACTTGTGCCAGCACTTCAGGAGAGAACTTCTTTCTGGCAGGCTGTTGTTTTTCATTCTCAATGTAACTGAATAGTACGCAGTGGGACATGGGTTTTTACTATTGAGTGCTGTTCTTAGATCTATCAGGCAGCTGTTATCTTGTGTTTGGGAGCTGTTATCTGGTTACCTTCCCATTGTTCTGTTGTTAGGCTGCTGGGTGGGGAAAGGGAGGGGGTGATATCCCTCCAACTTGCAGTACAGCTGTAAAGAGTGATTGAAGTTTATCAAAGCACAAGTCACATGACCAGGGGCAGCTGGGAAATTGACAAAATGTCTAGCCGCATGTCAGATTTCAAAATGAAATGTAAATGTTTGCTCTTTTGAGAAATGGATTTCAATGCAGAATTCTTCTGGAACAGCACTATTGACTGATGCATTTTTAAAAAAAAAAATTCCCATGACAGGATCCCTTTAAGACATATGGTACTGAAGCTACCTGAGAACGCTGGGAGACTAGCGGTGTTTCTCAATCTCTTTCCAGCAGTCTGCTTAGTTCACAAAACTAGGATTAGTGAGTAGGGATGAGTAAACCTTTTTGGACGGTACAGATTTTTTTTGGCACTATAAAAAAACTAAAAACCCTTGCTGTCTAATTTCATAATTTTCAGACATTTTTTCACAGTTTCACTCGCTCAACTTTGGGTGACTTTGGAGAGCAAATCTCTGCATATGCCATCCTACTGGTGATTCAAATTCTTTCTGGCGGGAAGGCTTTTGGGGAAATTAATCACCCAAAGAAGAGAGGATTGTCTCCGGGCTACTAATCTCTCCTAAATCTTAACATATGCCAACAGCCTAATAGGAAGTGATTGAAAGGAGGAAGAGAATTCAGACAATTAGTAAAGAGACCTTAGCATAGATGGAATGATTTAGACAATGAGATGCAAAAGTAATTGCTCTATCTTTTTAATGGCTGTATACCAACCTTAGTGAAAATTAATTATTGTGCTCTATTGTTACAAAAAGTTTTAGCAAAATTACTGAAGATTCAAGTTTTACTTATTGCAACATGTGCAATGAAATGAGAAGTATAATCAAATGTGTGTTACCTGTACAGGGTTGTCTTGTGGATTATAACACGTGTACTACACCTTGCAGAGAGTAGCAATTGTCCCAGATTCAAGTGTTCAGCACATCAGAACTAAGGGTAATAGTGAATGAGTAAAAACATAAAATAAATCTTTACTTAAATGCACTGTAGCACAAATTACCAGCAACCTACACACAACAATTCAAATATGTCTACTACTTCTGTAAATGCAGCAGGTCCAAACATAACCACAAAGCCTCACTACACAATACAATCATTTACTATTTGGCTGATGTGGCATACAGTATAGTAGGGATGACAGTTTCAATGACTGTATAATGTGCATTTTGCCAAAGAAGATTGTTTGTTAATAGAAAATTCAGAGAACAGATGCTCTATCTATTCTCCGTAAAAGAAAATATATATTACCTTATAAATTATGGTACATTTGCTACTATTCTGTTTCTTAACAGAAGTTAAGATTCTAATCCTTACATTTTTGGTATATAATTATGAGTTTGGGTCTGGTGAGTGGTAGTTTGCCATTAACTTATGGCCCAGTTTTGTGAGAAAGTCTAACATTTCTCCTAATTCTCTAAATTCCCTTCATATATAAGCTTTTGTGCCTCTCAGCTATGCTGTTCATCTTAAATCAAAGACCTTTCAGATATCTTTTGTACGTGGTTTATGAATGCATTTCTGTGATTGGGAACTCCAGAAAAGAAAACTTCAAATAAGGTTTTATTAGTTTTCAAATTAGTTCCAACTCCAGCATTTCTTCCTGGGCATGTAAGTATTCTATTTATATTTCCTGCTGGTTAGGATTACCACCTCACATCATTAAAACCAGCACCCACTAAGTACTCTTCCTGTCTGGCTAATTAGCAATTAGTTGAGCTGCAATCTGAATGACTGCATAGCTATCAGTGTGGTTGGGCATTAGTTTATTCATTCTTGAATTTCTATAATGCACCACAGACCTACATTTTGGTGTTCACTTAAACCGTTTTCATATTTTATAATGATTATTAAAATAATATATTCAACTTTGAATATTATTCTTAAATAGTAACCATTAATCATAGTATAACATTCTATAGCTGGGTAAAACTCTTCCTCAACCTCTTCAATTAAACAAGGGAACCTCTGCTTACTCCAGTCTTCAGAGATGTCCCTTTTGGGTTCCAGAAGTTTCTGTGGCTACTCACTTTAGAAGTCAAAACCAATAAGCAAGGAATACGCAATGAAAGACAAAAGAGTAGTCAAGATACAGGCCAAAAGGCATGAATCAGGGGGGGCAGATTTGCTAAAGGGTGAAGTGGCTAACAGTAGAATTACAGCCCACAGGGACATCTCCAGATTAGTAATGGGTGCAGATGCCAATTTGCTAGCGAAAGAGACAGACGCTAGTGGTCATTCGCACTCTAATGCCAGGCAAGTTTTCAGGAAACCGTGAAAATAAATAAGACTAAAAACCAGCACGGATTTGCTAGGAGTTTCTAAAATAAAATACTGAGATAAATTCATATCTTGATAAATAACCCCCAAAGTGTTTATTCATCTACCAAATCTTGGTACACAGTTTGCGTTCTTCCCTCATCCTCCTTCTTCTTGTTATATACATGTGAAGTCTGCAGATTGATGTATACATGAGACCTGAGAACCAGAATGAACATAGTGCAAACTTGTAAGTAGATAGGTATACCACATGGTGATTCAGCAGAAAATATTTAAATTCAAGCAAATCGGGTCTGTCTGTAAGCAGCAATATGTACTGATTACTGTATGTATTGCTCTTTATGTTGGTCACTAAAACTGATATATTAATTCCCACGTTTTATTGATTTCCATTGAGCAATGATATTAAAGTTCTGCATACATTTGCTGACACTATAGAAGTCAAGGGTAATAAATATATAGAGCAGGAACACCCCTGTATATCTTGCAGTCCAACTGCCAAGCTCCAGGTTGATTAAAGAATTTACCTTTAGGATTGTTTACAGAAGATATGAAGCCATTTGGACAAAGAAATTAGAAATATATGATACATTCCAGTTAACTGTCGTTCACTTGAGTGTAGAAAACACTGTATAACATTACAGCAACACATTACAGAAACATTGAACTCTACCTAACTATCAGTACAATAGAACCAGTTAATTACAATTATATAATGCAAATATGTCTTTCTATAATAAAATCAATCTAGTATAACTTTTGAAACATATTTTTACAACTTTTTTGGCTTCTTCACAAAATGTGAATAACAAGCAGAATAGTTTAGAATGTGTCCATATGTAATTGGTATTATTTCTTGGTCATCACTGTTATGGAAAGTCTGCAATGAAAAAATAACTTTTAATCTCTCTGTTTTATATCATAATGT